>JALMGF010000019.1:7597500-7945000 GCA_023333645.1 Sceloporus occidentalis | reverse complement strand
CTGCTGAGTTGTGAGTTGGTCAGCTAGAAGAGTGATAAATACTTGGCTCTGTGATGTATTACTGTTTTCATCACCTTTACCTACCATAACTTATGTAATTGTATTTGACGCTATAGCATTGATTGCTGTGATATTGATTGATTGCTTAACTCGTTTTACACACACATATATGCATACATACACATAGGTTTACATACATAGCTGTTTTCTATCTGCTGTATTAAGAGTTCTGTATTAAAGTTTTGCTTGGTCAAATCGCTGTGTATTGTGCTGTCATTAAGTATCCTCATTGATTGGGCAAAACATAGGGGTACTGAAAAAGTTATCAAATGCATTAATAAATATTGTTGTATTGTTGAAATATATAAAAAAAACACACACTCTCACTGTACAGTTTTCTGTAAGTTTAAAATGTAATTAACTCTTCCAGGAACACCCTTCAATTGTATTGTATTTGCTATTATAAGCTCCGTAATGATTTACCAGAAACATACTTATATTTATGAACAGTCTAGACAAATTCACAAGAACATAATAAAATCATTGGCCATGTCTTTAATCAACTACAAGTCTAGATAAACTCAGCCTGGCTTTTATTACTGTGTATTTCTTTATAGAACAACAATACTGAAAAATACTGAATTATGTTTGAAACACATTTTATGGTTTATTAAAAATACCCTATTTCTTAACTTTAGATATTATAAATGTTTAACGTGTGCACCAAACACATATACATTATAATGTTACCACATTTCATACTAATGATTCTTCTCAGTTGTATGTTTAGTTTTATACATCACTTATGTTAGATGTTAGCCCCCTAAACCTTTCATTTAGGGTCCCTGGAAACCTGGAGCTGCCCCTGAGGTCCATGGTAACATTTATAATGCGTTAATGCAAGTAAAATGACAAATGCAAAAAGATCTACCAGTAGTTTTGACCCATTTCCATTTGACACATAACTGTTAAGATCAGACCTACAGGTACTGCTTCAGGACCTCAGGACTGGAAACACGAAGAATAGCTGTATATAGGATTTATTTCAATCAACAAACACTGGTGTTGGAGTAAAACAGGAACTGGTGTATTGAACAGAACAAAATCAGATAAAATATGATTGACTTAGAAACACAATACCCTGCCTAGACAGCATGGGGCGACAATCCTGTCAACATAGCTAGCCATACCGATATGCTCATAATGTCACTCTTTCCAGGGTGACTATTCTGACCAGAGAGAACAGAGCTGGGGTTCTGAGCTATCCGGGGACACCCTGGGTTTATGAGTAGCTTGTCAGGGTGAGGAGAGCGAGTCTGTTTTACCCCGGTTTCAAACAACCCCACAGGGGGTCGCAGAGGCATCGGTGCCAGGAAGCCTGAGTAGATTGTTTGTATTGGAGGGCTGGGGCTATTTCAGCAAGAACACAAGGGTTTATGCACCATTGCATATCAGGGATCCCTGTCTGGTATAAACAGCCCTGCCTCGCTGCAAGTGAAAGTAAAGTCTATTTTCTCTTAAGTCTTATTCCCGTAACATGCAGTTCAACCTACACAATTCTTAGTACTGTTGAATGTTGATGCAAGTTATGACAACTTTAACTGGAAAAAAATAAGTACCACAAATGCAGTTGCAGAACATTAAATGTAATGTCTTGAATTCTATCCTTAGTAGTAATATGTCCAATATGTACCAATTTAAGCATGCTTACTTTTTTTTATATAATTCTGCAACTACTCAGGGTGGCAGAACAGTTTTAAAGCTCATGGACAGGACAGAAGTTGGATATCCCTCAGGACAAGGCACCTGCTTGGCATGATAGCCCTTGTCATGCCACTGCATAAGTTAACTTGTGCTAGGCACAAAATGGGTAAAAAGCATGACTCAGTTAGTTATAATTTGCTCATACCTTGTCCTGAGGAATCAGAGCCCCATTTTAAAAAGAAGAGGTTACCAGTGAAAGGGTGAAGGGCCAGATATGCGGATATGTCACCCTGAGGGGTGGAGAGGTCAATCATTGGACACATAACATACCTACTATGTGCTGGTTTCAGAGAGACCAAACATGCCATGTAGGAGCTGACCTAAGCAGGAGTTATGTGAAAATAACCTTTTTCCAACTGATGGATTTCCCAAATCCGGTAGGGTTACCTCTAGAGGCTGCAAATGGAAAGATTACTTTAATATAAATTCTTTGAAACTAAAAAAATAGACTTGTCTGGCCTAGAAACTGCAGTCCCTTCTGTGGTCTGACATTTTTTTTAAATCAGTGGGACCGCTGATGACGCATGTTCACAGGGCTCTAAACAGACCACCACACCATTGTTCATATCATATGTGGTGTAAAATCCCAGTTAAACATTTGTTTCATTGTGAAACAAATATAATTAATAGGCAGGTGTAACCCTGGTATCTATATACCTCCAGTTACCATAGATACAGACTTCCTGGGCAGAGAGTGATCACTGGAGCACTGGGCATGACTTGGGGCCAATAGGAAGTGAGGTCCTTCCCCCAGATGGCCTGGGGGAGTAGAGAGAGAGAGATGGGAGGTGGCTGAGCTGGGGAAAAAGGAAGGGGGACTTGGTCTCTACAGAAAAGCACCCCAAGAGATCTCTGTACCTTCCCTGTTGCTGAGGATCCCACAAGTCTGCTATGAGGAGCTGATTGACTCCTGTGTCAGGCTGCTAGGTGTCTGAAGGCAGATGTGCTGCAGTGAGCTTGCCATGTGGTTCCAGTTGGATTACTGAATCCAGTATACAGCAGAAGGCCTACAGAAGCTAAAGCTGCCAGACTGCACCCACCAGATCCAGATATCAGAGGAAGGTACTCAGGATTAGTTACAGGCATTGAGGCCATCACTACCCATTTCAAGGGAAGTATTACCTCCATCAAGGGCCCCAACATCTATGTGCACCAACGTTACCCCAGGGGACTGATAACTATACAAGGTTGGGTTCCTAATTATTTGGGGAGGCAGGTGATTTGGACTGGGCTTGATTCAGCTATATTTTGTTTGCTGTATACCTGTTGATATTATTGAAATGCTGTTGGTTCCTGATCTAAACTAATACATGAGTTCATCTGTTTGACAACTTTACATTCTTTGTGTTTGAGTTATATATATATGTGTCCTAGTACACTACACTCTAATTCCCTAGAGTAATTACTAGGTGGAGGCACTGCCAAACGGACATATTAACCCCTAACTCTCCACTATGCAGAGGCCAGGATCTCCTGTAGGCGCCAGCCAGGGTGTACACACTATGATGGATGTCAGGCCCAAAGTAAAAAGTGTTACACAGGCAATGAGATAAAAGCATGTAACCTTAATGCTTCTTTTTCAGATATCATTTTCTAATATTGCAAACATGATTTAGTGCTAATTGTTAACTAAGAACTTCTAAAGAGCATTTTAATATGCTAAAATGTGCCTGCTAAGCCTTTGTACAGTGTGATGGATTTAGATTAAATTTCAATAATTATATTCCTTGGTGCAAATAGAATTTTACACTTAATAATTTGTTTCTTATTACTGTTATAATGATATTATTATTATGTTTGCCGGTCAGGCCAAGGCAACGTTCATTTGATTTTGCTTCCGTGAATGGCAGACGGCCACAAAAACATGTGTGTCAATATAATGTGATATTATAAACCAGTATGCATGATATGACTTTAGTGGTGTTAAATAATAATCTTTGTCCTTTGTAAATTGTGTTACAATCATTCACAGAGATGGAGAATAGAAGTAGGAAGTGGAGATCTGCTTGATGTTCCTTTTTACGCTCAAAACATATTATACATCTGGATGCAATTGGCAAACGTCAACATCATTTTAAAAAAACAATTATTTTCTGAAGCCTATGTCTGATTTGGGACTGTATAGCAGTCTTCAATCTCAAAATACCCCCACAACTGTATATATATTCTGGAGAGAAAACAACCCGAAGTATTTCACTAGGAGCGTTTGGACAAATCATGGATTGAAAACATGGAAAGATAGTTGTAACATGATTTAAGTTACTTTTTTTCACCAAACGGTCCATATTTCTTTGGATTGTTTGCATAGATTACACGTAACTACAAAAACACCCACCTAAATGTGTTCAATTGCATCTCTAGAATCAGGGCCGGCCCAAGGCAAAATGCCGCCTGGGGCGAATTTTAAAATGCCGCCCCCCCTTATCTACCCTTCCTCTCCCTCCGTCCCTGCCACCCCCCCCCCCTTATCTACCCTTCCTCCGTCCCTGCCGCCCCCCCCTTGTACTTACCTTTCAGCAGTCCTGCGGCGAGTCTCCCTGTTCGGTCTCGGTGCCGGCTTGTAATGCTGAGCGCCGGAAATCTTCCGGCACTCAGCATTACAAGCTGGCACCGAGACCAAACAGGAAGACTCGCCGCAGAGGAGAGAGAGAGGGGCGCCGAGCGGGTACTGACAGCTTGGTAAGCGAAAACCCCTTTCTCTCTCTTTTGCTTAAAAAAAAAAAAAGGGCTTGGGGCGGCAAAGTGCCGCCCCTTCAAAAGTGCCGCCTGGAGCGGTTGCCCCACTCGGCTCCATTGTCGGGCCGGCCCTGTCTAGAATACAGAAATACCCCACATCTGTTGTTACAGGGCACAAAATGGAACATACCCTTTTCCAAATTTTCACCCGCTTTTGTGGGCCACAATTCCTATGACCTTTGTCATCAGATTGGCTGAGGGGCATTGAAATCCAACAAGGGTTCACAGAAAGCAAAAGGCTGACATCAGCTCATTTTTGTAAAAATATTTGCATGTATGATATTTTTTCTTATTTTTCTTATTTGTTTTTTATTTGTGTATTTTTTGTGTGTACATTTTATTGATTTTATTTGCACGGGGGTTGGCGGTGGTGCCATAATGTCTAATCCCATGCAAGGCAGCTGGGATCAGACAGTTTTTTCCAGTGGGTCAGAGTACTGGCAACCTGTTGGCACACTTTTTTAACTTATTATTTTGTTTTTTCTAAAAACAAAATTTTTTTTTTACTTTTCTGAGGCTCCTAATTGGAGCACTCACTTTGCCTGAATGGAACATCGTGTTCATTGAGAATGTGATGCATCTATTCATAAAAGAAGTCCTACGTCATTGCGTAATAGTGTGAGACTTTCAGCCCTGGGTGGGTTAATGGCAGTTCATCAGGAATGTCTCAGGTGTGAGGCAAACACCTGCATCAGGAACCACCGTTGATGGTAGGCTGGATGACTTTTTTTTCGTCTTATTGAGGCTACTGATTAGTCTTCAACCAAATAGGAGGACCCACTACTCATGAATGGATCCTTGCGTTCATTTAGAACGTGAAGTATTAATCCATTCATAATGGAAGTCTCACATGATCGTGTCATCACCCTTGACTTTCAACACTGGGAGGGTAATTGTGCGAGGGAGTCCCCTAGCCCCCGAACAGGTTGCTCGGCAGGATAGCCCTTGGACAGGGCGCTCGGCTGGATAACCCTTGGACAGGGCACTTGGCTGGATAGCCCATGGACAGGGTGCTTGGCTGGATAGCCCATGGACAGGGCGCTTGGCTAAATAGCCCATAGACAGGGGGCTTGGCTGGATAGCCCAGAGAAAGGGCACTTGGCTGGATAGCCCTTAGCCAGGGCACTACAAGTAGCAACAGATCAGGGACCCAGGGAGACTTCTCAGGGAGTCAGAACACAAGGCTGTAATTCTCCATAATACAAAGGCACCCGTTTACTGAAAGTAATAATGAGGCTAAGTTGACATAATTAGACTGTAGCCAGAGTTTTCAAACCCAGAAGAGTGGCCACTAAAGGTTCCGAGTGTAAATAGCACCACTGCTGGTATAATACATAGGTTAGTCTGACAAGCAGGGTGGAACCATGACAACTTCCTTCATGATGTTCCATGCCATTTTTCATAACAGTATGGAATGCAATAAAGGTTTTAAAGGGTTAATTGATGTTTAGATTCAACAGGGGTGGGTGTGTCTAGTGAAATTAGATGAGAGTTGGTAGCGTGTTAGCCGTAGAACTACCAATTATCCATTACATTTTGTTCATTGGTTGATTTAGGGGATTTAGGATTTAAGGGGATGATTACTTTTTCACACAGGGCCAGGTATGGTTAGATAGCTTTTTTCCTTCTATACATCAAATCATCATTTAAATACTGCATTTTGTGTCAAGAAACAAAATTCATTGTCTGAAAACAAAAGCAGTAAAAGTGAAGATTCAAGAACCAATTTAAAAAATCCATGTTTTTTATTCTATAAAATAGTTTTATTCCATGCATTAAACGCATTTTGATGTTCATTGTTTGTGGATGTATTACATTGGTATTAGCCATTTTAAACAACAATTGACTTCTGTAGTGTCAGATTTTCCTCTAGCAAGCCTTTTCCCCCCTGGCTTTTACTTTCCTCTCAGATAATGATTTTTTCAACTTCTAGAAATGTATATCCTGTCATGTCATTAATCACTCTGAAGTTAGCAGTTAGTGCACCTCTTAGCAGTATCTTGAGTAACTTTTATTTATACTGCAATGAATCAAAGTCATTCAAAAAAAACTTTCTAAAGAAAAGTTTTTGTCCATTGAAAAAAATACATGTAGATGCTTAGACCTTAATTAGTCCTTGGGCTTGTTTTATATTAAGGATATCCCATGCATGTTTAACGTCCCTCATTGCATTAGACTCCACCACATCTGATGGGAGGTTCAGCTAAAGCAATATTTTTATTAGTGAACCTTAATTGAGTGTATAGGTCAGATCTATCTTTGTATCTAATCATTTCATTGCTCCTAAATCACTTTACCACCTGCAATGGGCCCATGTCCATACACAATAATCTAGAAAAAAACATGTTAGCACTCACAAAGCAATTTGTATATTAACAAGTATAGGAGTGTGTGCGGCCTTGCAAGTTTCTATTGAAGGAATGTGAAATAAATGAAAACGTGCATGCTCGTGCCTGAAAATAAAAGAATAAATTAATGTTTAAAAGTAGAAATAAAATGTGCATTCCCTAGATCCCCGATGGAAGAGAAGCAGTGATCACCCCATCACTCCACAACCCTTTGCAAATTAGGGTTATAATAAAATAATGATGGTAATAATAATAATAGAATAATATGAGAGAGTATATAGCCCACTTGCTTCTTGCTTTGGTTTAGTGGCTCTGGTATAGTGTGTACATGAGTGATGTGTTAATTTATACAAGTGCAAATATGGATTTATTTATTTTTTAAATCAGTTCAATACAAACAGCATGTATCTAAGAAAAGATACAGGAAGAAAATACACAGCATATACAGTATGTAAATACAATATAGTACTCAGCTGTTTATACACCATACAAAATACTTATACAGACAAAACTATCCTGCACAAACTAAAGGATTTGAATTTAGCATATTATTATTTTACATTACATGGTCTGTAAACACACATTAAGCATTTATTCCATAAATACATTTTCCAAATATATTTTCATATTAATTTCCTATTTCTTTGTGTGACATCATGTAATTGAGCTTTATAACATTAAGTATAATTAATTTATTGTTATTTGGGTTACTCTAATTTACCAATTTTATGCTTCATATAATATTAACATTAACTAGAACACACGTGTAGAGTAGAGTACTTTAAATGGAGAATACAAATGATTATAAGCTGTTTTATCAAAAGTAATGATGCTTATATTTTAATGTAATATATAAGGACATTTTCCTTTATGGTACAATTAATGTTATATAATGAAGAATCTAAGATGTTCATTTTGAATAATAAATGTCCACTGACAACGTGCATGGAAAAATATTGTGTCGTTAATGAATCATTTTAAAAGGGCAAATAAGGATACTGTTACTATAACTTTACTGGAATAAGAATGATCTTCCTGCCTGAATGATCTTTAATGAAAAATCTGTTTCATTCATTCCATGTATATTTAATTTCTCACATGTATTAAACTGAATTTTCTTGTCCTTTGTGTTTTCATCATTGCATTATTGTTTAAAGTTATAACATAACAAAATAGAAATCTGTTGTTCTTACTGGAAATCCTACCAAGTAGCTGTTTAAAAAAGTGACTTATATAATTAACTGTTTTATTTAATATCTTTTAAAATCAATGCCAGATTTGCCGTTGCAGGGTAGGACTTACTGGAAAGGACCGCAAGAAAATAATTGACTTCAGTAGACTGTTCAGCATCAACTGTCTGAATGAAAAATTATTTTTCAAAATAGTCGAGAGATCTTGTCCACATAATCTAATATATGCTAAACTAATTCACTAATTTCACATATAAAAGATCGTAAAACAAATCTATCAGTAGAACATGGGAATCATATATATATATATATATATATATATATATATATATATATATATATATATATATATATATATACAAAAGTGAGTATACATCTCATATTTTTGTAAATATTTTATTATATCTTTTCATGTGACAACACTGAAGAAATGACACTTGGCTACAATGTAAAGTAGTGAGTGTACAGCCTGTATAACAGTGTACATTTGCTGTCCCCTCAAAATAACTCAACACACAGCCATTAATGTCTAAACCTTGGCAACAAAAGTGAGTACACCCCTAAGTGGAAATGTCCAAATTGGGCCCAATTAGCCATTTTCCCGGTGTTATGTGACTTGTAAGTGTTACAAGGTCTCAGGTGTGAATGGGGAGCAGGTGTATAAATTTGGTGTTATCGCTCTCGCACTCTCTCATACCGGTCACTGGAAGTTCAACATGGCACCTCATGGCACAGAACTCTCTGAGGAGTTGCTCTACATAAAGATAGCCTAAGCTATAAGAAGATTGCCAAGACCCTGAAACTGAGCTGCAGCATGGTGTGCAAGACCATACAGCAGTTTCACAGGACAAGTTCCACTCAGAACAGGCCTCACCATGGTCGACCAAAGAAGTTGAGTGCACATGCTCAGCATCATATCCAGAGGTTGTCTTTGGGAAATAGACGTATGAGTGCTGCCAGCATTGCTGCAGAGGTTGAAGGGGTGGGGCTCATACGCCACATACTGCATTAAATTGGTCTGCATGGCTGTCATCCCAGAAAGAGGCCTCTTCTAAAGATGATGTACAAGAAAGCCTGCAAACAGTTTGCTGAAGACAAGCAGACTAAGGACATGGATTACTGGAACCATGTTCTGTGGTCCGATGAGATAGTGTGAAGCGTGTGTGGCGGCAACCAGATGAGGAGTGTGTCTTGCCTACAGTCAAGCATGGTGGTGGGAGTGTCATGGTCTGGGCCTGCATGAGTGCTGCCCGCACTGGGGAGCTACAGTTCATTGAGGGAACCATGAATGCCAACATGTACTGTGACATACTGAAGCAGAGCATGATCCCCTCCCTTCGGAGACTGGGCCGCGGTGCAGTATTCCAACATGATAACAACCCCAAACACACCTCCAAGACAATCACTGCATTGCTAAAGAAGCTGAGGGTAAAGGTGATGGACTGGCCAAGCATGTCTCCAGATCTAAACCCTATTGAGAATCTGTGGGGCATCCTCAAACGGAAGGTGGAAGAGCGCAAGGTCTCTAACATCCAACAGCTCCGTGATGTCGTCATGGAGGAGTGGAAGAGGACTCCAGTGGCAACCTGTGAAGCACTGGTGAACTCCATGCCCAAAAGGGTTAAGGCAGTGCTGGAAAATAATGGTTGCCACACAAAATATTGACACTTTGGGCCCAATATGGACATTTTCACTTAGGGGTGTACTCACTTTTGTTACCAAGGTTTAGACATTAATGGCTGTGTGTTGAGTTATTTTTGGAGTGACAGCAAAATTACACTGTTATACAAGCTATACACTCACTACTTTACATTGTAGTAGAGTGTTGTTGGTTGTCTTCACCTTCTGCATTAAAGCTCCCAGTCCTTGCCCCGTACTTCTCAGGATTAAGGAGACCATACATTATGACCTAATTCACAACTCCATTTGCAGAAATGCAGCCCCAAACTTGCAAATAACCTCCACCATGCTTCACTGTTGCCGGCAAACACTTGTTCTTGTGCCGCTCTTCAGCCCTTGGGAAAACAAACTGCCTTCTGCTACAGTCAAATATTTTAAATTTTAAATAGTACCTGCTAGCATTTTCTCCGCCCTAGTTCCTGTGTTTTCATGAATAATTGAGTCTTGGCCACAAGTTCTCCATGAAGACCACTTCTGACCAGAATTCTCCAGACAGCAGTTGTCTGCAAATGCTGAGCTGATGACACTGCTGGACATCTTCTGATTGCGAATAGAAGTAAGCATAATGTGTCAACCTTTGAGTCCACGGTTCTCAACACAGTCCGTTTATTTGTGCCTTCTTCAAAAGAGCTTGGACAGAACATCTGAAAAACCCCTGTCTATATTGAAATTTATGCCTTGGAGAGACCTTGTTGATGCAGTATAACTACATTCTGTCTGTTTTGAAGGCAAATATTAATTTGATTTAGACTTTTCTTCTGTTAACATCTCTCAACTGCCAACCAGTATTGTATGAATGAGGGAGTCTCTGCTCCTTACGTTGGCTGTCTGTAGATCTCTATTCTTCTGTCTATTTTTGCGGGTTGAAGCTTTGTCTGGTTGAAGCTTTTAATTTTTGTTTTTTAATGCAACTTGGGTGTATATAAAATAATTGTTTTTTTAAGCCTGGTATACACTGCATATTTGCAGTCAGTGCTCTATCATATGCACAGACAAATACAGTCAAATTTAGGCAACTAAAACGGAATAGAAAATTGGTTTCCATTATCACCACTGTTGACATTCCAAAAGCAAATATTTGGGATGTGGTTTGCTGACCGAGCAAAATGGCTACATGAATTCTGGGCTCCCATACTAGACACCTCTACTAGATATACCTACCATGCAAACCAAAGAAAGCCTCGCTGACCCTAGAGGCTGGAGGTCCGTGGAAGAGATGTTTCTTCAACCATTAAGCAGTATTTAACCAGCAATGGGAGATATCTTACCTTCGGAACACGGGAAGCAGGATAAGGCCTATGAACGTGAGCCTTGTGAGGCCCCCTTAGGTGAACTAACGCACACAGACATTGAGGATCATCTCTGGTTCAAAAAATGCATAAAGGATCTTCCCATTAAAATAAACTTGGCCTTCATGATGAATGAGCTCAGAAATGCCATGAGGAAATAGGGAGCCTGCACCATGACAATCTGGGTGATCGCATTTCAGAGTTAGAGAAGTGGAAAGCTAAGGGCAGTGAATTATGTCCACATTACAAAGTCAAGTTTTTCTCTTTATTTAGAATGATAACTGATCATTCTTGCAACTTTTATGGTTATCTCCAGAAAGGACCTTAGGTCGCTTACCATGTTGTAAGATATAACACAAAACTAATGGGACTGTTTCTTCATATATAATGTTTGCTTTTTATTAGTATTTACAGGTACTAGACAGGGTCACATCACTATCTCTCACCCTTACAATTTCTCATATGCTTATATCTATATTTGCTGTTTGTATCACATTTTTAGGCCCAACCACAGCAAGCCCAATAAACAGAATGAGCCCACATGAGTATAGTAAGCACTAGACTTGGGCACCAGGGGGCTCTTCGTGTTCGTCTTCGTGCTCGTCTTCGGGGGGAAAAAAACCTTCGTATTCCGCGAATATTCGCCCGTGCCTGTCTTCTCTTCGGGCGAATATTCGCGGACATTCTTCGTGCTCGTTTAATCTTCTTTTCCTTCCCGGTTGCCTAGCAGGGGTTAATACGTGGTTAACAACACATCGGAGCAGCAGCAGCTGCCGTGAAGGAACGTGTGTGCAACTCTATTGGTCGTTTCGGCAGGGGGCTGGTCTGGCATCAACAAGTGAATTGCAGAACGCACTTCATTCGTTGATGGCAGGCCAGCCCCCTGCCGAAACGACCAATAGAGTTGCACACACGTACTGAGGTGTACTGTACACAAAATGACCTAGAGACAAATGCTCCAAGGAACTTGGCCTCCGTTTATCATACACAGTCACACATCCATAGATGTTTAATAAAAGAATAGGGATTATTTTACATTTTTAAATTGATTTTGGACCACTTGTAATACATGCCTAACATTTGCTACCTATTCACAATGGCATACTTTGCAACAACCCAACTTTTACTGGACAGGACTGGAAAAAAGCAGGACTGTCCACCAAAATCTTAGGTGTGTTGGCAGGTATGCGGATGGAAAAATGTTGGACAAGAACTAAAAAATAGCTTAGGGTTAATGTACGGTTATGTTTAAGATTAGTAGCAGTGCACTGGTTTGGTTAAAGATGTATTATGTCTAAATAATAATTTAATTTTAATTTTAATGGGTTTTAAAAAATTAAGGGGTTTATTTAAATGTATTTTAAAGTTAGATTTATTATTTAGTACTTTATTATATTTATTTAATGTTTATACTAGTTCTACCTACCGAGCTATAACTACCAACGTGTATTTGCATACCTAGATAGCTCAATTAGATGGGACAGGACTGGAAAAAAGCAGGACTGTCCCTGAAAAAGTTGGGTCTGTTGGCAGGTATGTGGATGGAAAAATGTTATAGTATGAAGTGTGAGTTATAGCATTAATGCTAGTGAGTGTAGAAGTGAAGGCCAGGACAAATAACAAGAGGAAAGGTCCTTGTGATTTGTGCATTGTACGTGTATGTGTTATGTGTGTTATGTGTGTTGTCACTGTGTGTTATATGTGTTATGTATTATGTCACTGTGTTATTTGTGTTATTGTGTGTGTTATGTTTGGTTGGTTGGTTGTGTATCAGAAGGAAAATAATGAAATGGAAATGGAAAAGGAAATGGAAAAGGCGAATGAGTGGGCAATTGGCGACCCACTCACCTGTTTCACCCCAGAGCAAAGCATCCAAACACTGTCAGTCCTAGACGTTTGGCAGCGGACTTCCAGAGCTCAGACACAAGGCCCTAGCGTAAGCTGGCCACTCCGGCGGAGGTAGCAGGCGTTGCCACACCGCAAACAGACGCAGCCAGGGGGGAGAAACTGCCCTTACCATTAGGGACATTTTGGGCATGACTCTAGCCAGGAAGCGAACTGGCACAGAAGAGATGCTGGCACCACCACAACCACCACCACCAGCAGCAGCATTGAAAAATGGGAAAGGCGAATGAGTGGGCAATTGGCGACCCACTCACCTGTTTCACCCCAGGGCAAAGCACCCAAACACTGTCAGTCTTAGACGTTTGGCAGCAGACTTCCAGAGCTCAGACACTAGGCCCTAGCGTAAGCTGGCCACTCCGGCGGAGGTAGCAGGCGTTGCCACACCGCAAACAGACGCAGCCAGGGGGGAGAAACTGCCCTTACCATTAGGGACATTTTGGGCATGACTCTAGCCAGGAAGCAAACTGGCACGGAAGAGATGCTGGCACCACCACCACCAGCAGCAGCAGTGAAAAATGGGAAAGGCGAATGAGTGGGCAATTGGCGACCCACTCACCTGTTTAACCCCAGGGCAAAGCATCCAAACACTGTCAGTCTTAGACGTTTGGCAGCAGACTTCCAGAGCTCAGACACTAGGCCCTAGCGTAAGCTGGCCACTCCGGCGGAGGTAGCAGGCGTTGCCACACCGCAGACAGAGGCAGCCAGGGGGGAGAAACTGCCCTTACCGTTAGGGACATTTTGGGCATGACTCTAGCCAGGAAGCAAACTGGCACGGAAGAGATGCTGGCACCACCACCACCAGCAGCAGCAGTGAAAAATGGGAAAGGCGAATGAGTGGGCAATTGGCGACCCACTCACCTGTTTCACCCCAGGGCAAAGCACCCAAACACTGTCAGTCTTAGACGTTTGGCAGCAGACTTCCAGAGCTCAGACACTAGGCCCTAGCGTAAGCTGGCCACTCCGGCGGAGGTAGCAGGCGTTGCCACACCGCAGACAGAGGCAGCCAGGGGGGAGAAACTGCCCTCACCATTAGGGACATTTTGGGCATGACACCAGCCAGGAAGCGAACTGGCATTGAAGAGACGCTGGCACCACCAGCAGCAGCAGCAGAATTGGGAAAGGCGAATGAGTGGGCAATTGGCGACCCACTCACCTGTTTCACCCCAGGGCAAAGCACCCAAGCACTGTCAGTCTTAGACGTTTGGCAGCAGACTTCCAGAGCTCAGACACTAGGCCCTAGCGTAAGCTGGCCACTCCGGCGGAGGTAGCAGGCGTTGCCACACCGCAGACAGAGGCAGCCAGGGGGAGAAACTGCCCTTACCGTTAGGGACATTTTGGGCATGACTCTAGCCAGGAAGCAAACTGGCACGGAAGAGATGCTGGCACCACCACCACCAGCAGCAGCAGTGAAAAATGGGAAAGGCGAATGAGTGGGCAATTGGCGACCCACTCACCTGTTTCACCCCAGGGCAAAGCACCCAAACACTGTCAGTCTTAGACGTTTGGCAGCAGACTTCCAGAGCTCAGACACTAGGCCCTAGCGTAAGCTGGCCACTCCGGCGGAGGTAGCAGGCGTTGCCACACCGCAGACAGAGGCAGCCAGGGGGGAGAAACTGCCCTTACCGTTAGGGACATTTTGGGCATGACTCTAGCCAGGAAGCAAACTGGCACGGAAGAGATGCTGGCACCACCACCACCAGCAGCAGCAGTGAAAAATGGGAAAGGCGAATTGGCGACCCACTCACCTGTTTCACCCCAGGGCAAAGCACCCAAACACTGTCAGTCTTAGACGTTTGGCAGCAGACTTCCAGAGCTCAGACACTAGGCCATAGCGTAAGCTGGCCACTCCGGCGGAGGTAGCAGGCGTTGCCACACCGCAAACAGACGCAGCCAGGGGGGAGAAACTGCCCTCACCATTAGGGACATTTTGGGCATGACACCAGCCAGGAAGCGAACTGGCATTGAAGAGACGCTGGCACCACCAGCAGCAGCAGCAGAATTGGGAAAGGCGAATGAGTGGGCAATTGGCAACCCACTCACCTGTTTCACCCCAGGGCAAAGCATCCAAACACTGTCAGTCCTTGGCGTTTGGGAGCGGACTTCCAGAACTCAGACACTAGGCCCTAGCGTAAATTGGCTACACCGGCGGAGGTAGCAGACGTTGCCACACCACAAACACGTGCAACCAGGGGGAGAAACTACCTTAAACATTACAGAGAAAAAAAATTTACTTTCCAAGCTAAGAGCTGGGTAACCCAACTTGGGCAGATTGAATTTAAGAAAGGCAATCTGCTCCATCAGATGAGGTGCCATGCGTGAGCGCTGTGGACTCAGTATGTTTCCAGTCATAGAAAACACGCGCTCACTTTGAACAGTGGTTGGCGGACATGATAGTAGCTGCTGCGCAACCCATGAGAGTGCAGGCCACACACTCTTCTTTTCATCCCAGTAGCTAAGAGGATCAACATTAGGCGCAGAAGGAACTTCACAGAGGTAAAGTTTGACCATTTCAGCAGCACTACTCTCCTTTCTGCTGCTAGCTCTGTCAGATGGTCCAACTATACTCCCAAGTGCCTCTTCCCAAAACGCAGCTGCTCCACTCAGCTGTGTTGTGCTGCTTGTGGCACTGCTGCTGATGCTGCTGCTAGGAGTAGCAGACCACATCATCTCTTCCTCCTCCTGCACCTCTCCCTCCTCGGACAGCATTCCCATTTTACGCTGCCAGTCACGCACCTTGTTGACCAATTGCTCCCGGTAGCTACTGAGAACATTAAATTTCAAAGCTAGCTTTCCCTTAATTCTTGGATCGCAAAGGCACGCTAGCATCATTTCGGGACTCTCTTCCATTCGTTTGCGAAGGTGTACTTTTAGCAGATCCTTCAGCTTCCTGGCTATGGCTGCTACGTCAGGATGTAGAGTGCCACCTTGAACAGCCTCACGGTTTCCAAGGAACACATCCATCTTGCTGCCTAGATGGGAGAACACTGGGATTACCTGGGCCAGACTGGCAGTGTTTGAGCTTAAATTTTCTGTGGCATCCCTGAATGGTTTAAGGACTGCCACTAGCTGGGCGATCACTGTCCAATCCTCCCTATTCAGTGGAGAGGTAATCCCAATATTGTGCTCTGAGGCAAGATTATGGATTGCCCTCTGCTGCTCCAAAATCCTCTCCAGCATGTCTAACGTGGAGTTCCACCGTGTACTGACATCCTGGCGTAGGCAGTGTACGGGAAGACCTGACCTCTCTTGCTCTTCCCTCAAAAGTTGGCTAGCCTTAACACTATGGTGAAAGTGCCCAGCGATCTTTCTGCAGCGGGACAGAACTACTGCTGCCACATTAGTTCCTTCTGACATTGCTGCCTTCACTACAAGATGGATGATGTGGGCTGCACAGCGCACACCAACAATATGACCATCTCGCAGCGCTTTCACCATATTGGCACCTCCGTCAGTTACCACAAAACCAACTTCAACATTGGTGCCCGCCTCTGCTCCCACCCAAAGGCTAAACATTTTCCTCATTGCATGCAGAATATTTTGGTAAGTGTGCTTTTCATCCATCACTTCTGCATGGAGAAGGAAAGATCGGTAGCCTGCTGCAGCAGCTTCCTTAGACACACCGGGCTGCCACCAGTGTGCTGTCAAAGAAAGAAAGGCATGCTGGCCGCTAGGTGCACTCCACAAATCTGTAGTGAAATGAACACACTGACCAGCAGCCTTGGAAAGCTCCTCTTTCACTGCTGCAACACAGGACCGATACAATGAGGGGACAATGTTCCTGCTGAAAGTGGAACGTGACGGAACTGTATATTGTGGAGCCACAGCCGCCATCAATTGTTTGAAAGGCTCCCCTTCGATCATAGAGAAGGATGCCCCTCCAACAGCAATGAACTGACCAATCAGTCGCGTTACTTTATTGGCCTGCTGTTTGGGCATTGACCTTTTGGATTGGAATGCCACAAATTGTTCCAGGGTGGGCTGGACATGCAGTGCTCCAACCTGCCTTGGTCTCTGGCTGCCAGCACTAGCTGCTGCTGCTGCTGCTGCTATTGGCTCAGAAGAAGAAGCTGTTGGGGTTTTTCCACGGCCACCAGCTATGCTGCCTGCACTAAGTTTTACCTCTGCATCTTTCCCCAATAGCACAGCGTTGTGTTGAGTGCTGAGGTGATGCTTCATGCTAGCACTGGTAAAATGGCCAGACACTTTCCCTCTGCTTATTAGCTTCCCACAATGTTTGCACTTTCCATAGCGCCCTTCTTCAACATTTTCAAAGTGCTCCCAAATTGGGGCGCGCTTAGCCTTGGAGTGTGCCTTGGGTGCTGCTCCTACTGCTCGGGGTGGATGAACAGAGGCAGAACTAGTGGTGGTGGGACTGGTGGTAACAGTACTGGCCATAGTGGGACTGCTAAATGCTTTAGATTTGCTAGGTTTTGCTGCTGCTGCTGGTGGTGGTGGTGATGGTGATGATCGTAGCGGAGAAGGTGGAGGCTCAGGGGAAAATTGTGCACTAGTCATTTGGACACTGCTCCCTGAGGAATCTGATTCCTGACCACTCATCTCCTCTACTTCCTCTGGCTCATAGTCTAGCTCTTCATTAGCCAGTGGTGGTGGTAGATGGAGCTTGTCCCTCCTTAGTCCCAAAAGGAGGATCCATTTCAAATTTTGTGTTGTGTGTGTAGTGTAGTGTAGTGTACTGTTTAAAAAACTATAAAAAAAAAAAAAAAAGAAAAAAAAAAAAAAGGAAAAATGAATTAAAGACAAAAAAATTAGAGGAAGTTCTCTTCAGTGCTACTGCTTAAAAAGTAAAACTATGCACTACTGCACTGTGCTGTTGTGTGCAATCTGGCAAAGTGCTAAAGTTATTTATATTATTAACTATTTAATAACTAGCAGTATTTTATTTTTAATTTGAATTTACACGGGCCTAAGAGCTTAGCCTACTACTATGCTAGCCTAAAGCTATATTTCCTTACTATAAGTCTACCTCTAGGCAGACGCTCTCAAACCCACTAAGCTAAAGTGAGGTTAAATCAGATTCGGTATGATTTATTAATTAATATTAAGTTATATAATATTAATAGATTAGAAATAATTTACTTATATATTATGTATTATAGATAGAAGAATATAGATTATGAATTAGAATTTAGAATTAGAATTACTTATATTATAGATTATGAATTAGAATTTATATTGTTATAGATTAAGATTAAAGAAGATTAGAATTATTTTAGTACTACAGCTAGTAGCTTGAAGCTTTGCTTAGTACAGCTCGTCACAGTCAATTTTTCTTGAAAAGAATTAGAAATAAAATAAAATGTCACAGAAAAACAGTTAGCTTCACTGCTTGCTGAACAAAAACACACAGCACTTATGCGGCTGCACTCACTAGCCCAACAAGTTCACTTCACTGATGGACTGAGGTGAGCAAAACACTAAGGGTACTTTTAATAAAATTGAAATAAAATGTAAAATAAATGAAAAAATCTTTGCAAAACAGTTAACGTCACTGCTTGCTGATCAAAAAAAAACACAGCACTTATGCGGCTGCACTCACTAGCCCAACAAGTTCACTTCACTGATGGATTGAGGTGAGCAAAACAAATGAAATAAAATGAAAGATTATTAATTAAGAAAAATTGACTTGGTCTCTTGCTGTTGCTAAAACAAAGCACAAACTATAGAGCTGCAGCACCAGTACTAATAAGATTAGCTGAACTATACACTACTAGTAATTAATTAATATTATTACTTTTATTTATAGCTAATTTAATTAACTATTAAGATAAGAAAGAATTATAGAATTATTGATATTACTGATTTTAGATTAGACACTAGTAGATGTCTTGAATGTCTACAGTACACTCTACACTAGTATACTATTACTAACTATAACTGACAAATATATATATAATTTTATAATGAATTCAATTATTAATTATATTAATTAATATTACTGATTTTAAATTAGACACTAGTAGATGAATGTCTACAGTACACTCTACACTAGTATACTATAGTATATATATATATATATATATATGACTGACAAATATATATATATAATATTATAATGAACTATTAAATTATAGACTCTATTAAATTATTATTTATAAATTCTATTTAATTTATTTAAGCAGGACAGGCAGTAGGCACTAGTGCCAGCCCAGGGCAAGGGCACCCCAGTGCCACTGAGACACTGGGTGCACTGTCAACTCAACAGCACTTACACTACAGTTGATGACAAATTAAATAAAAAAAAATTAAATTAATCAAATTATTATTATTAATTATATTAAGTAGCACTGAAGTGAGGATGAAGTACACTGTGAGAAATGGCAGGCTAAGGCTTACCAGTCTCACACAGAACAGAACAATCTCTCTGTAACGCTCGGATGCAGCACAGGAGTGTTGCCAAAGCAGTCACAGCGAAAAATGAATGGATCTCTCAGGCAAGCTCTGGTCTTATAAAGGCGCCTTCAGAATTCAAAAAACAGCAGCACAGGCATTGGACGAGACCCTTAGCGTGACGTCACAAGAGTGAGCTGATTGGACAGACGAGATCAGCTCACTCCTGTTTGAAATTTTGGCGGCTGCGCGGCAAAAACGAAGACGATCACGAAGAATCTTCGATTCTTCGTGGTTGAGAGTCTTCGTCTTCTCCTACGTTTTGCCGGCACTGTATTCTCTTCGGCGTGTCTTCGGAACGAACAAAAAAACGGCCTCTTCGTGCTCGTTTTCATGTTCGCCCGAAGACGAATGCGCAAGTCTAGTAAGCACTAATCATTTAGACCTAAAGTGCTAATTTGCTTAATAGGACATCACCAATTACAAAGTTTCCTGCATGAGTGTTCAAAATAAATGTAATGGATAGTAAGCAGTATTAAAATACATAAATAAAAGTAAATTAATTTATAATCCAAAACTCATTGGTAAAATTAGTATATAGTTAACAACACTTTATAGCAAATGTCCCTTGGGTGCTAAAGTTAGAAGCTTAAATAACCATGACATTGAAGTCTAACCTATAGCCTTTAAAAAGCTGTGATGGCTGTAAGGCTTAAAAAGGGTAGCATCACTGTTATGACATTCTGCAAATTGAGCTGAACTTGGACAACAAAATGGCTTCCATAGATGCAGCTCTTGTGTGGCATGTCAAACCTGTAGAAATATCAATCCTAAAAAATATTAATAATTTTACATCTAGTGTGACACAGGAGGAGTTTCCAGTAAAAGAGGTGATAATGTATAAATCTAACGGTATATCTATTAACTTGCCCTTGGGGGTATCACTATATAGGTCGTACAATCAGACCTATGCATGAAAGAATTGAGGATCACATAAGAAACATAATAAAAATAAATATACACAACATAGCGTTTCAGCACATTTTACAGAATGCCGTAACAGTGATGAACATAACATAAGAAGTCAGTCGATGAAACGAAATGTATGTGCATTTCTATTTATACACTACCCGCATGTTTGGCCCTTAATAATAAGCGACAAAATGCAAAGGTTAAATAAATTACAATAACTAAAAATACATAATTCATTGAACAAGGACAGGTTCTAAAAGTAATGGATGCCCTATGGCATTTGCTATTTGTTAAAAAGTTGGACAACACTTAAGAGACATAAATCTAACAATAATTAATTTTAAAGAAAGCATCTATAAACAAAACTTTAATTAGAATTTGGAAAATGCTTTAGTAAACTTAGAAGTTTAATGTTTCCTTGTTTATTTATGGAGCAGGGTTGGTCCTAGACCAAATGGCACCGCAGGCAAGAATATTCTCTTGTGCCCCCCCAATATATACCGTATTTCCCCATGTATAAGACGCACCTTAATTTTGGGGGGGCGAAATTTAAAAAAATATATATTACATAAAGTTATTGTACTGGCTGCCTGGGCATGATGTGAGTGTGATTGATGTTAGCTGCTAGCAATTGTTAGCAATCGCACTCCTATCATGCTCAGGCAGCCAGTACATGCACATCACTTTCAGCCTCCCTGTGCCCCCTCCATGTGCCCCTACACACGAATCCATGCTATCACACACACACATATATTAATGCATTTACTCCCGCAACTTACCTGAACTGCAGATCTTCTGGTGCCGCTTGCAGACTTCCGTGGGGGCCGCTATTTCCCTCTGTGTTGCTCCAACAGGAACAGGAACTGAGCGGACTCATGTGATGCGATATGTATTCACGTGACTCCGCTGGGTTCCTGTGTCACCGCGATGGATCAAGAGATGCTGCTGAGCAACACAGGTAAGCAGTAGGTCCCCTTTCCAGGAAAAAGAAATTAAAAAAATCTACCACCACTGTATAAAACGCACCCAATTTTTAGACCCAAAATTTTTGTAAAAAGGTGCATCTTATACATGGGGAAATACGGTATATGTAAAGACTAGCAGGATTGAGTAGTGAAAAAGCTATACAGAGGAGAGAGCAGAGCAATTATTTCTTAGACAGGGGCAGCTGAGCCAGGTACACATAATGCATCAGATCCAGGCACTGGGAATATTTGTTTTCCACACACTGATACACACTGTACACTCACACATATACCATTTAACTTGTATACTCTCAACCCCCAGACACGTATTTTAATTCTGTATATTGACACACACACACACACACACACACACACACACTGATTCTAAACCTGTACACTGACACACACAGACACACTCATTTTAACCAGCGATAGGCATGGACATGGTTCATGGTGGACATTTTCACAGTTGCAGCACTCTAGAAAGGACACTATCATTTTTAGCTTAAAACAATACTAAATAGTGCTGCTGGGTTGAACATTTGTTACAGTGAATCAGTCTATTCTCTTTAGGGCCAAAATAGCAGTAGTAGCCCTTACAAATGCCTACCCATACACATACCCATACCCATGCACACACAAATACATATGCATATTAACTCTTGCCCTTACATAAAAACATCCTGGCTTACACTTGGCCTTGCAGCCACACATTTATTTGCCCTAACATACAAACACTTTCAAAACACATACACATCCTCTTTCTCCTTAATTATCCTCCTTTTGTCACTCCCTATCTCTCATATTTCTCATTATCTCTTCATCTTTTCTTAATCTCTCTTTTTTCTCCTTATCTCTCACTATCACTCTTATTTTTCATTATCTCTCCCCTTTCTCATTACCCCCCCTTCTCCCCATTTCTCTTCTTTGTCACTATGATTTCTCCCCTTTCTCCCCATCTATTATCTTTCTCTCACTCTTGTTCTCTCTTCTTGATTGTTGTGCTAAGAAATATACCAAGTGAAAACAATCAATCCCACGTGTGAAAGCAAAAACCTAAATTAAATAAAGAAATATTACGTTCCCAATGTTTGCAGCAACCTATAAAACACTCCCCTCAATGTTAAAAGTTCAATATTCACAGCTTGGGGCGCATATACTGTATATGGGGAATAAAGAAACCAGAAATGCAAAAAAATGTTATCCACTTTTGGAAAACTCAGTCTGAGAAGGAAAACAATACAAAAGTATATTTTCAATGATGATCATAACAATAATTATTGAAAATATATTAAAATATAATTTAATTTTTTTTTCCTTCTCAGACTTCTCAGTTTGCCAAAAGTGGATAACAATTAAGTAAAACCAAGGACAATTATATTATATATCCTTACTCTGATCGTACATCTATTGTACTTTTCCCCCTCTGATCGGAAATTGTACTGTGACCGAAGCCTCCATCACCGGGGCCCCTGGAGAGGCCTGACTGCCAGCCTCCTCCCCACTGACTATGGGCCCTGACTTTGTAAAGACTTCTGTGGCTACCCCCAGCAGTATATCATCCCATCACTTGCTGAGGGGGATTAGCTCTGGCAGACAGCCAGGATCTGCAAGCAAGGAGTGACCGCCATTGTTTTAGTTTAATGTTGTATAAGTCAAATCCCCCCACAGTTCCACCACTACAGACTTTTACCACGGCCAAACCTTGGAACTGATTTCAGCCAGTAATAGATAGTGGAGGTTGGGACCCCTATTGTATTGTTAATCTCCTTACTGCCCCTGTTGTCTCTGGGAGGCAGATTAAGGGGGCGGTTTGTATCCCAATATCTTCTTTTATGTTAATGTGTGATTTGCTGGATATATCCAGCACTGTGTGTGTGAAAAATAAATCAGTCTTCGTTTTGGTTATACCCTACACTGAGTCTCGGCTAGTGACTGGGAAACCGAGGAAAGAGTGTGTTGTCCCAGGCTAAGGGAGTACAAGTCAGCGGAGGTAGTCGGTAGTCATAAAAGAGGGCAGATCATGTAAGATGACATCACACGCAGGAAGGGGGAGGACCCAGCCTAAAGAGGAAATGCCCCACAGCATAACATGGAGACATACTAGGAAGAGACATACATTATTTTGATACCAGACAGTTTATTTTAACTGCTAGCCAATTATCCTGAGGAAGCCATACCAAGCTATCTGGCGAAACACGTTGATAGACTACTCAGATCATTCTTAAGAAGATTTTATCCACTTTATATGAACGTTGTGACAGAAAGGCCGGTACAGTAGTAGATGGGCGGTATTTTCTTTGCTGTTCCTCACAGGTCACTCTGAATGCCTCAGCTTGTGTCATAGCAATCTGCTGCACCAAGGTATCAGTGCTTTGGCCATTATCATAGCAGTCTCTGCTTGAGCCAGCAGCCAGCAGCCTGCTGTAGGGCTGCACGATTTTCTGCAGCTCTTCTATTAGCTTCCTGCTGTGCAGAAGTAGACTGGATCAGTGCTTTAATAACTTCCTCCATGGTAAGTTTCAGGTAGCTTTATACCCACAGACACATAAGTGATACCCGCATACTCCACCAATTGTAACTGAACGTCCTTTAAAGCACAAGGAGTTAGTCAGAGATCTTTCCGAATCACTTGTCTTCTAGGGTAATATAAACGCCAATTCCAGATCCAGATAAAATCGAAAATATTTATTTTCTTCAAATCAGCAGCTTAAACAAAAATACAATATAAACAAAAATAAACCGTTGCTCATCTGAGCACTAACTAAACACAGGGTTTTGTTTCCTGTATAGGTTGGGGTGGCTTCCCCACCTCCCAACAAAACACTCCAAACAAACAAAATAAATCCAGCAAGGCTTTTTGTCCAGCAGCTCTCTTGGCTGGAAATAAGAAGAGCATGGGCGTAGGAACCCCTAAAAATCTGGGGGGACAGCATTTTCCCCCATCAGATCCCCACTTTCTCACACTATCTACCCCCTCTCACACTTTCTTACTATCTACCCCCCTCCCTACCCTCCCTTCTCACTAGCTACCCTCTCCCTACCCTCCCTTCTAACTAGCTACCCTCTCCCTTTCGCCCCCTTCTCACTAGCTACCCTCTCCCTAACCCCCCTTCTCACTGTCTACCCCAGGGGTGTCCAAGCTTTTTCTGAAGTGGGCCACTTCATCAGAATTGTATACGTGCGCGGGCCGCACTCATTTTTCACTGTGAGAAAATATGGCCTTTAATAAAATATGCAGATTAAAATAAAGTAAATGACACAAAACCTTTACTTTTCCTCTCACTGATTTCTGGGCCTAGAAAGTTTTGTGACTACAAATTCAGGACTCAGGATAATTAAAAATGAAATAGTTCTATTTATTCTAGGGATGAACTAAAATGAAAATTCTGGACCAAAACATCCACGGTTCACTTAGCCAAAACCGAAAATGACCCCCCACCTTTAAAAATAATAATAAAAACTCACATTTTTAATAAAAGTAGGTAACACACCACAATTGAACAAAAAAAATCATGCCTAGGTTCCAGCACTTACACATCCAACCAGTAAATGCTGTAACCTAGGCATGATGGGACTGTGATTGCTGTTAGCAATCACACTCCTATCATGCCAAGTCAGCCAGTACATCCTGGTACAGGGTGGCTGTAAGTGATGTGCAGACCCCATACTGCTGGCAGCATCAATACACAAGGGGGGCAGCTAGCTAGGTTTCAGCATGTACTGGCTGACTTGGCATGATAGGAGTGTGATTGCTAACAGCAATCACAGTCCCATCATGCCTAGGTTCCAGCACTTACACATCCAACCAGTAAATGCTGTAACCTAGGCATGATGGGACTGTGATTGCTGTTAGCAATCACACTCCTATCATGCCAAGTCAGCCAGTACATGCTGGTACAGGGTGGCTGTAAGTGATGTGCAGACCCCATACTGCTGGCCGCATCAATACACAAGGGTGGCAGCTAGCTAGGTTTCAGCATGTACTGGCTGACTTGGCATGATAGGAGTGTGATTGCTAACAGCAATCACAGTCCCATCATGCCTAGGTTCCAGCACTTACACATCCAACTAGTAAATGCTGTAACCTAGGCATGATGGGACTGTGATTGCTGTTAGCAATCACACTCCTATCATGCCAAGTCAGCCAGTACATGCTGGTACACGGTGGCTGTAAGGGATGTGCAGACCCCATACTGCTGGCAGCATCAATACACAAGGGGGGCAGCTAGCTATGTTTCAGCATGTACTGGCTGACTTGGCATGATAGGAGTGTGATTGCTAACATCAATCACAGTCCAATCATGCCTAGGTTCCAGCACTTACACATCCATTCTATCACACACACACTCATTCATTCATATACTTATTCATTCAGATTCATTCCCTCAATCACGCATACTCATTCAAACACCCTCCCCACCCCCTTACCTGCACTGCAGCTCCTCGATGCCGCTCACAGTCTTCAGCAGAGGGCGCGGCCTCCCTCTGCGTTCTCTGGTACTGCACAGAGGATCTGATGTAATGTCACGTGAACTCTGCTGGGTTCCGGTTCCTCTGTGCAGTACAGAAGACCCTCCCACAGGTAAGTAGCAGGGCTCGAGGTGCGGACCGCGTAAGATTGGTTGCCCTGGCTGCCGATCTTAAGCAGGCCGCACCTCGAGGCAGGGGAGGGCTGTCAGCCTAAGGCCTGGGGGGCAAGTCTAGTCAACTGGCCCATTGCACCATCAAAGCGACTGCGATCGACATTGAAAGCGGCCTTCGTGTGGCAGTCACTCCACCAGCGCCTAATGAAATTAAATTGGCCGGCGTGCACGCACCGCATGCCTCAGCTCTTCATCACACCCCTTTTAAGACGTGGGAAGAGGAGCTGAGGAATGGCCGTTGGGTCTGACAGCCGCATGATGCAGGGGGGTACCTAGAGTATTTGGCACCTGTGGCAGACCCTGTATGTGGCACCCCCCCACACACACACACACTTTAAAACTGCATAGTTTCTATGGTTAGGCAAACATTGACAGGGGTACAGCATATTTGTTATCATTATATGCTTAGGGATTACGCGGTTCCACCGTCAATGTGTGCCTATACATTGAGCCAGACACTGACAACCCCTATCACTATATACTAAGCCAAACATTGATGTGGTGTAGGCTTACCACTTTAGTGACTGGCATAGTATATAGTAGGGATGCACCGAAATGAAAATTCTGGACTGAAACTAAAAATTTAGCATTCACTTGGCCAAAACTGAAAAAAAACAAAAAAAACTTTAAAAAACTTTATTAAAAGTAACACCAAAATTAGACAAAAAAATCAACAACAATATTAACATATATATATATATATATATATACACATATATATAACAACTATCACAATCCTATCATGCCCAGGTTCTAGCATGTGCTGGCTGACTTAGCATGATAGGAGTGTGATTGCTGTTTGCAAATATATATATATATATATATATATATATATATATTAATACTGTCATTGAATTATTCTGTCCAATAAAAGTGTTAACACACCGAAGTTGGACCAAAAAATAATTTATAACAGCAATCACACTCCTATCATGCCTAGGCAGCCACTACATGCTGGAATCTGGGCATGAAAGGAATGTGATTACGGACTCCCTATGCCAAGCTATCCCCCAACACTTACACATCCATGCTATCTGAAATCCTCATTCACATTCAGCATAACACCCATCACTCTCACACACTTACATTCAGCATAACACCCATCACTGATGCCGCGCGCATCGTTTCTGAAGGCGTGCCGGCATGGTGGCACCCCTCAGATGAGCGGCAGCCGGGGCGGACCGCCCCCTCCCCCCCCCGCCAGGTACGCATGACGGCCGCATTCAATCCTGCTCGCGACCGCTTAGTTTTTATTTTTGCGGCCGCAGCCGCATTGAATGCTCGTCTGCCGGTCGTCCGTCCGGCCCACCGGCCCGCATTTGCGGCGTTTCTATTGGGGGGTTTCCTACGGCCCTGGGGGGGATTTCTTAATTATCGGTCCCCCCGCATGAGTTACTGGGGGGATCTGTCCCCCCCGTCCCCCCCGGTTCCTACGCCCATGAAGAAGAGAGACTGAATTGCACCAAGCTGGGCTTTTTAAACCCTCCTGATTAGACCAGGTAAGCTGTATTTAGTCACCTGTAAATCCTGGTCTGGATTTTAAAAACTGTTGGAGCACCAGCCCACCCTGCTCTTCTGGATACTCCACCCCAGGAACCCATTACACAATTTATAAGTCACATTCCTATATTTTAGTTTTTTTTTATTGTGCTTATCTTTCCCTGGGGCTTTAATCTTTCATGTAAGGGTAAACAAAATTAGCCAAAGTAGGGCGTATATATACCGCCCATCCACTACTGTACCGGCCTTTCTGTCGTGTTTAGCATAATTTTTGTTGTGCCATCTTACTGTATACTGTATGCTGTACGTGCAATCTTTTATCTCATACTGAAAATTACAACAATATTGCATCATTTGGATTTTTATTACCTTTTAGAACTTTTAATGAAAACACTAACCCTTTGATGACAATTGCCGGTCCGGGCACGTCACGGGAATTCAAGTCGATAACGACAAATGACGTGCCAGGACCGGCACGTCATTAAACGGGTGCAGAAAGCGATCTATTTTCGCTTTCTGCACCGAAACGGCGTTGCTGTAATGCCTCGACCTCGAGGCATTCAGCAACGCCATTATCGGCACAAAGGGGCCATCTCTGGCCCCTCCCCGGGGCGTCAACATCCGCCATACTTTGTATGGCGGCGGACGCCCGTTTTAAAAGCGTTTAGGAGGCGATCAACGATCGCCTCCTAAACTTAAATGGTGTCGCTGGAATGCCTCGATCAGGAGGCATCCAGCAACACCAAACACTTACCTGGGGATGGACTGTGACCGCTCCGGAGAGCGGTCACAGCCGCAGCTGCCGGTGATCTTCGCCATCAGCAAGATGGCGGCGGCCCGGGAAAAAAAATAATAAAGATGAAAAGGTTCGCTAGACTGTCTCCTGACCCTCTAGAGAACTCTGGCTCCACTTGCAGGTTGAATATAGGTACTGCATTCAACCATGCAAGTCAATGGAGCTCAGCTTTCTAATCACAGTGTGATTAGAAAAAATAAATGAAAAATAAAATTAATAATAATTAGAAAAAAAATAGTAAAAAAACAGTAAAATGTAAAAATAATTTCCCACTGATGTCACTATCAGGGGAACCTTCATGTTGAAAAAAAATGTTCAAAAAATAAAAAAAAGGCAAAAAAAATATATATATATATATAAAAAATATATTTTTGTGAGCAAGTCCTAAAATTAGCATATTAGCTTAAAACAATTCTCGCATGGAAAGAGTTAAAATACTGGCATATTAAATGCCCATGGGGTGTCTACTTTTAAAAAATGTATGATTTGATGGGGTAAATTGAATTGGCCAGGTTCAACAAGGTCCCAATTAACACGGGGGGGGGAAAGATGGCCACACATCTAATTTCCAATTAGAAAAATGCACACGTACCAAATGTGGCCTTTTAGTTCCCCCCAAAAATGACAAACCCATGCATGTGGGGTATCACTGTACTCAGGAGATGTTGCTGAACACATATTGGGGTGTCGTGTGACAGCGGCATATACCAGGAGCTGTAAATTCATACATAAAGTAGGTGTGTGTGGGAAAAATACACACACAAAAATACTACTGCAAACTTTGAAAAAATGCTGGTGGTAAAATGTGTGCATGCAGAGTTAAAATACCAGCATTTAAAATACCCTGGGGTGTCTAGTTTTCAAAAATATATGGTTTTGTTGGGCACACTGAAATGGCCCGGCTCAAAGATGTACCAAATAGGGCATGGGCAGTGGATCCCCAAATGCCAAAGTTCAACATTGAAAAATGTGCATGCCCCAAATGTGGCCCTTTTGCCCCCAAACAGCCAGGTATCGCTGTACTCAGGAGATGTTGCTGAACACATATTGGGTGTTTTGTGATAGTGACATATATGAGAACTTTTTAATTCATACCTGAAGTAAAATGTGTGTGACAAAACAAATGCAAAAAAATGACTACCACAAAGTTTGACAAAGACTGGTGGTAGATATGGTGCATGGAAAGAGTTAAAATACTAGCATTTGAAATACCCTGGAGTGTCTAGTTTTCAAAAATATATAGCTTTATTGGGCACACTGAAATGGCCCGGCTCAAAGATGTACCAAATAGGGCAAGGGCAGTGGATCCCCAAATGCCAAAGTTCAACATTGAAAAATGTGCATGCCCCAAATGTGGCCCTTTTGCCCCCAAACAGCCAGGTATCGCTGTACTCAGGAGATGTTGCTGAACACATATTGGGTGTTTTGTGATAGTGACATATATGAGAACTTTTTAATTCATACCTGAAGTAAAATGTGTGTGACAAAACAAATGCAAAAAAATGACTACCACAAAGTTTGACAAAGACTGGTGGTAGATATGGTGCATGGAAAGAGTTAAAATACTAGCATTTGAAATACCCTGGAGTGTCTAGTTTTCAAAAATATATAGCTTTATTGGGCACACTGAAATGGCCCGGCTCAAAGATGTACCAAATAGGGCAAGGGCAGTGGATCCCCAAATGCCAAAGTTCAACATTGAAAAATGTGCATGCCCCAAATGTGGCCCTTTTGCCCCCAAACAGCCAGGCAAAATCATTCATGTGAGGTATCGCTGTACTCAGGAGATGTTGCTAAACACATATTGGGGTGTTTTATGATAGTGACAACACAGATAAATGTAAGGTTATGCACATGGGGAAGAAAAATCCAGGCTGGGAATATGTATTAAATGGGAAAACACTGGGGACGACTGACATGGAAAAGGACTTAGGAGTTTTAGTTAACAGTAAATTTACCTGTAGCGACCAGTGTCAGGCAGCTGCTGCTAAGGCAAATAAAATCATGGGGTGCATCAAAAGGGGCATAGATGCCCACGACAAGGAAATAATTCTACCCCTGTACAAGTCACTAGTCAGACCACACATGGAATACTGTGTACAGTACTGGGCACCAGTGTACAAGAAAGATATAGTGGAGCTGGAGAGGGTTCAAAGACGGGCAACCAGAGTAATAAGGGGAATGGGAGGACTACAGTACCCAGAAAGATTATCAGAATTGGGGTTATTTAGTTTGGAAAAAAGACGGCTTAGGGGGGACTTAATAACTATGTATAAATATATAAGGGGACAGTACAGAGATCACTCCCAGGACCTATTTATACCCAGGACTGTATCTATAACAAGGGGACATCCTCTACGGCTGGAGGAAAGAAGGTTTCTACACCAGCACAGACGGGGGTTCTTTACAGTAAGAGCGGTGAGATTATGGAACTCTCTGCCAGAGGAAGTGGTGATGGTAAACTCAATAAAAGAGTTCAAAAGGAGCCTGGACGTGTTTCTTGAAAGCAATAATATTACAAGTTATGGATATTAGATTAATAGGGACAGAACGTTGATCCAGGGATTTATTCTGATTGCCATATTTGGAGTCGGGAAGGAATTTTCCCCCTGGTATGGGGCAATTGGCATCTGCTTCATAAGGGTTTTTTGCCTTCCTCTGGATCAACACAGTAGGGACACAATATGTATATAGGTTGAACTTGATGGACTTTGGTCTTTTTTCAACCTTATGAACTATGTTACTATGTTACTATGACATATACCAGAACCTGTTTATTCATACCTAAAGTAAAATGTGTGTGAAAAAACAAATGCAAAAAAATTACTACCATAAAGCTTGACAAAGGCTGATGGTAGAATAAGTGCTTGGAAAGGGTTAAAATACCAGCATTTGGAATACCCTGGGCTGTCTAGTTTTCAAAAATATATGATTTGATGGGGTAAATTGCATTGGCCGGCTTCAAAGATACCCGAAATGGCACATGGAGGGAAGAATTAACAGATTTGGAAAAAATGGCTTTGAAAAAGCAAAACGCTACCTGTACTTATTGCTCCATAACGTGCAGAAAAAAGCAAAAAAACATAAAAACATTGGGTATTTCTAAACTCAGGACAAATAGTAGAATCTATTTAGCAGGTTTTTTTATTACCTTTTATAGATGAGTAAAAGATTTTTCAACTAAAAGTTAGAAACAGTCATTTTTTTCTAAATTTTTCACAATATTTTATACTTTTTTAATAGTAAATAATATGATACAATCAAAACAATGTCATCTAAAGAAATCCCTTCTTGTCCTGAAAAAAACAATATCTAATGTGTGTGGGTTCAGTAAACGGGAAAGAAGAAAATTACAGCTAAACACGAGCAGCGCAGAAATGTTAAAACGGCCATTGTCACGAAGGGTACAAAAAGTAAAATCAGCCTTTGTCACGAAGGGGTTAAAGAAGAAGTTTTACTATCAACCTTGATGGGCTTAATTTACCACATACATTTGTGCATTTCATTGTTAATCACAAATATTAATTTATACAAATTACACAATTTTTTGCATTTCTGTTTTCTTTTTTCCCCATGTATATATGCGCCCTAAGCTATAAATATTGTTCTGGTAAGAGCCTGAGGTTTGTTCACACAGACCTCCATTTCAGTGATACTTTGTGATGCACAAGACTTTAGAGTGCTGGTAGGTAAGGGGTCCTATGACCCTAGCTTTGTTTTTATACTTTCATTTGTAGGATCTATTTAATCCATTCTAAAAGATGTATTAATCCCAGTTGTTCTACTGCAACTCCCACTGACAAAGTTGTATAGCATGGCAAAAATGTGTGAGGCTTTGAACGTCTGACAGTGGTTAATTTAGTATCCTTACTTTAGGAACTCACCACTGCTAATACAAATTATGTTTATTTAAATTTTTTAAGAAAAAAGGCGCAGCTTAGGTCAATAGGGAGAGGATAGTAATGAGCTGGGAAGGAAGAGGTAGAAAGAGTAATGTTTAAATCTCTCTCCTCCCTACACTGTGTTTGCACCCAGCAACATATATGTAGCTACACCTTCTGTATACAGTTTTCGATTACTGATGAATAGATCCATTTAAATTTAGCTCCATATGCCACTTTGTGACATGTACCTTTGGCATATCGCCAATCATTTGGCCCTTACTTTGCCTGCTTCTGACTTGGCAGTTAAGTCGAGTTTTTAAAATACTGTGGATGATTTGGACAAAATGCTGCAAGTCACAAATTCGCTTAACACATTATTTTCAGATTGCTACACTAACTCGCAAGCAATCGACTCACAATGATAGATAATTAGTTTGATATAGTAATTGTATCCACTTCTTTATGTATGCAATCCTACCTTTAGCTGATGTGTAATTTAAACATTTTATAGTTATGTACTGTATTTGCAGTGTTTATAGAGAAACGTTTATTTGGATCTTCACAAGTGAGGCAAATCTGTATTACTGAATTTCATGACATTTTCCATCTTTCTACATCATACAATAGACGGGTTCTTCTGTCTTCTATTACTCAGGAATGTATTTTTGCATTTGCAGGGAATGATAATACCTGCAAACACCAATCCATCCCAAACATTGTATAGTATGAAGCTTATTAAAATGAATTATCCTTTTGTAACCCAACACTCTTTCCCTCTACGCAATTTAAAAGAACTTGCCCAAAGTTTCAAGTTGTGATGAAGACAGCCAAGGGTGAGGCTTTACTGGACCTGGAGATCTTAAATAATGTTGGCGTTGTATCCATCATTCAAGTGAAACACATTTAAGAAGCAGTCATCATAACATGGTATCATTGAAAGCTAATTTACAAAGACTGCATCTTAAGACATGTGAACTATATGGCAAAATGTGTGTGGACACCATTTGTAATTAGTAGATTTAGCTATTTCAGTCACATAGAGGAGGTCCAGGGCAAGTGCATGTAAGTTGGCAGAAAATGTGTAGCTTGCATATTCACTAGTGCCAACTCAGGTAACCACTCAAATAGAAAATCAACTGTTTTACAGGACAGTTGTGATACCTGCCGTGTCTGCCGCGGTCCCTCGCCGGTCTGCCGCTGGTGGGCGGCGCTTGCGCGCTGACGCGCTCCCGTCCCCTCAGTGTGACGTGCCCGCGGCACGTACACTGAGAGGACGTGCCGCGGGCACGTCTTCTCGGTGTACTGTGCGCGCGGCACAGACGGAGGGGCGCGTCGAGGTGGCGCGTCCACGACGGACGCATGATAACATGCGAGCCGCCGTGGCGCGCCCACGACGCGCCAGTGGTCATGAGCGAGCCGCCGCGACGAGTCGGCGGCACTCGCAGGGTTATGAGCGGGTTGCCGCGACTCGTTCGCGGGGCTCGACTTCGGCGGCATCTGCCGATGTGGCACACCCGCGGCGCTCGCGGGTGTAGCACACGCAGATGCCGGTTTGTTTATTTATTTTTCGCGCCGACGCCATTAGTGTGCGCCGGTCGCGATGACGTCTTCCTATGTTGTTTCTTTTTGGTTGCTATGGTGTTTCCCGCCATTCTTCCTATTTAAACCCCCTGTCCCATTAGTTCAAAGAGTCACTGTTGTGTATCTCTGGGTTATCGTGAGTTATTCTGATTGATCTACGTGTTCCTGACCTTGGCTTTGTTTTCTGACTTCGATTCTGTGCTGCCTGCCCCGACTTTGGCTTGTATATTAACCTTGATCCTGTGCTGCCTGCCCCGACTTTGGGTTGTATATTGACCTTGCTCCTGTGCTGCCTGCCTCGACTGTGGAACTTCCAATACCCGTTGAGCTGTGCTACGCTACCTTCTCTGCATTGTGGGTGCATAATCCGTGTTGTCCTAGGTCCCGCATAACACATTGAACGGGCCAAACATGGACCCCGCGGAGATGGCAAGTGTTCTCTCCCGTCAGGAGCTGCAAGAACAACTACTGACGTCTCATTCCTCCCAGCTGCAGTCGCTGTCGCAAAAAATGGACACCATGACAGAGTTGCTCCGGTCAATGGCGGCTGCACCGCCCACCAGGTCCCCTTTTGCACCAAGGGAACCCAGTCCCGATGAACAGGATCCTACAGCACGGTTACCACTCCCAGACAAATATTTGGGAGAACCCAAGGAATGCAGAGGATTCCTGAATCAATGCCTTCTGCACTTCCGGAACAATCCTCGGGTTTTTCGTTCACATGCCAAACGAGTTTCCTTCATCATCTCGTTACTTAAAGGCGAAGCATTACTTTGGGCCTCTCCCTTGATTGAGCAGGGTTCAGAGTTACTCGATGACTGTCCTGCCTTCATGGAAGCCCTGCGGTCTGTCTTTGACATGCCTGGCCGTAGAGAGACGGCAGAAGCCTCCCTGCTGGAGCTCCAGCAAGGACATAAGACTTTGGCCCAGTACACCATCGAATTCCGCACTCTGGCATGTGAGCTCAAATGGGATCCAGGGGCCTTGAGAGCAGCATACTGTAAAGGACTAAACGAGAGAATAAAGGATGCGCTCTTATTTCATGATCCACCATTCGACCTAGAGGAGTTCATCGCTCTGTGTCTTCGCGTCGATAAACGCATCCAAGAAAGGAACATAGAGAAAGAGAGAAGCCGCAAGTCTCGTCCCTACACGCCTCAGTCCTCGCCCCTGCCACCACCGATCGTCCCCAGGTCTCCTACTGACGAACCCATGGAGATAGGCACCATACGCCATCTCTCGGACACAGAAAAGACCCGAAGGAGGAACCTCGGCCTTTGTTTATACTGCGGACAAACAGGCCACCTCCTGCGTTCCTGTCCCGTACGTTGTAAAAGATTCTAATAAACCTCAATTAAGAAATGGACCATATATAATTATTGGTATAGGCAATAGTTCAATGATAGGCTTCAAGGTTTTCCTTGACCTTAAAATATGGAATGAAGGATTTGCTGAACAGGCATTCTATAGATAGGATAGTAACTTGCTAATGCAGGGTATAGTTGTAACTCTAAAAGGGCATTACAGTATGCGTACAGCCACCACCTAAAATAGGGTTTCGACGTGTAAAGATCTTAGTGAGCATGTTTACCCAATTAGGTGAAGACCAATAGACTGACAAGACTGACATCATTATTCAAACCGTGTATATAAGTTAAGGCCTTGGAGAAGCATGGGAGGAGAGGTAGAGGGGAGATGTACTTGCCATCCACGTACTCTTCACGTCCCAACACTCCCTCCCTCCATCCTCAGGAATGCATAGGACAGATGTCATGAACTAAATTCCTCTCCAAGGTTTTGTAAGACTTGTTTCGTATTATTTTTGTTATCTTCTTTTTATATTCTTCTTCTATTTTTGTTCGTATTAAATGTTTTACCTTTGTTTGCATCTAAGTGACTCTGCCTATTTTTGATGCACATACATTTATATGTGATCCAATTATTTGAAGTTTTGTATTTGGCCCTATATATACATTTTATTACATATCTGGCGTGCCAGCCCTGCGTATTTTTTCCTGACCTTTGCCCTCCAGCTTGCTCAGGGGGAAGGGCAGATATATCTGTACACTTTTTGCAAACTGTCGGGAGAAAATTAAGAAAAGGACCTTTGAGGATACAGACTTCCAGATTTTATTGGAAAAACAAGTGCTAAGAGACGCTATTGACGGCAGACGCAAGAAAGCCATACAGCGTGATACAACAGCCACTCAAGGAGAGTTCATTAAGAAGGGTAAGTCATGGATTTTATAAAAACATATGCTAACAAAAGTAAAATAACTTTTCAATTTGATAATTGTCCTACTAATGCACAGTTATGGGCTAGTATGTACAAACAATGTGAGCTAGAGAATATGAAGATAGATAAGAAATTGTTATGTATTGATAAACTTAAGAAGAAACTGCAAAATGTCCTAAGCATGTTTAAAACATTTAATGACTTGATTGTGGAGGATTTACAGCCTAGACAAAGTATTTGCATGATTAACAAAGTTGTACCAGAATCTAACCCTGATGACAGTACTGACGACTTTAACAGCTGTCCCGACTGTTTTGTTTTAGCTCAGCAATTAGAGAACTTGGAGAGGGCTAGGGACAGACAAGCTCAGTTACTGTCTAAACTATGTTTAGAAAATAAGAAGGTGTCAGTTATCACAAGACAAGAAGGTAAGAAGGGCGTATCTTTTGTTCCTGAAATAGCTGGTACCTCAACGATCGATTCTGATGAGGAACTTGACGTAGGAGGAGTTGAGAGACAAAAGCTCAGAGACAGTGCAACAAAATTGACTTTAAAAATTAATGATCAATTAATAAAAATTGCCAAAGATATTCCTAAATATGACGATAAGATGGATGCATTCCATAATATTGATGTATTTGAAACAAATACAGACAAATTCCAATTAAATAACAATCAAAGAAACAAAATTTTTAGGTTTTGGATACCTTCCCATATGTCCAAAAGGTTACAGGACACACCTACAGAGGATGCATTAGGTCAATTAGTGCATGCAAATGACATGGATAGATTGAAGCAATTAATTCTGTTCACAACTGGTGACTCATCTCCATCTCTTGACTTAATTGAATCTCTAAAAGTAAATCTGCAAGATGATCCCTTTGCATTTTTGTTGAAATTTGAGAAAGCCTATAGAATGGTAATGGGAATTGATGATGGAGATGAACCACAGGCAATGATTATAGCATTTGTAAGGAAATTTAAATATCTAGATCCTGTATCAGTTCAGCTTGCCTCTGAAAAACCTAGTTTGCAAGAAGCAGCCATATTCATTGATCGTATTAGAAGAGCAATGAAAATGTCAACTGTAAAGGTAAAAGTATCTACAGTACAGGAACTAATTGACAAACGGCGAGAATTAACTCAGAATGACTGTCACAAGCCACAAACTAATCCTACTAATTTTGAATGAGGTTTTGTGGATTCATCTAACAAAATCTTAAGTCATGTTGATACATTGCAGACTATCTTTGAGCTTGCTTCTAAAAATCCTAACCGATATGCTATTGTCAAAGTACCTGGCCATAGCAGAGGAACTAGTGATTTAGCTTTGGGAAATGAGAAAGCAGATTCTCTAGCCAAGGAAGCAGCTTTGATAGGAGAGATAGTGATGGAACTAGAACCGTTGGAAGTACTACCAGTAAAGAGTAAGGAAGCAAATTTACCTTCATTTAGTGATGAACAGATGAAAGATCCGTTCATTGTGGAATGTAAGAATAAAATAACACCTCCTTTTGTTTGTGAAAATGGAGTGATTTGTTATGAAATGCAAGGTAATTTACTTCCAGTTGTGACTAAACACTTGCAGACGGAATTCACCCGCTATAATCATGAAAGTTTAGGTCATGTGGGTCAGCAAAAGTTGCTGGAAATTCTCAAAGAGAAGTTTTATTGGGACAAAATGGAAGACTCTGTACAAAATGTTGTTCAGTCATGTCTCATTTGTGCTCAAGTAAACCCCAGGCCTAAAGGACAAAAGCCACCACTTCTAAGAATTGCACCTGCAGACGGTCCGTGGTCTACATTGCAGATTGACTACATAGGTCCCCTACCTTCAGGTAAACAAGGTCTCAGGTATGCATTAGTCGTGGTAGATGTATTTTCTAAGTGGGTAGAACTGTTGCCTGTCAGGAAAGATGATGCTTTGTCTACGGCAAAAGCATTGATGAATCATGTTTTTTGTACTTGGGGAATCCCAAGGATGATTTCTTCTGACAGGGGGAGCCATTTTACTGGCAAAGTCATGCAGGCTGTTTGCGCAATACTGGGGGTACGTCAACAATTCCATGTTCCATACCATCCTCAGTCCGCAGGTATTGTAGAAAGAATGAACAGAACGATTAAGTCTAGAATTGCAAAAATGTTACTTGATAAAGGAAATACTTGGGTTGATGCAGTACCTCTGGTATTGATGAGTATTAGGGGAACAAGCTCCTCAACTACCCAGTATACACCTTTTGAATTAATGACAGGAAGGAAAATGCCATTGATCTTTCCTCATGAACCGTTTTTGTCTACTCCACAGAAAGATGCCATTGCAAGAACTAAGTGGTTACAGGTACTTCAGGATAATTTAAAAGCAATCCTTCCACACGCAGCGTCTAGAATGCAGCGTATGGTACCGCCTCACTCTTCTAAATTTGTGAAAGGAGCATCAGTAATGATTAAGACTTTTAGGAAGGCGGGACCGTGGGAAAGTAATTGGGAAGGACCGTTTGAAATAATCGACACAATGGGTCAAGTTATGATCCTTGTTCAAAGGACAGAAAAGACTGTGAAAAATACTCGTAGGCAGCAGAAGCTGTGGGTACATGTTGACCAGTGTAAATTATATGTTTCTAACTAAATTCTGTTCTTGCAGGAACACAGTTCTGCAAGAAAATGGAGGAACAAAACTGTTTACTATTGGACAAAGAACCTCCAAAGAAACAGCAATACAAGAAGCGTGATATCAAGATAGCGTGCTACATATTACTTCCATGGTTGTTGGTGCTGAGTTTTTTGATTGCTGTGTTGTTTGAACTATACCAGAAGCCAATTGGAATTGATGATCCGACAAAGGATTTACCACAGGAGACATTGTTATCACATAAGATAAGAGAAGTTCGAGTGGATCGACTCCTGACATCAGACATTGATACATCCAGAGACATTGTTGGACAAATTAGATTCGGTTATGGCTCCAGAGATCAACCTTGTTTGACTATATTTTTTGAGCATACCTCAGAGATCACGGTTCATGCAAAAGTAGGACCAAAAGCCAAATTCACACAGTCACAGGGGAATTATACCCATAATAATCAGACAGGTGTTTGGGAATGTCATCCTACTGAGTCCATGTGGTGGTTTATAACAATTAAGGGAGAAGAACATGCACAATGGACAGGTGATGTTACCAATGAGATGTTAACATCAGGGAAAATGGGAAGATCAAAGACAGAGATTTGGTATAAGACTCAGTCTTATGGTAAAATCTTGGATCCTTCACTGCTTTCTATATCAGCAGGGGATGATGATTGGACTAGGGTTTGGAACTTTCAGGTGGAAAGAGAAATAGCTATAGTCAAAGTATCTTTTGTATTTACGGTAACTAATTCTATAGCACCTGAAGTTAGAGTTAATCCCCATAGTGTGAAAAGCCAAGAGGAATTGGAACCTATAGAACTACAATGTGGGACAAGGTTACTATTACCCCAGGAAGCATCACTCGTTTGGTCAAAAGGGAAAACATCTTTAGGAAGTTTTACAAATAATCCAACTCGTATACTTCATAAGGGTCAAATGGGGGATGTACATTGGAATGGTATACATTTTATGCTTAGATTAGATAGTCCAACTCGTAAAGACTCTGGGATATATGAATGTTGTGTATTACTGAAAGGAGATTACAAACACTGTGACAGAGCAAATGTCAGTGTTTGGTCCCCTGAAGACAATTTGTGTACTGGTACTAGACTCAAACCATCCAATACTTTTCAGGTTAATTACTTTCAATCTAAGCCATTGTTGAGGAATGGATCGTTTGTAACCCTAGTTTGGACTTTTAACATGACTGATTGGAAAATATCCACTTGGTTTCCTCAATGTTTGTCACACCTTACTAACATGGAAAAAGGTCTTGCTCAATGGTTTGGACAAAATCCATTGAGAATGGCAAGAAGTAGACGAGGTATTATTGAGGGAATCTTGGGGGGTGTTGGTTCGGTAGCAAGCTTACTTAATACTATGGATATAAATACTCTTAAATCCGATTTGGGATCCGTGAGTTATGTTGGAAGTCAGGGAGCAAAAGTACAAAAAGGGTTAAATCAGTTATTGGAAAAAATGGTTCTAAGTTCTGCTACTGTGATTGGGTCGTCTGTATCTCACTTACAGGATGCCACTTTAGACTTAATAGAGAGTCAAGAGGAGAATCAAGTGTCAAGAGCATGCCTGGAAATACAGATAGAATATTCCACTAATCTAAAGATGATTGCACAGGCTTTACAGAGTGGTATTACACCTTTGGGTTTGTTGAAAAGCTTACCTGACAAATATAGTTTTGGTCTGGGTCATATTGATTTGTGGATTAATAAATGGATGGGTTGTGATCAGGATTTTTGTATTGGGACATCTTTAATCCCAGTGGCAGGAGTTGAACAAGTAGTGGTACCAGTAACAGTTTTAGGAATTCCAGTCAGTGACACACAATTGATTCATTATAATTTAAGGTATACAGATTTTGTATTTGATGGGGAAAATCTGGAACAATTAGATGTTTCAGCTTGTCTTCATTTTGTTTCTAAAGTAATATGTCTTCCAGGGCAAGAAAAGGTTGTCTATCATTCTTGTTTTCACAATCATTCATCATGTGAGGCCAGGATTGAAAGTGTTACATCTATGCATGAATTAATGACTCAAGTAAAGATAGGGAAAGTTTGTTTTCAAGTAATGAAGGAAGAGTCATTGGTCAGAGCATTCTTTTCAAATTGTATGCATAATGAAACTCTTCACAGAGGATTATATTGCATAGAAGGTGATTTGAAAAAGTTGGAGATAGATGGGAAAAAGTTTAATGTCTCCACTATAGGTACAGAGCGTTTAAGAACACTACGTCAGCAATTTAATCTGACACAGATAGACCATTTTCCTTGGAAAACATGGACAGAGGAAATAAAGAAAGATAAGGGATTATTGGCCATATTAAAGCAACAATTGAAAGATGCAGAAATTGTTTTCCAACATAAACAAGGTGAATTAGAACAAATTCAACATCAATGGAATGATATGTCTGGAGTTAATTGGTGGTCAAATTTTAACAAATCAGTAAATATGTGGTCACAATCTTCGGTAAAATCCGCAGCTGGGAATATATTGTTAAATCCAATTATTATTATGGCTATACTTGTTTTGTTATGTATTGTTTATCAAAGTTTTCTTATGTGTAGAATAAGTAAGATATATAAACATGTTAAGTATGAAGTAGATAAGGGAGATGGAATATTAAGGGAAATGATAAAAAGAGCACAATCCTCTCATTCCATAACAAATGTAGAGAAAAGGGTGTCTCATGCTAATGATTATCATATGGTCCCAGGAAAAGTGTGATGTGATTGTAGTATAAATGTGATACGAATGTGATACGAATGGTGAGTAAATGTGTGTATTTGAAAATATATGATAAGGATATTATCCTATCATCAGGGGGAATTGTAAAAGATTCTAATAAACCTCAATTAAGAAATGGACCATATATAATTATTGGTATAGGCAATAGTTCAATGATAGGCTTCAAGGTTTTCCTTGACCTTAAAATATGGAATGAAGGATTTGCTGAACAGGCATTCTATAGATAGGATAGTAACTTGCTAATGCAGGGTATAGTTGTAACTCTAAAAGGGCATTACAGTATGCGTACAGCCACCACCTAAAATAGGGTTTCGACGTGTAAAGATCTTAGTGAGCATGTTTACCCAATTAGGTGAAGACCAATAGACTGACAAGACTGACATCATTATTCAAACCGTGTATATAAGTTAAGGCCTTGGAGAAGCATGGGAGGAGAGGTAGAGGGGAGATGTACTTGCCATCCACGTACTCTTCACGTCCCAACACTCCCTCCCTCCATCCTCAGGAATGCATAGGACAGATGTCATGAACTAAATTCCTCTCCAAGGTTTTGTAAGACTTGTTTCGTATTATTTTTGTTATCTTCTTTTTATATTCTTCTTCTATTTTTGTTCGTATTAAATGTTTTACCTTTGTTTGCATCTAAGTGACTCTGCCTATTTTTGACGCACATACATTTATATGTGATCCAATTATTTGAAGTTTTGTATTTGGCCCTATATATACATTTTATTACATACGTCCGGGAAACGAAAGGGCTTAGGGAGCAGTCGAGGAGAACCCCTAAGCGCGACTATTACCACTCCTCCAAACCGCATGTTGCTTTCCATATCGCTTAGGTAGCATGACCACACTGTGGTCACCCAAGCGTTCATAGACTCTGGTGCGGCGGGAGTGTTCCTCGATGAACAATGGGCAGCACAACATCGCGTGCCCCTGCGTACTAAGAAAACACCCTCAGTCGTTACTACTGTAGACGGCACCCTGTTGGGTCCAGGCGTAGTCACCCGAGAGACCTCGCCCCTTACCATGTTCATCGGAGCCACCCACAAAGAAACCATTGTGTTTGAAATAATCCAGTCCCCGCATGCGCCTCTCATACTGGGCTACACCTGGCTGCAAACCCACAACCCACGTATCGATTGGCAAAGTGGAGAGATCTTGGCTTGGAGTCCCCGATGTCACCGTCTTTGCTCCGTTCCTTGTCGACGAGTAAACCTTGTCCTGGAAATCAAGCCAACAGATCCCAAACTCCTGGTACCCAAGCAGTATTGGGACTTCCTGGATGTTTTTTCCAAAAAACAAGCCGAACGACTACCTCCCCACAGGCCTTACGATTGTGCCATTGACTTGTTGCCTGATACCATGCCGCCTAGAGGGCGTACCTACCCGTTATCAGAACCAGAAAACGAAGCACTGGAACAATACATAAAGGAGAGCCTGGAAAAAGGGTTCATACGGCCCTCCTCTTCACCTGCTGGTGCCGGCTTCTTCTTTGTGTCCAAAAAGGAAGGATCGCTACGACCTTGTATTGACTACCGAGGTCTTAATCGCATCACCGTAAAAAATCGTTACCCCCTTCCTTTGATCACGGAAATCTATGACCGGTTGAAAGGAGCCACGATTTTCACAAAACTGGACCTGAGGGGAGCCTATAACCTGATCCGCATAAAGGAGAACGACGAATGGAAAACCGCGTTCAATACGCGATTCGGCCACTACGAGTACAGAGTCATGCCCTTTGGTCTCTGCAATGCGCCAGCGGTGTTCCAGGCGTTTGTCAACGACGTGTTCCGAGACATGCTACTCACGCACGTAATCGTATACCTCGATGACATCCTCGTGTTTTCGCCCAATAACGACATCCATCGTAAGCATCTCCGTTCCGTACTGCAGAGACTACGCGAAAATGGCTTATATGCGAAAGCCGAGAAATGCGTATTCGAACAACACAGCCTTCTCTTTCTGGGATATATCATCTCTGGCAAGGGATTGGAGATGGACCCTGCTAAACTGACGGCTATCACAGACTGGCCGATTCCGCGAACCGTGAAAGCGGTCCAGCGGTTTCTGGGTTTCGCGAACTACTACCGGCGATTCATCCGGAACTATGCCAGTATCGCAGCTCCCATCACTGCTTTTACTAAAAAGGGAGCAAACCCCAAGGTCTGGTCCAGCGAGGCCATAAAGGCGTTCCACCTGCTCAAACAAGCGTTCATCTCAGCCCCTGTACTACAACGCCCGGATCCTGCCCTTCAGTATATTCTGGAGGTGGATGCATCAGAGAACGGTGCGGGGGCTGTCCTGTCTCAACGTCATCCGACCACTTCCAAATGCCTTCCTTGCGCCTTCTTCTCGAAGAGCTTTTCCTCTGCCGAACGCAATTACGACGTTGGGAACAGGGAGCTGCTAGCAGTGAAACTCGCCTTCGAAGAGTGGCGACATCTCCTCGAAGGAACTAAACAACCCGTCGTGGTCATGACAGACCATAAAAACTTACAATACACAGAAAGTGCACGGCGAATGAATCCACGACAAGCGAGATGGGCACTGTTCTTCACCAGATTTAACTACGTGATGACCTACAGACCCGGCTCACAAAACAAAAAAGCAGATGCTCTCTCTCGACAGTTCGACTGTCACCACGACTCCCAACAAGAAGAACCCATGATTCCACAAAAACGCATCCTTTCCTTTCTGTCCTCTGCCGTTATGGCTAAGATCCGTATACAACAGGCCCACATCACCGCGTCTCAAAGACCCCCTGCGGGACGTCTATTCGTGCCACAACGCTTTCGCACCGCTGTCCTGCGTTGGGGACATAACTCGTCACTCGCTGGTCACCCCGGCACGCGTAAAACGGATTTCCTTTTACGGCAAACGTTCTGGTGGCCTTCCTTGTCTCATGACGTCAACGCGTTCATAGCCGCCTGTCCCCAGTGCTCTCGTCACAAGACACCACACTCCCGTCCCCACGGCCTGTTGTTACCTCTCCCTGTGCCTAGGACACCCTGGACTCATATTTCCATGGATTTTATAGTAGACCTCCCTGTCTCACGAGGACACACCACCATACTCGTGGTAGTGGACAGGTTCTCTAAACAGGCTCATTTTGTCGCGCTACCCCGACTTCCCACAGCAGCACAACTGGCAGACGTCTTTATACGAGAGGTGGCTCGGTTGCATGGTCTTCCCCTACACGTGGTCTCAGACAGAGGTCCACAATTTATTTCCCGGTACTGGCAAGCCCTCTGTCATAGACTGGGCATTCGCATGCACCTCACGTCTGCCTACCATCCTCAATCTAACGGGCAAACGGAGCGTACCAATCAAACCCTTAAGCAATATTTGCGTATGTACATCAACGACAGGCAAGACAACTGGTCTTCCCTCCTGCCCTTGGCCGAGATGACCTATAACAATTCCCTGCACACTGCCTTACAGTGTTCTCCCTTTTTTGCTGCTTTAGGGTACCACCCTGTCGTCCTACCTCCTCCTTCCTCGTCTCGTGGTGGAGGCTTACCGGCAGTGGAGAAACGGGTCTCCGACCTGCGGGTTCATTGGAGGAAGCTGGGTGCACAATTGGCGAAAGCTCAGGCTCGCGGCAAGAAAGCTGCCGACAAGGGACGCGCTCCTTCCCCTCGTTATAAAGCCGGTGACTATGTGTGGTTATCCACCAAGCACATCTCCCTTCGTCAGCCCTGCCGGTCCCTGGGTCCCCGATATGTAGGTCCCTTTCGTATCCTCAAGCAGGTGAACGAGGTTGCTATGTCCCTTGCTCTACTGCCATCTATGAGGATCCCCAATACCTTCCATGTCTCCCTTCTGAAGCCGTGTGTTGCCCCCCGTATCTCTATTGCTCGTCGCCCTGCTCCTGTTCTCGTCCGTGGCCACGAAGAACACGTAGTTCATCACGTCCTTGATTCTCGTTGGCACCGTGGCTCCCTTCAGTACTTGATTGATTGGAAGGGTTATGGCCCGGAGGAGCGGTCCTGGCTTCCTGCTCGCTCCGTTCATGCCCCTCTCTGTATCTCCCGCTTTCACGCTCGCTTCCCGCTTCGTCCCGGTCCTTCGCGCTCGGTGCGCGCTCCTGGGGGGGGGGGATTGTGTGATACCTGCCGTGTCCGCCGCGGTCCCTCGCCGGTCTGCTGCTGGTGGGCGGCGCTTGCGCGCTGACGCACTCCCGTCCCCTCAGTGTGACGTGCCCGCGGCACGTACACTGAGAGGACGTGCCGCGGGCACGTCTTCTCGGTGTACTGTGCGCGCGGCACAGACGGAGGGGCGCGTCGAGGTGGCGCGTCCACGACGGACGCATGATAACATGCGAGCCGCCGTGGCGCGCCCACAACGCGCCAGTGGTCATGAGCGAGCCGCCGCGACGAGTCGGCGGCACTCGCAGGGTTATGAGCGGGTTTGCCGCGACTCGTTCGCGGGGCTCGACTTCGGCTGATGTGGCACACCCGCGGCGCTCGCGGGTGTAGCACACGCAGATGCCGGTTTGTTTATTTATTTTTCGCGCCGACGCCATTAGTGTGCGCCGGTCGCGATGACGTCTTCCTATGTTGTTTCTTTTTGGTTGCTATGGTGTTTCCCGCCATTCTTCCTATTTAAACCCCCTGTCCCATTAGTTCATTGCCCGTTCAAAGAGTCACTGTTGTGTATCTCTGGGTTATCGTGAGTTATTCTGATTGATCTACGTGTTCCTGACCTTGGCTTTGTTTTCTGACTTCGATTCTGTGCTGCCTGCCCCGACTTTGGCTTGTATATTAACCTTGATCCTGTGCTGCCTGCCCCGACTTTGGCTTGTATATTGACCTTGCTCCTGTGCTGCCTGCCTCGACTGTGGAACTTCCAGTACCCGTTGTGCTGTGCTACGCTACCGTCTCTGCATTGTGGGTGCATAATCCGTGTTGTCCTAGGTCCCGCATAACAACAGTCAAGTTAAATAAGAATGAAAAAACAAGCAACTAACAGATTTACGATCCCTAAGTTTCTTAGGGGTTGCACATTTGAGATGGAACTTAATTTCCAACCTATTTATAAATCATGTAACACAAATCTGGTGGCCGACATGTGTTTCACCCCTTACCTCATCACGTGTATTGGGATGGGGGCTAATAAATGTCAACATTGTGGAGTATAGAGCCCACCTATACTTCTTCACCATCCATATTTCATTGAGAATTTATAAATGTAAGAGGGGGTTACGAATCCCAATACTTGGTTTATTAGGTGTTTCAAGGTAATGAAAAAGAAGTTCACTGTTTCTGTTTTTGTCACTATCCGGAAGTGAGCTGGTAAGTGAAAGGTTCCTAATAGCAAAAAACTCCAATACACACAGGACACAAATCCAGGCGAGGTACAATAGGGCACGAGCGGAGGCAGAGTCAAAAAACAAGCAGGGGGTCAGAGGCAGGCAGCAAATAGATAATGGTCAGTAAGCGAGAATAGGGTCTGGTACACAAAGGGTCAAAACACAGAGAACGCTTCGGTATAGGAATCCAACTTCAACTGATACTTCAGCAAAGGATACTGGGACTGAAGCGTCTAAATACGTTCGAATTTGGCGCCAAAATGACGTCAGTATTTGAAACGTGTTGCTATGGCAACGGTGGAGCGTGTCCTGCGTCTCACTGGATTCTGCCGGCAGCTAGAGAGAGACGCGTCTCCCTGGCAACGGAGCGAGCGCCCCCTCCCTCCTGTTAACCTCCGGCTGCAGCTGCGTGGGAGTGTAGCTGGAGAGGCCCTGCTTGCTGCTGTGTCAGTAAGCCGGGAAGGAGCAGAGATGTCAGCGTGGGAACGATGGCTGGGGTAAGTACTTGCTTTATGACAGTACCCCCTCCCGAACGGTAACCTCCGGGAACCGATAGGACCAGGTTTAGAGGGGTAACTCCTGTGAAACCGACGAACCAAGACAGGTGAGTGAACTAAAGAGGCCGGTTCCCAGGAACGGTCAGCAGGTCCGTAACCCTCCCAATCCACTAAATAATACAAACGGCCTCCCCTAAGACGGGAATCCAAAATGTCTTGAACGATATATTCAGGATAACCTTCAACAATGACAGGAGGAGGAGGTAAGGAAGACCGTGTGGCCAGTCTATTGGCAATAACTGGTTTGAGCAGAGAGGTGTGGAAAACCGGATGGATTTTGACAGATGGCGGTAACGCAAGTCGATAAGTGACTGGGTTAATACGGTGAGTGATGGTATATGGACCAATAAATCGGGGTCCCAACTTTAAAGAGGGTATGGCTAGTTTCATATTTCGAGTAGATAACCATACTTTATCCCCGGGTTGATAGTCAGGGCCAGTACGTCTATGTTTATCCGCTTGACCCTTATATCGTTGTTGAGCAATCGTCAGATTTTGTTTTGCCATACGTAATGCTTTATGTATTATTCGCAGTCTTTTCGCCGCCTCTGGCACCATTACTGGGGTTATGGATATAGGTAGGTCAGGAGGATGATAACCGTATAGCAGAAAGAACGGGGTTTCTTGTGTTGATGAGTTCTTAATGTTATTGTGTGCAAATTCTGCCATAGGTAGCAAAGAGGACCAGTCCGATTGGAGGTAAGATGTGAAACAACGAATATATTGTTCTAGACTTTGATTTATTCGCTCCGTCTGACCATTAGTTTGAGGGTGATAACCAGAAGATAGGGCTGGTTCAATCTTCAACCCTTTACAAAATGACCTCCAGAATTTTGAAGTGAACTGAGAACCCCGGTCAGTCAGTATTTGAAGAGGAACTCCATGTAAGCGAACAATCTCTCTTATGAACATGTCAGCTGTCTCAGTTGCTGATGGGAGGTGTTTCAGTGGTATGAAATGCGCCATTTTGGTCAGTCTGTCTACAACAACCATGATGGTATTATATCCGTTAGATAAAGGTAATTCCACTATAAAGTCCATTGATACGGAGGACCATGGCGATTGGGGAGTGGGAATAATTTGTAACAATCCCGGAGGGCATTGGTGTGAGGTCTTGTTCCTTGCACAAACTTGGCATGAGTTCACATAGTCTTTTGCATTCATTGCCATGTTAGGCCACCAGAAGCGACGGCGAAGCAAACTGAGCGTTCCTGAGATCCCTGGATGCCCTGCCAACGGGGCGTCATGGCAGATGCGGAGAGCGTCGGTCACAAAAGGTGGAGGTATTATCAATTTATTTTGATGGTAAAAGAGTCCTCCTTTCCTCTGCAACGGTTGAACTGTAGGACGATGAACTCTGAATTTGAAGTAGTCCCTCAGGGAGCTAATAAAATCTTTCTTGGTGACCAAAAAATGTCTCGGGGGAATTATTGGTTGGGTGGTGTTGGGGTCATCCTGTTCATTGACGTATTGGCGAGATAAAGCGTCAGCCTTGCCATTTTTACTTCCTGGTCTGTAAGTTATGTGAAAATTGAATCTTGTAAAAAAAAGAGACCAGCGCGCCTGACGAGGTCGTAGTCTCTTGGCTCGTTGAAGATATTCCAGATTGCGGTGGTCGGTAAAGATAACAAACGGATGTCGAGACCCCTCGAGATGATGTCTCCATTCCTCTAGTGCACACTTTATTGATAGCAACTCACGATCGCCTATGTCGTAATTCTTCTCAGCCGGTGAGAGTTTGCGAGAGAAAAATGCTATAGGGTGAAGTAGATTTTTAGGTCCTTGTCTTTGAGAAAGGATAGCCCCCACCGCTACTGTAGAGGCGTCTACCTCCAAAATAAAAGGCAGATCAGAATTGGGATGTACCAGTATAGGAGCAGAGGTAAATCTTTGTTTAAGCGTGGCGAAAGCCTCCTCGGCCTTTGTGCTCCATAAAAACTTGGTATTTTTGGATGTTAGGGTTGTGAGAGGAAGGACGACTCTGGAAAAATTATGAATGAAACGCCTATAGAAATTAGCAAATCCAAGGAATCGTTGCACATCTTTACGTGATTGAGGCTGTGGCCACTGTTCAATGGCCTTCACTTTAGTTTTGTCCATTTCGATGCCTTTGGATGAAATGTGAAATCCCAAGAAGTCTATATTATTAGTTTCAAACTTGCATTTTTCTATTTTGGCGAACAAACGGTGGGCACGAAGACGTGAAAGAACCTGGTGTACATGGCTGCGGTGCTCTTGGAGGGTAGCGGAAAAGATCAATATATCATCAAGATAGACAACCATGAAAGTATCTAATAAATCCCGGAAAATATCGTTGACAAAGTTTTGAAAGGTAGCTGGAGCATTACATAGTCCATAGGGCATCACTAAGTATTCGAAGTGTCCATAACGAGTACGAAATGCAGTCTTCCACTCATGACCGTCTTTAATACGCACAAGGTTATATGCTCCTCGTAGATCTAGTTTAGTGAAAATAGCGGCTTGCTTTAAACGTTCGAATAATTCCGGGATGAGAGGAAGAGGGTATCGATTTTTTATGGTTATAGCGTTTAGTTCTCTGTAGTCCACGCAGGGCCGTAAACCCCCATCCTTCTTTCCTACAAAGAATATTCCTGCCCCGGCCGGAGAGGTGGATGGACGAATAAAACCCTTGGCTAGGTGTTCGTCGAGGTAATCTCGTAGTACTTTCAGTTCTGATTCCGACAAGGGATATATACGGCCGTAAGGAATTTTAGATCCAGGTATGAGGTCTATAGGACAGTCGTATGAACGGTGTGGCGGAAGACATTCAACTCCCTTCTCATCAAACACGTCCTGGAATTCCATATAGCATGAAGGCAAACCCGGTATGGAGGTTCTGGATACAGTAGGGGACGTTTGAAGAGAAATATGTGCAGTACTGAGACAATGGCGGATGCAGAACGGAGAGGAAAATGTTACTTGTCCTGTAGTCCAATGAATGACGGGATCATGTTGCTTGAGCCAGGGCAGGCCCAAGATTAATGGAAATAAAGGGGAATTGATGACATCAAAGGTTATTCTCTCTGTATGCCTATTCCCTATAGAACAGGTGAGTGGGACAGTTTCTAAATGCACTGGTCCGGAAGACACGGGTGAGCCATCAATGGTCTGGATAAATACCTCATGTTTCTTAGAAGAGGTAGGGATCTTCTGTTTGGCGAGGTATTCTTTATCAATTATATTGCTGCTTGCCCCGGAATCGATGATGGCTTGGAGATGAAGTTGATGAGATCCCCACTGTAAACGCAGAGGAACAGATAGGTGAGTAGCGGTCTCCAGAAGTATGGACGAAATACAATAGGATCTGTTTCTGGACTCACCTCTAGGTGATTTAGGACAGATAGGGCAGGCCGACAGGAGATGGGAATCCGCTCCACAATATAAACATAAATTATTGTCCCTACGTCTGTTCTTTTCCTGAACGGACAGAGAAGATCTGGCTAGCCCGATTTGCATAGGTTCCACCTCCGATAGAGGTGAGGGTGTAGGAGTAGGATCCTGTGAACGAGGCATAGATGTTCTCCATGAGGGAGTCCAGGGACGTTGTTTCTCGGCCCTACGTTCTCGCAATCTCCGATCAATAGAAAGAGCCAAAGCCATCAGAGGTTCAAGTGAATCGGGAACTTGGCCATGAGCCAATTCGTCACGAACAGCATCCGAAAGACCCAGGCGAAATTGGTCAGCAAGGGCGTAATCGTTCCATTTAGTATCTGCAACGAGGCATCGGAACTCGGTAATGTACTCCTCCACTGGACGGCGGCCTTGCGATAAGGTACGGATAGCTGAACATGCCGAGGAGTGGAGGTGTGGGTCATCGTATAGTGAGGACAAAGTAGCAATAAAGGAGGTGTAATTATGAATAACAGGATCATTTGAAGATAATAAACGATGTGCCCAACTTGCAGGTTCACCCTCCATTAACAAAATCATTGAACGAATCTTCACGGAGTCAGAATTATAAGTACGTGGTTTAACAAAAAAAATGAGTTCGCAATTAGTAATAAATGCACGGAAAGTCTTTCGGTCTCCGGAGAATTTGGTTGGTAAAGGAACTTGGGGTTCAAACGACGGTCCCAACTCTGGAGCTGCAACGGAGGGAGCAGGTGGTGGAGAAGGGTTAATAGGAGCAGCAACTTGGTTTTTGAGGTCAGCTACTTCATTATGAAGATTTCCATATTGAGCTTGCATGTCCATCATCATTTGGGCCAGCTTCTCCATCTTGTCGTTCATATCTGAAAGTGTGGCTTGGAGTCCTGCAGGAACCATAGTAATGGCTGAAGTATACTGTCACTATCCGGAAGTGAGCTGGTAAGTGAAAGGTTCCTAATAGCAAAAAACTCCAATACACACAGGACACAAATCCAGGCGAGGTACAATAGGGCACGAGCGGAGGCAGAGTCAAAAAACAAGCAGGGGGTCAGAGGCAGGCAGCAAATAGATAATGGTCAGTAAGCGAGAATAGGGTCTGGTACACAAAGGGTCAAAACACAGAGAACGCTTCGGTATAGGAATCCAACTTCAACTGATACTTCAGCAAAGGATACTGGGACTGAAGCGTCTAAATACGTTCGAATTTGGCGCCAAAATGACGTCAGTATTTGAAACGTGTTGCTATGGCAACGGTGGAGCGTGTCCTGCGTCTCACTGGATTCTGCCGGCAGCTAGAGAGAGACGCGTCTCCCTGGCAACGGAGCGAGCGCCCCCTCCCTCCTGTTAACCTCCGGCTGCAGCTGCGTGGGAGTGTAGCTGGAGAGGCCCTGCTTGCTGCTGTGTCAGTAAGCCGGGAAGGAGCAGAGATGTCAGCGTGGGAACGATGGCTGGGGTAAGTACTTGCTTTATGACAGTTTTATGTATTAAAACTTGCTCCAAGAATCTAAAATGTACATTGCTCAATGGCCTTTTGACATTCAGTAAGTGATACAATTTGCGTCTGCTAGCTAAGCAAGTAAACTGATTAATGAGAACAAATAATTAATTGCAAGTCTACTAATTTAGTGAAACTGATTATTTTTAAGCAATAAATGGATTAATGTTTAGAATTTCCCCCAGATATCCAAAAAACAGGGACTTTTTTGTTATTTATTAGTTATTATTTATTAACATTAATTAATTACACCTAACTATAAAATAATGTATTTATCAATACATAGAAAACATCATCAAAAGTACAGCACAAAAAAATGAAAGATTCTTGCACCAGACATAAAAATCTACTAGATGCACAGTCGCAAGTATTATATTATTTAACAAATAATGAATATGATAATATAATAGCATTATAATGATTATCTAATTATATAAAATAGTTTTCTGTTCAATACTTAACATATTCGGTGCACACAATAGTTGTTTTTCTTTTTGCTAAATCAATAATTATAATACTTAAAGAAAATTTGTAATTAAACATTTTTTTTTATAATACTGTGTATGTTATTTATGACTGACTTTCCAGTTATACTGTTGGGCACGTGCTCATTTTTCAGTGTTTTCTCTTACTAGCAATTCTCTTCCACTATTTTTGTGTCTATTCCCTTGAATTATTCTGTTCGAATTTTTTCAGGTTTTAAACAGTTCTTATAAGGATTTATTGCACAACCTGTGTAAATAAATAAAAGAGCTATTAGTGCAGAGTATAATAACTTTTTCTCCAAAAGCATGCACTTCATTGGTAGGTCTTCAGTTGGTTTTCTAAGTAAATGACAAAGGATATTTAAGAAATGTTTAAGAAAAAAACAAGTTCAGACCACTATGGAAATGTTACACTATAATCTGACATTAAAAGGAGCTTACATAGTTACATAGATTTGGTTGAAAAAATCTCCATCAAGTTCAATGATTCCACAAGCCCATATTAGTTTATCTAGAAGAAGGTAAAAAAAATGCTGAGAAATAAAAATTCATTCTTGACTCCAAGGCAGTCAGACTCACTCTGTATCAACATTATTTTCTTTTATTTGTATGCATTTCATATCTAGAAAAGCATCCAAACTTTTTTGAATATATTGATTGTATTGATGAAAACAGCTACAGATGACAGGCTATTCCACAATGTAATGACCCTAACAGTAAGGAAAGCTTCCCAATCTTTAAGACAAAAGCTCATGTGGTGTCCTGAAATGACATCCTGCTCAGGCTTTATTACATTACGTAAATTTGTATAATCTCCAAAGATTTAGACGTTACTTGTACATTTTTACAAGTGATCAATAAATTAATTAAAAATAATCGGCCCAAGGACTGAAACAGTCCAAGGTCAGAACCACTTAAGTCCAGCTGAAAAAATGCAATTACAACCACCCTCTGCAATCTGTCTTGAATCTTCTGGAACATGCACAGCTTAGTGGAGGGAGCCCTGACAGGGCTAGGAGGTGGGCCCAAGGAGTTTTGTTTTAATTTAATTGGTTTGCCAGGTTAGGGGGTGGGGTCTTATAAATAGCTGGTAGCCATTTTGTAAGCTCACTTTTTAATCAGCTTTCCAGACCTGTGGTTGTCTGTTTGCACGTCTACGGACCTGGGAGGTTTCTTTTTGTCTTTCAGGTGCCATAGATTGCGAGGTGGAAGGTCTGCTGGACGGGATTCGGGCTGCAACGAGGGACAGAGGTGCTGCATGGCTGCGGGACCGGTTGGGCCTGTTGCTGGAAGCTGCTGGGCCCGCATCGCTGGAACCACGTAGGCCGGTAGTTGGTTGGTATGTTTTGTAGGTTTCGAGCTGGTCTGTGGCTCAGAACCTGGGGGTGTAGGGGTATCTGGGTATACCCCTATTAGGATTTTTGGCAAATTAAAGTATTGGCACTTTATTGTTATGTTTTTGGTTTATTGTTAATTTATAGTTTGGGGTCATTGTCATGGTGGGTGGTGTCGGGATACTATTGTTATATTGTATTTTGTACGACAATGACTTTTTGTGTATTGGTTTTTTAAGCTGTGGAGCCGGTGTAAGCTCACTTTTTAATCAGCTTTCCAGACCTGTGGTTGTCCCTCCCTCCCTATTTATGGTTTTGTGGGGGGGTTTCCCGTTTTTGTCACAGCGGCGGGGTGGAGAAGCAAGTTTGGAGAGTTTTGAATGGGGGTCTGAGTGGTAAAAGTTAAATAAAGGTTGTTGGTTGGTATGTTTTGTAGGTTTCAAGCTGGTCTGTGGCTCAGAACCTGGGGGTGTAGGGGTATCTGGGTATACCCCTATTAGGATTTTTGGCAGATTAAAGTATTGGCACTTTATTGTTATGTTTTTGGTTTATTGTTAATTTATTTGGGGTCATTGTCATGGTGGGTGGTGTCGGGATTCTATTGTTATATTGTATTTTGTATGACAATGACTTTTTGTGTATTGGTTTTTTAAACTGTGGATTTACACCACTGCAATTTGGTGTCTGTGTCTTAATTTGGGGGGTTTGGGTATTCTGGTGTTTTTTCCCTAGGGGGCCCACGGATCAACTATGCTCCTGTCATTCAACCACCTCCCTATTTTTTTCCAATTTGATATCCCTTAGTTTACTCAGTATTGCATGGCATGATATCAAAAGCCTTTACAAGATCTAGGTATATTACATCCATTGCATTACATTTGCCTATATTGAAACTTACCATTTAATAGAAAGCCAGTAAGTTATTTTGACATAAACTATTATCTATAAATCCATGTTGACTATGTGTATTTACATTATTACCTGAAACAATGTCCTAGAATTTAACATTTCTTCAGTTTTCCCACTATGAATGCAAGGCTCTGAACGAGACTCATTTTTGAACAAAGGCATCACATTGGCTAGTGTCCTATCCAAAGGAACATATCCAGTCAAAATTGAATAATTAAAAATTAAGTTTAAAAGCTTGTTGATTATTGAGATAAGTACCAAAGGGTGAATCTCATCTGGTCCAGAAGCTGTATTGACCTTCAGAGCATATAATTCCTCTTGTACAGTATTTTGGCATCTATAAGCCATAAATATGAGGCAGGTGACAGTATGGTCTCCTTTATTTGTACAATCCCTGACACTGAATACTTGGGGGAATAAACTTGAAGAGAAAAATGGATTGAGCACCTCTGTTTTCATTTTCTATAACCAGAACTTTAATCCTTAGTATGCTAAGAAAGTAGATCTTAGAAAATCTGCCACTTTATTCTTTCCTCTGAAAATATTAATCACATAAAAACCACAGAGAAGCCTTTTTAGTTTGCATTGCCTGTGTTTGTTTCATATGATAGTTAAGCATTCCTTGAAAATATAAAGTCTTTATTTGAAGAAGCGACATCTGAGATCTGAAAAGCTTTCGTAACATACATTTTCTATCTCAGCCCAATAAAGTAATAATGATCAACTAAAGACTTGGTGGCACCAGATAGCGCCTTAACTATTGAATAGGAAGTGCTGCTTTGATCATCCAATGAGCCAAAAGACACCAGACTGGGCAGCATACCATTCAGATAAACAGACCTGAATGTAATGTAACATTTGTGTAACATTATTCGTACCTTCACTAAAATCTGTTTCTGTTCTCTTTTTTCTTTTTCTTTTAACTGACTTAAAATTTTTAATTTAAATTTAACACTAGGCATTTAACTAAATTATAAATCTCTTGTTACACACTCCTATAACAGCTGTTGTGTTCTTCAAAGCCCATAAAAATGAAAGTACAAAAATGGGCACTGTCTAGGCTGCAACTTCTGATTACAATATATGATTTTCAAGACAAAAGCCAATATGATGTAATTTTATATTGCCAGTTCAACTAATACGGAGATAGCAATAAAATAATGACATCCTTAAAAATTAAGTTGCTTCAAATCAGTAGCATATGTCAGGAATGTATAGTTTTGTTTCTAAAACTCAATTGTAAACTGGTTTTCATTTTCATAATTTAAGCAAAAACAACATGACTAGAAATAATCTCAGTCATTGCAAGGACTATATAAAACCAAACCAAAATGCCCTAACCTCTTAATGTTTCTAAATAAATAATATAATTTAATAATATCAAAAAGGAGTAAGGAGTAAGTCAATTATGCATTGATTATTCATTATTTCTTTATCAGTTAAATGTTATACCATTTTTGAAAACATGTAATGTGAATGGATAAGAAAACAACATGATTTACTGAACTACAAGGAATAAGACAATTGTATGAAACCCAAAAATACTGTATATTTATGGATAATTAGATATTGAAATGTAAGAATGTATTTCTATTAGATCCACCAGGAGACTGCATAATTAATCCATCCATAATAAAAATGTGTAAATTTTCCAAATGCATATGCTTATTAAATTTAGTGTCTTTTTTTAATATTATAATAAAAGGTTGAGGGTATCATAAATAAAACATAAAGATAAAAAAAACCATTGAAGACTTTTAGCTGTTTTGTAGATGAAGAAATCCAACCAAAACAATTGAAATAGCTCAACACAACAAATGCTTCAAGTGGTTTCCCCAAATTCAATTGAAAATGGAACATATAATGACTTCTTCAGTCTAAAAACTAGTCAACTCCCTAAATAGAATCCATCACAACAGCACTCCAGTCGGGTGAACTGGGGGCAATATGGGAGCGCTTGTGGTGAATTCATCTCCCTGATCCTCCAATCAGTGAAGAAGACATCACCACAAGCACCGCTATTTTAGCGTAAGTGTCCGAATGTTTAACCTTTAATGTACATCATCCCATCATAAAAATGCAAGTGAAATACATGCATTCAATCACTTAATAGATAAGAAAACACATTTTGTTTTTTATTAAACAGTTACAGGTATTTCCACTTGATGTTTTTACTTGTACATCTATCAAGTTTATTCATTGTGGTTATAAAAAGAAAGTTACTAAAAATTTACATTTGCTGCTTATTGTATGTGCTATTTTTTCACTTGCTTATATTTTTTTTTTGGTCTTTATCCGTAATACACACAACTACAAGAATTGCAATAAATAATTTGTTGATTTTTCCTCGTAATAATGTCCAGTACATTGGTTACTCAAGCGTCTGTGTAATCTCAAAATAGGATACATAAAGTATAGAATGTCTCCAAAGCGTAAAAGAACAGGTTTCCCAGTTTTAAACTTCATGAAATGTAAACAAGCCTGCAAAAATATACGGCCATAAAATTACACTAAAGTATAAGTGAAATGGTGCATTAGTAAAGTAATGGTGTAGCATCTGGCTGGCTAGTTTTATGAGAGACTATAAGAATTCAAACAAGCCAGGTATTGTATTAAAAAAGGTATAACTAAAGCATAAATGAGGTATTCCATTTCAGCTGTCCCAGTCTTCAACACAAGAAACTTTTTCTGTGGAATACCACAAGTCATAAAGTGCTTATTATCACGCAAAACCTCCTTTAAACTCTTATCCAGATGGTACAGACTGCTGGTTGACTTGCACCGATTTCTCCCTCAGGTCTTCTCTCAATGCTGAGGTGTGGAAAGGCAGAGGGCACGTACCAGCATATTTGGTGGACGTGTGCCCACTTGGGCAAAAGTGGGTGAGGTTATCAGGGAGGTTATCGACCCTGAGGTATCTCTGACCCCTCAATTGGTCCTCCTGCAACATATCCCAATGTCAATCGGTAGATGTAAAAGATCCCTGACCTTCCATCTTATTAACGCTGCCAGGGCCACCATTCCCAGATTTTGGAGAACTGACAGGGTTTCTCCTCTTGAGGCATGGGTGAGGCGGGTCATTTTTACCTATAACTTGAAGGATCTGTTAATGCTGTCTGCTAAGGGCCAGGGATATAAGAATGGGCTTAAGTGGCTTTTATGGAATGACTTTCTCGCCTCGTCCAAATTTTCATCTATTTTACATATACCGACCCCTACTTAATTGGAAATCCCTCACTGGGATTATGAGTCTACTTGCTCACTTTGCCTGGGCAATTCTCCCTTGTTAGGAGGTATTGGTTATCTTCTTCATTAAATTTGCATAACAAGATTATCACTCTGCCGTGCTGCCTGCTGGTTGGGGGTTGTGTTGTGTTTTTATTTTCCCCTTGTATGTTTTGTTTTTACACTATATACGTATACATGGCTTTATACCTCTCGGATGAGATCTGTCCTCTTACCCGTCTCATTTGGGTTACCTCATGTAGAAACCTGAGGGATCTTTTCTCCTGTACTGTACTAATAATACCAGGGTACTATTATTATGTGATGTAGTGCTGTTATGATCTGTTGTACTTCTACATTTATTCTTTTCAGACTATATCTATTATCATCAGGTTAGCCTTGTATGGATATGTACTACCTTTACATATTGTAACACTGACATATCTCGTGTATATCTGCCCAATCAGATTTGATACCTTTGTTGAAATTTCTTCTGTATTGTACTCTGTGATTGTACTGTATCCCTATTATTATAAATAAAGGTGAATTGAACAGTAAAGTGCATATTAATATCGTTAGTGAATTTAGCTGTTTCTGAAAACCAGAAACAGGTGGCTTACACATTTCAACCAAATTGTAGGCAGAAATGTTATGTTAGAAACATTTTTTACCCGCTGTTATCATTTAAATGTAATTTTAATTAACAATGCATTTTTTTTTAAACTTGAAACATTGAGCAGTTTTATCAAAATATCTGGCAAAATGCCAAGAGTAATCAAATGGTGATTTTCAGGTTTAGTTAAACTACAAATCTATTAGCACTAACTAGTATGCTAAATGTTAAGAGAAAAAAGCTTTACTCTTTTATGGTAAACCCAAACGATACTGGTTTCTTAAAATGTTCTCCCAGCGCATAGTAAGCACTAACTACAGCCATGTTAATATAGTTTGCACACTAGATTTGCCTGTTAAAGTTTATTTGATTTATAAGTCCCTTCTGGCTTGTCTGGTGTCTGCAGATGAGTGTTTAATAATGCTTCTACTACCACCTTAATTTTAAGTAGATGGGTTTTCCATCACCTTTACCCACCATAACTTTTGTTATTGGTATTTTTCGTGCTTCCCCAAGCCTCAAGTATTAAGCCAGTATCACAACCTCATGCTGAGGAGTCCCATTGCACCTCTTACCCGAGTTTTGTCTAAAGGCTGTTTTGTACAGCAATTACTTTCAAGGGATCCATGTATAAAGTAGATATAGAGGCAAAAGGTGATCATTGTTGACCTTATTTGCATGCTCCTACCTAGAATCCCTTGTGGTTGTGGCAGCACCATGAGATTTCTGAGGGAAAAAACAAGCCTTCTGGCATGTCTGGTATCTGTAGATGAGTGTTTAATAATACTTCTACTAACCCCTTAATTTTAAGTGGAAGGGTTTTCCATCATCTTTAACCACCATTGTTATTGGTATTTTGTGTGCTTCCCCAAGTGGTTATTCCATTCAGAGATGTTAATTTAGAGTAAACCCTCATTAGTAGCTATTTAACACCTTTGCATGTGTATTTATGCCATTTCATTATAGTTGCCAGAGATGAAGCACCAGTATTTGTAAATATATCTAATTTGCAGAGTTATCTTATATAGACCCCATACCCATAGGGGTAGCACTAAGAGTATTAAACGGTTTCATAGGGGCAATATTGATCTATAGTAAGTGTTTTTTAAAGGATAAAGGGAATAAACCAATATAAGTGTCACAGCTAACAAATGAAAATAGTACGTAATTATTTGTTTTATTGTTTAAAATTATTTCTGCCCCTGAAATTGTTGAGTAGGTGCTACATGCAAATTTTTTTTAACTTAATATTTTTAGGAAGTGTTTCTTTGTTGGTTTAGAGGCATCTGCCATTAGAAAGTAAAGTATAGTATAACGATAAGATATCTAATAAATGCCAGATCTTGATGGCTGAAAACAGATCACATTCTCTATATTCTTTTCTCAAGGCAGACACTTTCATTAATTTTAAACATTTTAATCAGCCTGTCTGTGCTTAGACTGGGTTACCTAAAAAGCCTGGCATGTTCCTGACTCTGATAATACAGATGAAGTAGGTTTTTTTGCTTTTTAATGTTGCATATATGAAATACAGTATGTTACCAGCAGTATGTACATTATTGTACATATGTACATCATTAATGCACATTTGTTTCTAGAATGCAAGCATTTGTTTTGGTTTTTTATCATGGAGATTATTTTTTTTCTTACAAGGTGTATTCCTAAAAATGACATTTAAACACATTACGAGCAGTAGATTTAGTTCATTTTCATGTTGACCTTAAATTCTAATTGTTACATTAAAATTACCCTTTAGTAAGAAATGGCTTTCTGTGTGATCCCTAAGTATAACTGTGAGACATTGTCCAGAACATTAGCAATTACAATGATTTGACATTTGTTAGAAAGTATATTTTTTATCTTTCTTTGCATATTAGATAAATGAAGGCTGGGATGTGTATGCACATTAGCCTACTATTGTATTAAAAGAAAATATTCTCTTGCAATTTAGAAAATTATTTAACTATATTGTTTCAGATTAGTTTGTGAGGGATCAATTTACATTCAATTTAGAGGATCCTCTGGTGTCATGGAGGAGAAGTAAGTTTTATTGGAAGGGTTTCTGAGAAACTAGGTGCTCTATTATGAATACTGAATATTTACAAATTGCCTGACACTGAGATTTGAAACTTAAGTTCCAATTCAGAAGATTCATCATGTCCCAGTTACATTAAAATATATTAATAGATATATTCCAAAAATGAGGGCTCCCAGGGCCCCCTATTAAGCAAGGAAGGTGTTGTCCTCATTCCCTACCCTATACACAGTGAGGGGCTACCCACTCAGTAGCATACCTAGCGGGGGGCAGGGGGGGCGGTCCGCACCGGGTGCCGCTCATCAGTGGGGTGCCAACTTGCCGGCACCGGGCACCCCTCCAGAGACGGACAGTAATGTCCGCCGCTGGAGGAGCAGGCTCGGTTGGGGAGATCAAGGATCTCCCTTTAACCGGCTTCAAATCACTCAAGGGAGCCGGAGGTCTGTTAAAAACCTCTGATACCACTCTCTTGCGACGTGCGCGGCAACTGCTGCTGTGCGCCGGGGTTTGTTGTCAAATCCCGGCGCACAACACTGAAGCCGCGCCCACCACCGTCCGTGCCCTCTGAACTGGAAGAAGATGGAAGAAAACAGAAGAAGAGCGAAGAAGAGGAAAAGGAACTGACTGCTAAAAGGAGAAAAGAAAAAGAGGAAAGGTAGGAAAGCATTCAGTTAAAGTGAGAAGGGAGGGGGGTAGACAGTGAGACGGGGGGGGTAGAAAGTATATTGGAATAAATAAACAGTGAGAATGAGTGAGAGAATAAATTAATGTGTGAATGCATTGTTAGAATGAGTGAGAGAATGGATGAATTGTCTGAATGAGGGATATAATTAATGAGTTTGTGAGAATGCATTAATGTTAGCAATCATACTCCTATCATGCCAAGTCAGCTAGTACATGCTGGAATCTGGGTATGCCTGGGCATGATAGGAGTGTGATTGCTGTTAACAATCATATATATATATATTAATATTGTTATTTAATTTTTTTGTCCTATTTTGGTGTTTTACTTACCTTTAAATAAAAGTGTGAGATTTTTTTTTTATGGTGAGGAGTCATATTCGGTTTCGGACAGGTAAATGCTGCATTTTCAGTTTCAGTCCAGAATTCGTTTTGGTGCATCCCTACTACTAAGCCAGACAGTGAAGTGGTAGGCCTACACCACATCAATGTTTGGCTTAGTATATAGTGATAGGAGTAATGCTGCACTATTGTTAATGTCTGGCTCAATGTATAGTGATAGGGATTACGCTGTACCATCGTCAATGTCTGCCTCTGTATATAGTGATAGGTGTTATGCTGTACCACCGTCATTGTCTGCTTCAGTATATAGTGGTAGGTGTTATGCTGTACAACCGTCAATGTCTGCCTCAGTATATAATGATAACAGTAATGCTGTACCACCTTCAGTGTCTGCCGTATAAAGATAGAAGCTATGCAGTTTTAAAGTGTGTGTGTGGGGGGGTGCCACATACAGGATCCGCCCCAGGTGCCAAATACTCTAGGTATGCCCCTGTACCCACTTAGCTCTTTTTCCTGCTACAAGAGAGCTACTACTCCTTCTTTTCATCCCTCCTTTTGTTTCAATTACCCATACTTTTCCTTTAGATTGTACGCTTTCGGGTGGTGCCCTCAAAAGTCTGCCATTCCTGACTGGCACTTTGTATAAAAGTACCATAAAGCGAACATTTCATCCTCAAAGTTGATGTGTTAGAAGCAGGAGAAATGGGCAAGCATAAGGATCTGAGTGACTTTGACAATGGCATTGCGATAACTAGATGACTGGGTCAGAGCATCCCCAAAACTGCAGCTCTTGTTGAGTGTTCCTGGTCTGCAGTGGTCAGTACCTATCAAAAGTGGTCCAAGGAAGGAAAAGCAGTGAACCGGCGATAGGGTCATGGGCGGCCAAGGCTTATTGATGCACTTGGGGGCCAAAGGCTGTGCTGTGTGGTCAAATCCAACAGATGAGCTGCTGTAGCTGCAAAAGTTAATGCTGGTAATAGAAAGGTGTCAGAACACAAAGTGCATCGCAGTTTGTTGCATATGGGGCTGTGTAGCAGACTAGTCATGGTGAACCTTGTCCACTACAAAAGTGCCTAGAATGGGCATGTGAGCATAGGAACTGGACCACGGAGCTTCTAGGACTTTAAGGATCTGCTGCTAACGTTTTGGTGCTAGATACCCCAGCATACTTTCAGAGGTCTAGTGTCAGGGCTAATTTGGTGGCAAAGTGGCAAAGTGGGGACCTACACAATATTAAGCAGGTGGTCACCATGTTATGGCTGATCAGTGTAAGAAGCCTTGGTAAAGCCCTTTATCCATTAGTTGATTTGCTAACTACAATTCATAAAAGTAGTGTCCCTCATAAGCCACCTGAAATGTTGGGAGTTATGTGGCACTAACACTTAGTTCTGAAAGACACTTCACTAATTAACCATTAGAGTTCTAATACTAAGCTCACCTGTGCCGTTTAATGACTTCCTATGTATGTCCTGTCTATCGCACAGTGCTAAAACAAAAGACTACACAATAAGGTTAATGTTCATTCTCTTACTGAACTACATAAATTATAAATGTCAACACTCATTTCCACTGTATAATTGCTTCCTATTTTGATAAAATTAAATGATGAGCCAAATAAGGAGACATGACACATTTATAAACTACATTAAAAAGACTTTAAAATAGATGTTGTGCAAAGTAGGCATTTTAAATGCAACAATATGAACATCTGGTAATATCTTTTTCAGCCAGAAGAGCTAAAAGTGAAAAATAACAGGGCCAATCTAAATGAGGTTAGTTACTCATTTAGCTGTTTCTAGTTATATTGCCTGTTATAACAATACGTTTAAGCTACAGCCCTTCATAATCTTGTTAAGTGCATATATTCAGCCACAATTGTCTACAAAATCATTTGCATTTCTGTGGGTAGAAAGAGTGATATTTTATAATCATTACATGGCTTTCTTGTATTTTAGTTATCTATATGCATGGGGATTATTTTAGAAACCACTCTGCAAAATTAGCCAGCAGCTGGTACCAGGCTATAATGCTCAACACGCGTTTGATGAAAAGTGACACCATAAGCCTACGTATTTATTTATTTTGTTATTTATTCACTGTTACACCATTACAAACTCTCAGTAGTAATACACATGCCCACTCAGCACTCTTTCTTTCATCAGTACTCAGGGTTAGCATGATGGGATTTCTGGTCCAAAAAAGCAAACCAGTCCATATTTTACACAGTACTTTTTTTTAGAAATTTTATAAACTTTTTTATGATCTATGTTAATAGATTAAAATTAAGATTAATACAAAATGTAAAGTGAGTGAACAGAAGAAACATCAAATCAATATTTGGTGTGACCATCCTTTACCTTTAAAACACCATCAGTTCTTGTAGGTACATTTGCATATAGTATTTTAAGGGACTTACATAGTTACATAGTTACATATAGTTACATAGTTACATAGGCTGAAAAAAGACATGCGTCCATCAAGTTCAGCCTTTCCTATATCTGTTAATTTGTTGCTGTTGATCCAAAAGAAGGCAAAAAAAAACCCGGTTTCGCTCTTTCCAATTTTGCACTAACCAGGGAAAAAAATTCCTTCTTGACCCCAAAATGGCAGTCAGATTTCTCCTTGGATCAATAAGCTGTTTCCCCATAATTAAAGATTATATCCCTGAATATTATGTTTTTCCAGGTATCCATCCAGTTGCAATTTAAACGTCTGTACAGACTCCGATAAAACTACCTCTGCAGGCAGAGAATTCCACATCCTTATTGTCCTTACTGTAAAAAACCCTTTCCTCTGCTTTAGTCTAAATCTCCTTTCTTCCAGTCTGAACGCATGACCACGTGTCCTATGCATAGTCCTGTTTATGAACAGATTTCCACACAATAGTTTGTATTGCCCCCGAATATATTTATATAATGCTATCATATCCCCTCTGAGGCGACGTTTTTCTAAACTAAACAGATTTAAATTAGTTAACCTTTCTTCATAACTATAGTGCTCCATTCCTTTTATTAATTTTGTAGCCCGCCTCTGCACCCTTTCTAGTGCTATGATATCCTTCTTTAGAATAGGTGCCCAAAACTGCACAGCATATTCAAGGTGCGGCCTTACCATTGATTTATACAGAGGCAAAATTATATCTTTATCCCGCGACTTGATGCCCCTTTTTATACACGACAATACCTTACTGGCCTTAGCAACAGCAGACTGACATTGCACATTGTTGCCTAGTTTGTTGTCTATAACAATTCCCAAATCCTTCTCATTTGTCGTTACCCCTAATTCACTACCGTTTAGGGTGTAGGTTGCTTGTGCATTCGCTACCCCGAAGTGCATAACTTTACATTTATCTACATTGAATTTCATCTGCCATTTGTGTGCCCAGTCCCCCAGTCTATCTAGATCCCTCTGCAGCACAGTAATATCCTGCTCGCCCTGTATAACTTTACCTAGTTAAGTGTCATCTGCAAACACAGAAACATGACTTTCAACGCCTTCTGCCAGGTCATTTATAAATATGTTGAATAAAAGTGGTCCCAGAACAGAATCCTGAGGGACACCACTTACCGCTTTTGACCAGCTTGAAAATTTACCATTTATAACAACTCTCTGTTCTCTATCTCTAAGCCAATGTTCTACCCAAGAACAAGAATTTGCATCTAGACCAATTTCCTTCAGTTTGAATACTAACCTATTGTGTGGAACCGTGTCAAACGCCTTCGGCAAAATCCAAGTAGATTACATCCACTGCAACCCCCTGATCAACACTTCTACTTACTTCTTCATAGAATGTAACTTAAAAACAAAAAAGTGATTCATGCGCTTATAGTGATCAAAAATAAAAAATATTGAACCTGTTTCTAAAAGCAAATTCCTTTTCATAAACCGGCTCATAAGAAGGAGAGAAAATAAAACAAGAAAAAATATATAGTGTAGTATTCCAGAAATCCTTATTAGTGGTAATTATGCATCAAATGCACTCACATTTGCCCAAAAGAAAGCAGACACTTCAGGGGATCTTGTGAGAAACTTCCTTATGTGGAGGAGACGTTTGAGACCTCTAGCATGTGCTCATAACAAGGTAAGGGCAAATTAAAAAAAAGGCAGAGCAACACACTTCAGGGGATCTTGTGAGAAACTTCCTTATGTGGAGGAGACGTTTGAGACCTCTAGCATGTGCTCATAACAAGGTAAGGGCAAATAAAAAAAAGGCAGAGCAACACAATAGTGAAATATTGTATGAAATCTTGATTATATAAATATGCATCAGATGCACTCACGTGTAATCCAAGATTCAATAGGCACTTCAAAAGGTAGGTGGGTATCTTCTGTATGGTGGAGTAACCTTCAATATACCCCAGGAATAGGCATGAAGAAAAAAGACTTTTCTCTATCAGATTGCTATATCATACAACCGGGTCACAAATAAAGTTAAAAAATATAATAACACCAAGCATTGTGTTGTGTATTATGGCCAACCAACTCCATTTTGGTCTCATCTGTCCAAAGGACATTGTTCCAGAAGCCTTGTTGTTTGTTTAGATGCAACTTTTAGAATTGACTACCAAACAGTAAGAGCTTCTTACCCGGTTGTTGCAAGTTAGCAGAGTTGGCAGTCCCGGTGCAGCCCCAAACAGTTTTTCTTCTCCGTCTGTCAGGTAAATAAAAAAAGATATATAGGGTGCAATATCAGGAACAGACAAAAATCTTTTTAAAATAAATTCTGATGTCTTATTTCTCATTCAGTTTTGTTTCAGATCCAGATTTGGCTTCCATCTCTGCCAAATCTTTTGGCCATAGTTCTGCACGGGAGATCAGATCACAGTAGGAAGTTATAAGCTTTGCAAAAGGACCAGAAATTTATCCTAAACAACATAAAAGATAAGACTGACCACACTACCAAATATGTGATTCATTTGTCTAATGTTACACTGTCTGACAGTCAAACATCCTTGTTAACTAAAGGTTTATCATTTTGTCCCTCTAATCATTTGAATTGTTTAAACATTTGTTGGATGTAAGCAAATTTGTCAGAAAGCTAACCATGTTTTTTTTCCCCACAGGAGAAGGCATATAATGACACTCCATCTAAAACGAATTGGTTGACTCAGAGCAGTTCTCTCGAGGTTCTTACTATAATTTTGATGATAATTTAACCATCAATGTTCGTCCATATTGTGATGACATTGACAATTTGATGTGTAACACAGCTGATGAGACTAGGAGTCCATGTTTGTCGGATATTAACCCTTTAAATGCTGAGTGTGGATAATTTTTAGTTCAATGTATGATCACAACTTTAGAATCGTTGGCCATGAATTTGGACAGATTTGATACCTAATGATACCTTCAAGGCAAAATTTAATTTATATCCGGTGCAATATAGAAGCGAAAGTCTTTTTCAAAATGTAGTGGAGAAAGAACTGATGGCTCTAGAGAGAAAATTAAGGTTTAAATCTAATGATTCTCTTTATTCAGCTATATCACATTCTAACCTTTTTGGGATGGTGGGAGTACATTTTTTGGAGATGAGAACACATACAGGTAGTTTATTGTATGGTAGGGCCGCTATATAGATGACCTGCTGTTCATTTGGTTGGGTAGTGAGGAGACCCTTATGCAGTACAGTACAGTATTTTAACAATAATAATATAAATCTTCGAAAATAGACCAAATCTCTTTTTTGGATCTTTTGTTATTACACAGTGATAGTGAAGAGTTTGTCACAAGGGGCTATAGGAAACCCTCTGCTGGTAATAGTATTTTATTATATTCTAGCTGTCATCCCAATCATATGGTTAGTTCTGCATAGGAACTGCTAGTCAACTGATTTTGAAAGACAGGCTGAGGAATTGTCTGTGTGCCTGTTTGAAAGGGGTTGCCCTTTATCAACCCTACATTTATCTTTAGCCTATCTCAGAGGTAAAGATAAATGTAGGGGTGACCTTCTGAACTTTGATGTTATAAACAATAAAGCTTTAAAAAATCATCATCTGATGATGATCTGATGTTTATAACTGTCAATAACATGGAATTTGATAAAATTAAGAGGATTATTATCTTCCAAATCTTAAAACAGATAAAAAATGTAGACAACTTTTTGATTGTGGATGTCAAATTAAATATATAGTCAGGAAAGCATTTTTTTTTACAACATATGTTATCTCCAAGTTCCTACCTGTCCCTGAGAAGGACAACACTTGGCTATTTACCCCTGTACGGTAGACCACCCAGATGCAGTTGCTGTAAATATGTTGACATTACAAAAAACTATTTTATATATGACAGATAGTTCTTTTTCCCTCTAGATGTGGTAAATAAAACATCAGTACATCTGTTAGCTACAGACTGGCTAATTGACAATGAAAAGTGTTGAGCAATCTTCATGCAAAATTCTGCACCAGATGTTCTTTTACAATTTAAAAGCATAAATTCCCAAATCAATGTTATCACATCTGAAATATGCAGCATGATTGATAGTGGTCTGAACTGTTAAGGTGTTGCTATTTTGCTACATAAGCTCTTCATAGTAAAGCATCATGGGATAAAATGTAATAGAACATCAATGTGTTCCCCCAGCAGACACATTTGCCAATTTCAAGCATCTCAAGTTACACAATATACCACTTCAGAACAAGTTCTTCAATAAGCACATTTAATATATCTGTGACAGGATAGGTATGATGGGAGTGGCAGGGCATGTGCCTTGTTGGAGAGAGGTCTGCATCACTGAACAACATCTAATAAAGTTAAAATGGACTGTGCCAATCCACATGGAATGATATGGAGAAGGTAGACAATGCTCTTATTGGTTTCCCTATACAGTAAAATGAACCTCATTGATCACTACTCCACATGTGCCCAATTGGAGGGAGATCTGCATCAGTGAACAACATCTAATAAAGTTAAGATGGACTGTTTGTGTCAATCAACATGGAATGATATGGAGAAGGTAGGCAATGCTCTTATTGGTTTCCCTACACAGTAAAATGAACCTCATTGATCACTACTCCACACATTAGATCTTAGAAAGAGTAATCAGCCCTTTTATTGGTCACCATTTAACACTTTTCAGTGGTTGGTCTGTGTAATCTATGATTGTCTTTTTGTTGTTTTATATTAATATTGAATTTGAGTTGTCTATTTCTTTAATCATGCTCATTTGATTTGTACAAGAAAAAAGTCAGATTTTTCTTATTAACCACCTTAACCACTTGGCTTGTTCTTGGAAAATCACAACTTTACAAAGGACTATACTGGTACTCACATACAGAAACAATTAGCGGTGGATTTTCCTGGGACACTGGGAGACGGATTGCTAGTGATTACAGCAGGGCCAGAATGCTGATAAGGTGACCCTGGCACTTAGAGGCTAATGGCCACCTGATAAAATAAGTTTGGACAATGGATGCATATGGGCAGCCACACGGTACAGTTTTATGCTGATGCAGCGTGTGGCTGGGCATTTCCAGCCATTGGCCACACACTCCAGGTATGGGCACCAATAACCAGTGGCTCACCGGGTATTTGCCCAGTGTGCCAGTTGGCCAATCAAGGTCTTAATGACACACAGAGTTTATTTGTTGCAGTCCTGGTTCCTGTAACAATTTCCTAGAAAAGTTCAGATCTATGCATCGCTCTAATGTGACATTTAATTGAACAATTAATTATTAATACAAATAAAGATATTAAGATTTTTTTTTTGTAAGACCCTTTTGATGGACAGCACCAAGTACATTTCATTTTAATGGGCACACAAGATTTCAAGCCTGTTGGTGCTGCTTCGTGGCCCTCCTGGGAGTAATTACATAAATAATTTAACATATTCTGGTAGGTTTTTTTTATTTAATAAAAACCCACTTAAACCTACTCATGTGATATTATATTTTTTTTTTTTTTAAGATATAATTCTTTATTAAATTTTGTAAAAAAGACAATACCATAATAGAAAAAAGAAAAAAAAAAAAAAAAAGACAACAAGACATACAAATAATGCATAAAAAGTTTCTCATACATGGGTATTTACAGGGAATAACCCTAAATATGTACTATAGCATATAGAGTAGATAAAGCTCTTAATCATACAGCGTTTCCAACTTTATCTTAAATTTACTACCATACCCATGAATTACAAAAACATATACAAATTGTGTTAATGGAAAGAACAAAAAATAAATTAATAAATACAGTCTTACTCGTTGGTCGTTAAGGATTAGCTTTTTCTCTCTGGGGGGAAAAATGTTTCAGTTAATTGGTCCAGGGACTAATTATTATAGGAAAAAGCGCTAGATGTTATAGAATCCTATTCAAACAGCATTCCCAAATCCTATGTTTTTTTAATGATGTAGAGTTATTCCTACACACCCCCAATTCCATTTTTAGTTGAAGTTCTAATTGTCTCTTAAATTTAGTCCATTCAAAATCCACATTCTGTTTCCATTCTCTAGCGATAATTTTTTTAACTGCCACACAGCTGTGGATTGCAAGGGCCATTTTCGGTTGAGACATTGTGGGCCAAGATAAATGTAATAACACTGATATAGGAGTGTTGGGAATACTAATGTTAGCTACAGTTTTCAAATATTTTGTAACTCTATCCCAAAATGTTATCAGTTTTTTACATCCCCACCAAATATGTAAATATGTACCACAGGAATCCTCACAGCGCCAACAAGTATTACTTGTGGTGGGATACATCCGCGCTAGAGTGGTAGGTACATAATACCACCTATTAATAAGTTTATAATGTGCTTCGACAAGAGATAAATCGTGGACCCATTTAGTAAATTTGATAAATGTTGAGTGCCAATCTTCTGCTAATATCAAAGTATTCAAGTCCTTCTCCCACTTCAAAATATTAACATTTGATAGTGATGGGGAATCTTTTAAAGTAATGCATTTGACACATTTGGCATATATCTTTTTAGCATCAGGTTTTTGAAATATTTTAGCAATTTCGTCTTTTAATTCTCCCCCAGAGAAGTCCAGATGGTTTTTTAAACAGTTTTTTATCCTAAGATATTTAAAAATATTTCTATTGGGAAGATTATATTGGAGATTTAAAGTTATAAAAGGCATGATCTTCTCCTCTATTAATAGATCTTCTAAGGAAACAATTCCAGCTTGTTCCCACTCTGTAAGTGTAATATCTTCAATAACAGATTCAAGTATATGAATTTTCAAAGATTTAATTAATTTGTCCTTTAGACCCATCTTTTTCCTTATTACAAACCATGCTGGAATTATTTTGGTTAGAATCATATTTTCCTCTTTAATAATCTTATTTGTTTCAGAATATTTAATCTGCCATATGATAGAATTCAAATTCTTCCTCCCACAAACCTCAGATTCAATTTTAAACCATCCTTGATCTAAATAACTATATGATTGGGTCTTAGCTATATGCAGCAGTAGGCTAGCCTCATAATATTGTTTGATCAGGGGATAACCTGTACCTCCCCTCGAAGTTTTAAGGGTTAATATATTTTTACCAATTCTTGGTCTGGTACCTTTCCAAACAAACTTTTGAAAGTTTGTTTGGAGTATTGCTAACCAACTAGAAGGAATAGTAAGTGGTATCATTCGAAAGAGATATATCCATTTGGGTAGGATGTAAGATTTAATGATATTAATTCGGCCCCACCATGTGAATTCCAGATGCTTCCACTCTTTTAATAGTTTATTAGTTTGTTTTAACAATTGTAAGAAGTTAATCTCCATAATTGTATTGATTTGTCTAGGAATTTTGATACCTAAATATGTATAGTCTTCTCTAGTTTCTGTAATTTGAAAATTCTGTTGAATTATCTCTGTTTTTTGTTTATCAATATTGATAAAATGGGCAACAGTCTTATCCCAGTTTAATTTATAATTGGAGACATAGCTGTATTTATTAACTTCTTGCATAAAAGCTTCCATGGAAACTAGTGGATTTGTCATGGTAATTATCACATCATCTGCGTATAGAGCTATCTTTAGATCACCATTTCTCAAGTGGAGCCCCTTAATGTTTTCGTTTTTCCTAATGTTAGTGGCAAACGGTTCTAGAGATAATATATATAAGATAGGAGAAAGGGGACATCCCTGTCTAGTTCCATTTTGCAGATTAAACCAATTCGAGCATAAGTTAGTTCCTACAACTCTAGCGGTCGGAGAAGAATAAAGTGCCATAATTGCACCATGTAGCCAGTCTGTTATTCCAAATGAGATCAGTGCTTTACTCATATAGTTCCAACCAACTCTATCGAACGCCTTTTCGGCGTCCAATGAAAGAGTCACCAAAGAGAGATTTTTCTTTTCTGCATAATCTAATATATCTATTAGGCGTCTGATGTTATTGCTAGAGTCTCTTCCCGGAACAAATCCGATCTGGTCTACATGGACAATTTCATTAAGCACTTTTTTTAATCTTTCTGCTAAAACAGACGAGTATAGTTTAACGTCTACATTTATCAATGATATCGGTCTGTAGTTAATAACTTGCTCTGGGGACTTTCCTTGTTTCAATATAGGTATAATGTTAGCTTGAAGCATTTCGTTGGGGCAAGAACTTGTCTGGGCTATCTCTGCAAAAGTATCTAGGAGATGGTCTGTTATATCCTCTTTAAAAACTTTATAGAAAAAATTTGTGAAGCCATCAGGTCCCGGAGATTTATATTTTACTAAATTATCTATAGCTTTAATTAATTCTATTTTCTCTATAGGTCTATTTAAATTAGCCCTATGTTTCTCGGAAAGAGTTGGAATATCGGTTTCACATATATATTTTGTTATATTTTCTTCCGTAGAGTTTTTCGGTAAAGAGTATAATTCCTTATAATAATTTCGAAAAGCTTCTGCAATTTCATCTGGAGATCTATATACATTATTTCCACTTACTATTTTATCTATTTTATTATTAGCACGATTTTTTTTAAGTTGGTTAGTCATTAATTTATCTGATCTATTATTTTTATGGTAAAAACGGATTCTCATTTTTTCCATATTTTTTAAAGTTCTTTCTAATTCAATTTGATTGATAGACTTACGTATTTCTCCTATTTGTTTGATATATTCATTTAACAGATTTGTTTTATTTAGAGAGGAAAGTTTATACAGAGAAATATATAAATCCGACCTAATTTTATCCTGTTTAGCTTTATTTATTTTTTTAATTTTAATGAAATATCCTCTGACAACAGCTTTATAAGCATTCCATCTATTTGACAAAGTTGTGTCACCTGGATTGTTTTCTAAGAAAAAAAAATTTGTCATTCTAGAGATAAATTCTATATTATCTCTAGAATACAGTAAATAGTCATCTAAACGCCAGGAGGCTTTACTAGGTTTAGCAAATTTGTCTTTCAGTTCTAAAATCAGCAGACTATGGTCAGACCAAATATTATCTTTAATAGAAATATGTTTAGTAAGTGTGATCAGAGGATGCTCTCCAAAGATCAAATCTATTCTTGAATAAGTTTGGTGGACTTTAGAAAAATGAGAATAATCTTTTTCTACAGGATGCATAATTCTCCAGATATCATAGAGATTTGCTCTCTGAATGATATTAGTAAAGACTTTTGAATTTTTTACTAAATTCCTGTGAGGAGTTTTATGAGGAGCAACTTTTTTATCCAATTCTAAATCCTGGATACAATTAAAGTCTCCAGCAATCAAAAGAACGCCCTGTTTAACCTTCTCAATTTTATCTAATATTTTAGAAAGAGCACCAATTGGCTCTGTGTTGGGGCGGTAGATATTTACCAACGTGTATTTCTCATCGTTTAGTGATCCGACCCAAATCAAAAAACGTCCTTCAGAATCTTGATCAATAAATTTAGTCTCTACTTTTAATCTGTACGAGAAAGCTACAGCAACTCCTCTTTTTTTGTTATTTTCTAAAGATGAAGCGAAAACTTTTGGGAAATATTTACCCCCCCATCTAGTGTTGTCAATTTTTCTCCAGTGGGTTTCTTGGAGTAGAGCTATATCTATTTTCTCCCGTCTCAAAAAATCAAATACACGTTTTCTTTTTATCGGTGAATTAAGGCCCTGGACATTGGCTGAAAGACATTTAACCATACTTTAGTAAGGCTAAAAAAGACATTCCCCCAGAGAGACGACCATCGAGTAATCTAAGATTTCCATCATCATAACACAGAAAAAAAGAAAAAACAACATAAGAGAGAGAAGAACATTCTCTCTCAGAAAACATAAAATATGACACATAAAAGAAAGAAACATTGTGACAATACACAATCTGAACTTTCTCTGAAGCTCCCATAGAGCAACTTAGGCGGGGTGAACTGCCCTCCCTCCAGACCAAAAGTCCCCCATCTATCTTATTTATGATTTTGATGGGAGTTAGTGGGAAGAAAAAGGGAACCAGAAATAGAGAGAAAGAAAGGGGGAGAAAAAAAAAAACAAAAAAAAACAATATATAAAGTTAAAGTGCATTACAAAAAGTAAGTTAATTCGAAAGATTATGAAAATTAAAGTGCGTTATCATAGTACTTCTTATAAGTATTACTTTCCCCTTTTTTCTTTCCCTTTTTTCCTTTTGTCTACATTCGAAACAATATTTTATAGTGATCTATAAGCCCATCTGAGCATGATTAAAGTGCATATACTTAATTATAAATCATCCAATTTATATCTACATCCTATTCATTATTTAAGATGAATTTAATTGTGCAATATATCTATAATTTATCTAAAGAATATTAAAATGCATATTGTGCTGACTTATGTCTATATCTATCTCCACATAGGGAAAATCAATGAGATATATTTTATATGTATACTGTATCACCCATTAAAGTGTAAGATTATATCACGATCCAAAATATTGATTTATCTAAAAAATACCAAGTGTAAATTATGTCTGCATCCTATTAATTATTATGGGATGCATCTTGTTGTACAAATATACCTAATATATGTTGTCCAAAATATTAAGGTGAATATTATAATAACATATCCATATCAATCTAAACCGTTTTTAAAGTCGATAACCCCACACACACACAAAAAAAAACAAAAAAAAAAACAATATGAGACATAATTTATATATATACCATGTCACCCATTACAATGTAGAATTGTATCCCAGTCCAAAATTTATATAAAAAAATACCAAGTATAGATTATATCTGCATCCCATTAATTATTATGGAATACATTTTGTTATGCAAATGTATCTAATATATTTTATCCAAAAAATTAAGGTGTATATTGTGCTATTTTATATCCATATCAGTCTAAACCATTTTTATAGTTAATAACCCCGCAAAAAAAAAAAAAAAAAAAAAAAAAAAAAAAAAAAAAACAATATGAGACATAATTTATATATACCATGTCACCCATTACAGTGTAGAATTGAATCCCGGTCCAAAATTTATATAAAAAAATACCAAGTATAGATTATATCTGCATCCCATTAATTATTATGGAATACATTTTGTTATGCAAATGTATCTAATATATTTTATCCAAAAAATTAAGGTGTATATTGTGCTATTTTATATCCATATCAGTCTAAACCATTTTTATAGTTAATAACCCCGCCAAAAAAAAAAAACAAACAAAAAAAAAACAAAACAATATGAGACATAATTTATATATACCATGTCACCCATTACAGTGTAGAATTGAATCCCGGTCCAAAATTTATATAAAAAAATACCAAGTATAGATTATATCTGCATCCCATTAATTATTATGGAATACATTTTGTTATGCAAATGTATCTGATATATTTTATCCAAAAAAATTAAGGTGTATATTGTGCTATTTTATATCCATATCAGTCTAAACCATTTTTATAGTTGATAACCCCGCAAAAAAAAAAAAAAAAAAAAAAAAAAAAAATTTAATTAGTGTCCTAAAGTGCTTTTAATCCATTCTTTTAAGGGTTCCACTGCATAAAAGCTGATTGTAGAGCCTTTCCAGAAAATTCGTAAAGACCTTGGGAATCCCCATAAGTATTTCAAATTTTGGTCTCGCAGGGTCTTCAATTCTGTATGGAAGGACTTTCTCCAAAGGCGAGTTGATAGCGAGAGATCTGGGAACGCCAAGATCTCTGAAAATCTAGTGTCTTTAGATACTCTTTCTCGCATTGCACGGATTAATTGTTCCTTAAATTGTAAAGAGGTGAAATTCACAATTAAATCTCTAGGCGTGGATTCCTTAATAGCCTTGGGCTTGGGGACACGATAATATCCTTCAACTTGTGTGGATAAGGAATCGGTGCTTAGTTGAAGATCTTTAAAGAATTCAAGGAGAAAATCTTTGATTTTATCTTGAGTATATATCTCAGGAATATTTCTGAAGCGTATGTTTAGTTTTCTTGAGCGGTCCTCCATAGCTGCAATTTTAGCATCTGTTTCCTCCAACCTTCTTTCTGCAATATTTATTTTATTTTTTATAGAAACCTGTTGTTCGTCAAGTTGTGCGATCTGTTTCTCCAAAATCTGCATGCTATTTGTCAATGTTGCTATATCCGCCTTTATATCTTTGGAGCTAGTGTGGATTTCTAATTTAATGTTTTCCATCAGATCTTCCATCGCTTTTTTAAAGAAACTTTGCGTCACAGTTTCATCTCCTTCTTGGAGATCTATATCAAGTGTTACATCTCCTACACATATTGAGTCCATTTGTGATTTATCCATTGAGTCTCTAATAGATCTAGGAGAAAAAAAACTTGTAGATCCCTTATCCTTTTTAGGCTCCTTCTTTTCTTTATTTTTATCTTTAGGTCGATTAGAAGGAGGGGGTTTGGGAGACATTTTGCCTTTCCTCTTATTTTACCCCTTATCCACTTCCAAGAACAAGCGATGCAAGCGTGCAGTTTTTTTTTTGTTTTTTTTTTCTTTCTCCCTTTCCTTCTCTTTTGGTTTTTTTTTTCTGCTGCTTTTTACCTTCTTATGTTTATTTTCTCCTTTTTCCCTTTTCTTTATCCTCGTTCCCCTTTCTTTCTTGCTTCAACTACTCTCCACCTCCATGTTGTTTTTCTTTTATACAGGAACCCTTTATTTATCTTTTTCCCTTCCTCCCTCCTCTCCTCTCTTCATCAGTTTTGTTTTGGTGTATTATAGTATATATTTGTTCCTCTTTCTCTTCCCTCCTTATTATTTCTCTCCTTATTATTTCTTTCTGTCCTCTCACTTTCTTTTGCAGCTTCCTCCCTCAGCCCTCTGTCCTTCACCTTAACATCTTCATGCTGTTTTTATGTCTTCATTCTCTATTTCTTTATAGCTCTTTCCATCATATATATATATATGTGTATATATATATTTATTTTCTTTTATTTTATTTTCTTTCTCTTTTTTTGTTCCTTTCCTTATCCTCCACCTGTTCCCTTTTCTTATTTTGGATATATATTTATCGTCCAAAAATTTGGTAGAGGACTCACCCACGTCCCGGAGACGCCAGCAGCTCACCGGAGCCAAAAGAAGCCGGGAACAACAAGCAGCAGGAACCTCAGGGAGAGACCGAGGAGGAAGACACAGCATCTGAAACAAGCCCCACAGTCGACGCAGGTGGGAACCGAGGGAGTGAGGACACGCTGGGATGCCAGAACCGGCTCAACAAAAAAGGCAACGGCGAAATGAGAGGAAGGTGTTTGCGGGACGCATCTGCAGCATTTACGGGTATAATAACCCGTTTTCACGGCGTCTTAATCGGCGTCCTACCGGGGGCCATCAGTCGGAGGGGAAAGCAATCACCCACGCCTCCTGGAACGTAGCGCGTCACGCGTGCGTTACGTCATCTCGTTCCCATGTCGCATTCTGTGAAACCACTCATTTCTACAATGCATTCCCATGTAAACTCATGTGATATTATATTTTAAGGTGCATTGTGTCTTTTAATTTAAAGGTAACAGCAACAAATTAACAGATATAGGAAAGGCTGAACTTGATGGACGCATGTCTTTTTTTAGCCTATATAACTATGTAACTATATGTAATGCTACTAAGGTTTTCCATATTTTCTGGCTATATGCTTCTTTATTTTGTGGACTTTACCTTTTCCTTTATGTATTTGAAATCACACTTTCAACTCTACTTTTATGATATGAAATGTACGGTATATGACTTTGAAATAGCTATGTATTTTTGATTATGACCTTGACTAGATGCTTCAGAAGACAGCAGCACATAATATCTGTAATTTAGTCTTATATTAATCTAGTTTAGGATTCTACTTTCAGGCTGTAACATAAATCATCTGCCACCAGTAAGCAAAGTGCAGCATAGCATATTTCTGTCCATAATATTTACCTATTACATTTTACTCATAGTGAGCCATACAGTTATTGAGGTTATTTGTCTTTTACAATGACAGAACAGCAAATTCTGTAACAACCTTTACAACCACATAACATTGAAACGTAATTAGTAGAATGTATTTTACTGCGCACTGCATCTTGATAATTAGTTTGTTACTGCTTCCATATGTTGTCATTGAATTGCTAAGCTGTAGGTTTGTAGGTTTGTACCTTGTAGCACCTACGTGCTCCAGTTAGAACAGTGCTTTTGTAAATATAAGCGTTTGTTATAATAACAAAGTAAAATAATTTTAAAAGTAAAGAAAACAAAATATATTTACCAGCAAAACTAGTGGTACTTTGATATGTTCTTAAAAAAATATATCTGTGAACAGATTAAAACAATTCTACCTACTTATATTACATGGGTTATTTCCCAAGCTGCCATATTTCATAATCCTACAGTATAATAAGTAAGTCTCATTGTACAGCAATTTGTCTACCTACAGACACAAAGCAAGACATGTGTGCTGTGCTGGCATTATGGGGCTAAATAGCATTCATAAATATTTGAAAATCACAGCACACAGACATGCAGGAAATCAAAGTTTGGTTGTGGACTTTTTCATTGGGTTGTTGAACCTGAATTATAGTTTTTGCAAACAAAAGTGAGCAGAAAATAACTAATTCTTCAATACTTGGACAAGTTCACAAAATTTGCTGTCTGTGTCAGACATTTTTAACAAGCTGATACGTTTAGAAGATAATCAAATTCTGACTTTTTGATAAAAAAGATTTGACTTCTGGCTAGAATGGAAACTACCAGTTATGAGGCATAATTTATGAGGCAAGATTCAATAAGAAGTTGAGTGGTTAATTGAGTTTATGGTTAACTCGGGTGACAGACTCAACTTTGTAAGTTTCAAGTGAGGGTATGGAAGTTCAGAATTTAATTTATAAAAAAAATATTAAAGGTGTATTATAGTTAACTCATGTACACAGCAGGGGAGTAATCAATGCATCACTTAGGCTGGTGACACAGTCCCGCGTAACCATCAATATTGTGGTTAAAACTTAAGTTCAATAACATCCTCAATGCACAATGTGTTTCACCTCTGTGGAGCTTCATTAGAAGTGAAACGCATTGTGAATTTAGGATGAGATTGAACTTTTTAACCACAATATTGATGGTTACGCGGGGACCAGCGTAAGTGATGCTGGAGTAGTAAAATGTGGTTCCCCAATGCAGCAATTATATCTACATGGAGGGATAATTGATAAACCCAGGGGAGAGCCCCACAGTAACACAGTTAACAGTGTGGGTAGGTAAGGAAACAACAGGGTTAAAGAAAATTTGTAGCCAGATCACGATAGGTGGAGATCAGGAGGAGCCAGAAGGTCCTAAAGTCAATATACCAAGCCAGGACTCGGTACACAAAAACTCGAAAGGGTATATAGGAATGCCAAGAAGTAGTAGGATAACCAGCCAACTAAGCAACTACTTAGGAAGTATTTTGATTTTATTTACTTTCAGTTAGTGCCATACACGGGAAGGCCAGGAGAGTGAGTGAACATTTTTTTTTTTTTACAGCCCCACACCACAATGCACAGAGGAGCAAAGAAGTCTATACAAGCGTTATTTTTTATTTCAAACCCAATACCCCACCGGAAATGTAGGATCAGGGGAGGATGTGGGAGTGGGTATATAGTCCTGTTTTGGTTTTGGATGAAATATAATTTGTTTGCACAAGAATTGGCACAACAGGTTTCACAATAACTGCTGTGTTTAACAATTGCAAGTACAAACCACAAAACCAAAATATGCAGAAATCATCATTTAAGATTTAAATGTGTAAGTGTGAAAAGAGAGTAAGCTATAGAGCTGTAAACCTATCAAGCTGTGTTTATTGACCATTCAAAATGACTGCTGAGTGTGCTTTTCCCAACTAAGGGTGTGGCCTGGATCTCAGACAAGATGGTTGCTTAATGCTTTAGCTGTGATCCAGTGAGACACTTAGCCAGGCCCGGACTGGGACAAAAAATAGGCAAGGGCATTTAAGCCCGAGCAGCCCATATTTATTTATTTATTTATTTATTGTTAAAGCCCACCCTTCATGTACCATCTTTGCATTTACTCATTCACACAAATCATTAACACATTCATTAATGCAGTCTCACAAATCATTCAAGCAATTCATCCACACATGAATTCATTAATTGTCATACGCATTCACACAATTCATCCACACATTTATTCATTCATTCATTCTCATACGCATTCACACTACCCCCTCTCCCCATATTATCTGCCCCTTCTCACTATGTTCCCCCTTTTCACTATGTACCCCTTTTCACTATGTACCCCCTCTCACTATCTATCCCCTCTCCCCATTTCTCACTATCTAACCCCCCCCTGCCCCTTCTCACTGCACCCCCCCTCCCTCACCCTACTTACCTTGTTGCCGGAGCAAGCAGCAACTGCGGCCGGGCCCGTGGGCTTACGCAGGGCATAAGGGGCACCTGCCCCTTAAGCCCGCCGCAACTGCGACCGGCTCCGCCACTCTAAGGGGTCTGCGGCCGCACAGGGCTTACATTAAAACATCGGGGGGGGGGGTTAACTTTATTTAACATCCTCCATGTTAAATAAAGTTAACAAAAACTTTATTTAACATGGAGGATGTTAAATAAAGTAAAAAAAAACCCCGATGTTTTAATTTAAACCCTGTGCGGACCTGCTCGCAGTTGCGGCGGGCTTAAGGGGCAGGTGCCCCTTATGCCCTGCGGTAATGCGGCCATAGAGGCCGCATAGGCCCAGTCAGTTCGGTCCTGACTGGGCCTATTTTAAGGTAGGGGCCTGGAGCTGCAGCTCCATCAGCCCCTAAGTCAATCCGCCCTGCCCACCGGGCAAACGCCCGGTTTGCCCGATGGCCAGTCCGGGCCTGCACTCATAGGGAGCACACACTTGCCTAATCCACGCTGGCTGCATCAAAAGAAAAAAAGAGGACCCCAAAGATTCCCTTAGGGGGTGCACAAATTGAATCAGCATCACCTGAACCAGCTTTTCCTGAGAGTACCAGCAGTTCCCCAAGAGGTTACAACCCAATTGAACAACAGTGACAAAATCTTCACCAACAGCAAAATACACAGATACTATTCTGATTCTAAAAGGACTTTTATCTGGTATCCATGCAGGTAGCCCACTGTAGTACAGACTTTCTTTTGACACAGGCCCTGCCCATGGTATAAGTTATACCCCTAGTTTTTCTAGAAAGTCTCTGCTGCTTCCGGTTTCTCTCTAAACCACAATGGCACCTTCACAAGTGACTTGTTGTTCTGCTGTCTTGCCCCCATGGCAACAGTCTGCTCCGCTTGGGAGAAGTAATGTGTGGAATACTCCACATTACTTTTGTTTTTCTTATTTTGTACAGCTTACTTTAGATGACAATTTTTTAAAATGGTATTATTTTAATCTTTTTACTTTTGCTGCATTCTCATCTTGTTATATTGATCTCTCCCAAAATTCAGGTACTCTTTGGAACTATACTCCTCCACATGGGGCGCAAATACATAAGGGGAAAAACAAAACAAAGATAGTGTAATATAGTATGGAGCAATATGTGGTGTATATAGAATGAATTCCACTCACAAACGTGGCTGATAATCAGGCTTTTTAGTGGACATTAATTTCAGTCCAATTGGTAAAAAAACGTCTTCTTCGGTGTAGCACACACACAGGTGACAGAGTCAATCAATCATAAGTAGAAAATCCTCTTTATTATCTAAAATATAAATAAAACCAATGGCGCAGTATCCACAATCTCATAAAGTGATTTAGTGTACTGCACTTACATACAAAGCACAACATGTGAAAAAACGAACCCGAAATCTACAAAGAGTCCCTCTGCTGCAAATGGTGATGTCCTGGTCCGGGCAGTGAAGTCCCGATATGGAGAAGAGTTCCCACGTGTAGAAGCTGCCAAAAACTCAACACGTTTCGCTGTCTTAAAGCCAGCTTCTTTAGGAGAAAAAAAAGCACAATGATTGATTGATATCTGTCACTATAAGGTGAACATTATTCGTAGAATTTTTATGCTTATGGCTTAACGGGTTTGGGGGTTCTGAACGGGAGCAGGAGGGTTATACTGTTTAGATGTTGTATTAGGGCAATGGGATGTATGGGGGGTTTTCTCTTTTTGTCTTATTTTTTTATTTTATTTTTTCATATATTGTTTGCTGTTAAAAAATGGTTAGAGGTCCTCTTACGGACCTATTGAACATGTTATGAATGCCAGTGATGTCCAGAGGCGTATCTACTGAAAATAGCGCATATGGCAAGCACTGAAATTGTGCCCCTGTCCAAATATCTAAAAACCATTTATTAGCACCTGCTGCCTATATATATATATATATATATATATATATATATATATATATATAAATATTAGTCCCTGCTGCCGATATATATATATATATATATATATATATATATATATATAAATATTAGACCCTGCTGCCGATAGCAGGTATAGATTAACACACAAACTCATGCTCTCCCTCATTCACACTCTTTACTTAGATCTACCCCCTCTCCCTCCCTTGTCACTTTCTAACCCCTTTCCCTCTCCTTTCCCTACTACCCTCTTCCTCAATATCTACCCCCTCTCCCCCTTTATCACTATCTACCCCCTCTCCCTCCCTTATCACTTTCTACCCCCTCTCCTTCCCTTATCACTTTCTAACCACTCTCCCTCCCTTATCACTTTCTAACCCCTCTCCCTCCCCCTACTCACTATCTACCCTCTCCCCCTTTGTAGTTGTTTCACCTTGAGGTCCAGCGACGGAAGCACGAGGCTTCTGTCTTCCTGCCCTGCTAGGCACCCCTCTCTCTCCTCCGCATAAAAAAAAAGACAGTGTTTAAAAGCCGCTCGCTGGTGCCTGGTGCTTCACTGCTGAGCACCGAAATATGACATCATATTAAGGCGCTCAGCATGAAATGCCCGCACCAGGACGGAGGTAGAGGCTTCGTGGAGGAAAATGAGTGGCTTTTAAACGTTGTCTTTTTTATTTTTTATGCGGGGGAGAATGAGGGGCACCGAGCGGTTGCTAGGCACCCCTCTCTTTCCTCTGCATCCCAAAAAAAAGCGGCGTTTAAAAACCGCTCACTGGCACACCCTTTCAAATGGCACCTATGGCATGAGCCATAGGTGCCATACCCTAGATACGCCTCTGGTGATGTCACAATGATATAACTTAGCTCACTTTATTGTTTTTTTTAATTATTATTTATTGTATTATTTTAGTGATTTATTTATTATTCTTTTTGTTAAATCACTAACCATTTTTTTTTCTTCGTTTTGTGTTTCAGCATGGGAGAAGAGTGAGAAACATGGTTTTTCACTCTCCTCCCTGCGATCCTCCTGCACCGATCACACTGTGATCTCTATGCAAGTCCCCACAGACTTGCATAGAGATCACAGTGTCTGTGCTTCATCAGAGCGATCGGATATCCCAGCAGGGTCTGGACAGACCCTGCAGGGAATATCCTGTCCTCCGATGACTTTCCGCAGTGATGCGACCCAGAAGGGCAGGGCGTACCAGTACGTCCATAGGATATTCTTGGGATGCGTTTTTGGGATGTACCGGTACGTCCATAGGGGACTGAAGGGGTTAAAGTGGTACCCGAGTACTACTTTTGGGAGCAGCAGTGCAGTAGGGGAGTAATATTATATTTTGTATCTATTTGCACATTTATATTCACTTTGTGGTTTTGTTTATTTTGTAGTTGTTTATATTGTTTTTACTCTTTAGAACTGTGTTTATAATTTCACATCTGACACCTATGTTATGGCCTGCTTAAAGATATTTCCCTCAATGCAGTAACAGCCTCTATTGTTTCCAGAGGCCCAAAAACATAATGTACACATTATCTGTGCATAGGAAACAATTTGTTTCTAAAAGTTTCTAGAATACCTCACTTCAACACTAAACTCATACCTCAGGCTTTTTATGCCACAAATACTACTAAAACAGCCATGGACTCCCTTTTCATCTGCTTCATAATAACCTAAAATTTAACAAGTCTTGCCTAACTCATGCATTTGTATGAATCGCCGAAAACAAGGAGGGAGCCTCAACGTCACAAACCAAAATGAACGTAAAACCTTAAAATAATTGTTATCCATATGTTTATTGGTTTGTCTGTTTTGGAGCCAATACAAAAACTCTCAGTTCTTCTTTGTTACTTTGAACCTGTCCAATATTTTCTAGGCTGTCATCCAACAGTTAATAAATGCTTATTATTTGGTATGACCTACTTTTCATGAAGCGGTAATTACCTTTTGGATGAAATCACAGAAAATATGGGCCAGGTTCCAAGTTAAAGGGAAAGTCTATTGTCCCTGACAGCCTCTCTAAAGAAGAATGCATGTTAAAGTCCTCTAAGTACTTTTGTATGAATTCACCCAAAATAGTTTAGCTTACCTAAAACAGAGGAGGCTACCATGCAGAAGTAGCTGCTCTTTCTTCTATATGAAAAACAAAGCACACCAGTGCATGTGTGACACTTTAATCAGAAAGCTACCATAAATAATAGACTTGTGCAAATAGACCAAAAATTATTCAGATATATTTTTGGTTTTGTTTTGTGGTACATATGTTTTTTTAAATCACAAGGTTTTTAACATTGGGAAACTTAATTTGTTGTCACTTACCCTTCATTCTCTCATGCTCTTTCAACTCTCTCATTCACTCACTCATGCAATCTCTGAATTTCTCCCTACCTTTTCCGCCGACCACTTCCATGTCTCTGTCTACTTGTCCCACATTTGCTTCTTCTTTCTTCTATTTTCCTTGTTTGTCTGCTTCACAGTGGACCTGTCCTTTCGGTAAACTTCTGGGAAAGATGAAAGAAGACAAAAGACAAAGGAACATGAAGATGAAAGAGAAGAAGTGGAGCTCCGGGGCAAAGAGACAGGGACACAAACAATCGGTGGTGAAGGTAGGAAGATATTTAGAGAGAGAAAATTAGAGTGTGATAGAACTTGAGTGCGAGACAGTGTGGGGGAGAGCGTGAGTGAAAGAACCAACAAAATAACCCCTTAAGGACCAGGCTGTTTTTTATTTTTTGTACCCTTTGGGACCAAGGTTTTAACACTTTTGCGGTGCTCATGTTTAGCTATAATTTTTTCCCCTCACCAATTTATTGTACCCACACAAGCAGGGCCAGTCCGACAATGGAGCCGAGTGGGGCAACTGCTCCAGGCGGCACTTTTGAAGGGGCGGCACTTTGTCGCCCCAAGCCCTTTTTTTTTTTTTTTTTTAAAGCGGAAGAGAGAGAGAGGGGCGCTGAGTGGTTTTCGCTTACCAAGTTGTCAGTACCCGCTCGGCGCCCCTCTCTCTCTCCTCTTTGGCGAGTCTCCCTGTTCGGTCTCGGTGCCGGCTTGTAATGCTGAGCGCCGGAAGATGACGTCATTTCCGGCGCTCAGCATTACAAGCCGGCACCGAGACCGAACAGGGAGACTCGCTGGAGGACTGCTGAAAGGTAAGTACAAGGGGGGGTAGGGAGAGTAAGGGTAGATAATAGGGAGGGGGGAGGGAGAGTAAGGGTAGATAATAGGTAGGGAGGGAGAGGAAGGGTAGATAATGGGGGCGGCATTTTAAACTTTGCCTCAGGCGGCATTTTGTCTTGGGCCGGCCCTGCACACAAGTGATATATTGTTTTTTCAGGACAAGAATGGCTTTCTTCAGATACCATTTTTGATCATATCATCTAATTTCACTGCATAATTATTTTTCAATGTTAGCACATTTTTTTAAATTTTTTATCAAATTTTAATTTTTATATTTTTTTGTCATTATTTTTGAAATATTTTACTATTTACATTGTGATTAGAAAGCTGGTCTACATTGACTTGTATGGTTGAATGCAGTACCTGTATTCAACCTGCAAGTGGAGCCAGAGTTCTGGCGAACTTTCACAACTTGGTTATTTTTTTTAAAGGACACACTGCCATCTTGCGAGTGGCAAAATCACTTGAAGTGGCGGTTGTGACTGCTCTCTGGAGTGGTCACGGCACGTCCTGGGGTGACAACATTGAGGCATTACAGCCGTAGATCACTTTCTAAGCTTGTTTAACGAAATGTCCTTACCTGACCGCTTTTGTGTGACGTGCCTGGCCCGTCATTGGACGTTAAGGGGTTAAAATGAAAATTCAGAGTTCTTTGCTTTATTTTTGTTTGTTTTGGAATTTTAGTTAAAATTGCAATTTTTACAGTTCCGAATCCATACGTCTGATAAATAGTGACATCAAGTCAATAGACAAAAATAAGGGAGAAACTAAGAGGGAGTGAAAGCAGAAAGTCAGAAAGAGAAAATAAAGATGATTAAGAGTGAAGAAGGAAAAAAGAGAGAGGGAAAGTGACAAAAATGGAGAAGGGAAAAAAAGAGCCAGAGAAACAGAGAAAGAAAGAGGAAGAGGGAAAAGAAGGTATCAGAAAGGGCTAGAGAAAAAAAAAAGAGGGAGATAGAAAACAATGTTAAAAAGTGTTACATTTTATTTGAGTCACACTTCTCACTGCTCTAAAGAACAGAGGCAGACACGTAGCCAGGGATGTATTGGGCATACTGGGCTTACTGCTGGGCCAGCAGGCTGCCGGCTCACACCATTGATCAGTAAATGCATGGAGGGAGCTGATTGAGCTCACTCCTCTCAGCTAGCTTTACTTTATTAAGTAGCATTTATGTTTAAAGCAGTGTGTTCCGGTTTCTTAGCCTGGTAATTTTGATAGCTCTACAACCTACTTGTTTCACTAAAGGCACATTACTTTCCCAGAGGGGAGATGCCCCTGCCAAGGCCCTTTCTGTGAGACAGGATAGAATAGGAGCTCTGTCAGATGGGAAGAGTAATTTTGAACAGAATGGAGCACTGGTTCAGGAAACCTCTATAGCCTGGAGGATGTTCTCCATAGCAACGTGGAGGAAGGTAACCCGAGAAGCTGAGACAGCAAGCATCTGGAAGGAGAGGAGCAAGTGCGAGAACAGGAGCTTGAGGCTGAGCCGGTCAGTACTGGCCAACAATGTCTGGAGAGCGTGATCCATCACATGATCCAGATTCTATATCCTGGCTTGAAGACCATGGAGGACTTCCCCGCCATTGGAGGAACGGACCATCAGGGAGCACGTCGCAGGACATCCCCTGAACTAGGGAGGTAAGTCTTTACAATTAGTAAGGCAGGGTAAAACATTAAGTTCCAAATTAAAAGATAAAAATCAGGACTACAGTCCTATAAAAGAGAAAGTACACCCAGTTTGAATTCTATGGTTTACATATCAGGGCATAATAACAATTTTCTGTTCCTTAGCAGGTCTGTAAGGACACTGTGTCATGGTGTTTTCCAAGAAAAATAAAGCCAAAATGGAGAAGCCATGTGTGAAAAAGTAAGTACACCCTTACTGCTTAGTAATTAAGATGCTAAGTAGTAGACATGTGCAGTGGCATCCCTAGGGGGCTACTGGGTCTGAAGTCAACATTATAGCCCCAAATGGTGACTCTGGGGCTAAATCAATAACGTTGTTTACAGTAGCATGGATACCACGGCAATTTAGTTCCCTTAGATAGTGTTTCTGTTTATTTTGAAACTAAGGCAATTTTCTGTACATTTAAGTTTTGAAATGAGCATAAAAAAAGCCAGGGTCAGACTAAGGTTGGAATATATTTGTCCCAACCTGTATTTAGTCCGGGACAATTGTATGTTAGTTTTTCTAGAGCTACAGCTAAAACTGCAGTCAAGGCGAAAATTCTTTATACTTTCACCTAGGGTTGCTTAGTACCTTCAAATAAAACAGTTTATACCCCCAAAAATTGTTTACAAGATGTATGAATTATTGTCCCATCCACTATTTCTGCGGTACCACAGGCTTTATTATCTAGTTGAAACATTGCAATTAATTAAATTTTGAATGTAAAAATTCTCTGAATATGTTGTCCAAAAACAAACACAGAAGCAAAAATATTTGACTAACTAAAAATTTAACTAACCGTGACAAAATATAGTTTACAGTATAATATAGGGAGTTATATATTGTTACAAGGTTCCACCGTTGATACTTAGGCTACATAACTATAAATTAAGGATATAAACTAACTATACAGTATATATATATATATATATATATATATATATATATATACACACACACACACACACACGTACCTATGTACCTGTGCCTGTGTATATAAGGTAATATATCTAGAAATATACAGAGCCACAGGAATTCATAAATCAGTTTGCGCGCTGGAATGCATTTTCATCTTAATCTGTACGCATTGTTGTTTTTAAAATAGAAGATGTATTCCCAATAAATGAAATGACCTTGAATTATTAAAACAAAATTTTTTTATTGTACATAGAGCATTATATTCTTCTGCTTTATTAATAGATATTATGACCTTTCCATGCTTCATATCTAAGTGGCTGTAGGCAGTAGATTCAATTTTTTAACAGCCCTCAGTTAGGAATATGCAATTAGTTGGCTACTCGGTAATGATTCAATTTATGCATGCACAAATGATAAAGCTGAACAATTACTTTTGGGTGTGCTAAAACAGAATTAACAGGGGTTTAAAACCACAATGACACATATTGTATGCATTCCTACATTTAAATATATGCTAAATGTACTATAATCTCATTTGACCTTTAGAATGCCCTATGCCCTGATTTAAGAGAGTTGATTAGACAATCAGGATTGAGAACTACAACAGAGCATAAATTAATTGAAATTTTAATCATCAACATTACTTTAAATTGCTATTCTGATTCGAATTAGAGTGTAGACCATTTATTTGTTGAACAGTTCTCCTTTGTTCATAAATATTATAAATACTATATTGTTTTTCGCTACAATTAAAAGATAAACATACACTGCAGTGGGACTTGCATACTTCCATACTTTGTGTAAACGTAATCAATATTTTTTTCTGCAAGTTATTGGGCAATAAGTACAGGTAGAGTTTTGCTATTTCAAAACCATTTTTTCCCCAAATCTGGTAATTCTTCCCCTATGTGCAATTTCGGGTATCTTTGAAGCTGACCAAGCAATTTACCCCATCAAACCATATATTTTTGAAAACTAGACACCTCAAGTTATTTCAAATGCTCATAACGCACTTATTCTACTACCACCCTTTGTCAAACTTTGTGGTAGTAATTTATTTTGTGGTTTTTTATCACAAAAATGTTGCTTCAGTTATGGATTTACAGCTCCTGGTGTATGTCACTTTCAAACAAGACTGTGTTCAGCAACATCTCCCGAGTACAGTGATACCCCCCCATGCATGGGTTTGTCATGTTGTTTGATACTACATTTATTGCATAATGTTATGGGGAAGATTTGGGTTTCTGTAAGGTGAGATATCTGGTTTTACAATGTAAGGTCATTTGCATAGTAATGCATTACAAAGGGTTTGGAACAAAGGCTCCAACAGAGGTGGGATACCCCACAGGGGGTTAGACAACTGAAGAAGATGTATCAGAGGTGTGTATTTTCACATAGACTGTCTGTCTCCTCCATAAATGGGTCATACAGGAAATCTCTGGAAATAGGGGTCAGGTGAACCACTTTCTGGGAGGTACAAGAAATTCTGGGATGACTAGTCAGGGGTTGCAATAGTCATACGAGTCTAAGAAAAGAGAGTGCAGCGAACAGACGTTTTCCGGGTCAGGAGACTCAGAATGAAGCTGCGCAAGAAGGCGTCTGGGAGAAACCTGTGAGCTGAGAGAGGTTTACCTTTTGTTTTGTATAATTATCAAATGTTTTGTGTATGTTATATGCTTTATAATCTGTAACAGTAACCTAATTCAATATAAATATCCATTTTTTAATACGCTTGTATTTGTGCTTTATTCGTCACACATTCCCTAAAAGAATAATGTATTTCAAATGCCAGTATTTTAACTCTTTCCATGCATGAGATTCTATCACCAGCCTTTGCCAAAGTTTGTGGTAGTAATTTTTTTAAACATTTTTTCACACAAATTGTACTTCAGGTATAAATGTATAGCTCCAGGTATACGTCACTATCAAACAACACCCTACTTTTCCAACTCCTGGGCTGAGTGTTCAGTGTCACTGAAAGCCTTGTCATTGACGTCATTGGTCTTCACGTTTCTGCGTGATGTGCCTGACTCGTCACTGGACATTAAGGGGTTAAAAGGTGGATGTAATTGTACTATTTTTGTATATTTGTGGATCATCTGAATTAATGAATGAGTTGCAAGGTCTTTGTTCGCTATAGAAACACAGTATCTAGTACACACAAAACCTAGTACTTGCCCAGACGAGTTGATATTAGGGTGTTTTTTTTAATGAATGTTTTAGCTACATGATTTGGCAGATTTGGAATACCGAGTATATACACTATATACACAAGAGTATTGAGACACCTGACCATTAATGTATCATGGACTTTTAGGACATCACACATTACTATGCAGTTGGTCCTTCCAAATATCTTGGTATGTCCCCTTCAGCATACCAAGACATTTTGGACAATGTGGGAACAGTTTGGAGAATGCCCTTTTCTATTCCAGCATGACTGTGCCCTTGTGCGCAAAGCAAGTTTCATAAAGACATTGTTGGATGAGTTTGACGTGGAAGAACTTCACTGGCCTGCACATAGCCCTGACCCAACCCCATCAAACACCTTTGGCATTAACTGGAACAGAGATTGCGAGCCAAGCCTTCTCTTTCAACATCAGTGCCTGACCTCACAAATGCTCTACTGGATGAATGGGCAATAAAATTCCCACAGAAACACTCCACAATCTTGGAAAGCCTTTCCAGAAGATTTGAAACTGTTATAGCTGCAAAGGGGCCCAACTACATATTAATATCTATATTAATGTCCTCTTCTCACACAGGTATTTAGGATTTCACCTGTGCTGCTACCCTTCTGTGAAATTCCCTTCCCTGTCCCCTCACTTTCTTTTTCGTATGCAACTTTCAAAAGCTCTCTGAAAACCCGTCTTTTTTCAAGAAGCGTATAACCTTCTTCCTAACACTCTCAGCCATCATCCTAATTAAGCCATCTGAGTGATGAGCAACATCAACAGATCATCCAGACCCTATCAATTCATCCCCATCTCAGGGGTTCTCTCCTATTGTTTTACTTCCCCCTCAACCACCTACTAGATTGTAAGATCACAAGAGCAGGGCCATCTTAAATTATCCCACTGATTACAACAGAGCTATGGAATCCCCTGGTGCAATATAAATAAATTTAATGTATGTACTTAAAATGTAATAAAAGTCTCTGTTGGTGTAATGGTCAGGTGTTCCAAAACTTTTGTCAATAAAGTGTATTTATATTAGACTTGTGCATTTGGATTTAGCCACAAAAAAGAGGCCTGAACCCCCACAAATGGGATGAAAACAAAGCAAAAAGCTCAGAATTGTCATCCAAAATTTGCCCACATTCACTCACACTCTCTCACACTTTCATTCCCGTTCACTCTCTCTCAAGGTCTCTAAATGTTTACCTATCTTCTCTACTGACCGATTCCCCTTATGCTGACCACTACCGTTTTTGCATCTTCTTCTTTATCTTCTATCTTTTCCCTTACCCTTTTCCCTTCTCTCTTCTATCTTTAATCTGCTGTCTTCAATCTTCTATCTGTGAGGTTCTTCTTACCAGGAGGAATCCGGAATGCAGGAATGGAACACACTTGCTCAGAACAACACGCGCAAGGGGCCTGGTGAGGATAACAGGGCGCTTGGCAGTGTAGCTGTAAGCACGGGTGGTCAGAATGAAGCCGTTTAGCAGACCAGGGTCAGGATGCCGGAGATACAGAGATAGCCGGGGTCAGGAAGCCAGAGGTACACGGAGTCGGTAGGGATAGCCAGGGTCAGGATGCCAGAAGTACACAGAGTCGTTGGGAGAGCCGGGGTCAGGATGCCAGAGATACACAGAGTCATAGAATAGCCAGAGTCAGGATGCCAGAAGTACACGAGAACGTTAAGCAGACCAGGGTCGGATACCGGATAAACGAGACAAACAACTAGAGATGCTGGAGGGGCTCACGAGATACAGGAAGCACCAGTATAACTGAGCACTGAGGACATGGAGAGTGAGGTTTAAATAGCCCGGGGGGGGGCGTTCCCCGACGTCCGGGGCGTGATTGCGTCCTGCGTCGCTATGGCGAATCCAGTCGGCGGTCAGCCTCATAAATATTCATGAAGCGGCGCGCGCGCGCGAGCGGCTGCTTCATGTGCCAGTGAGCGGTGCCGGCGTTTCTGCCGGGAGGGAGAAGAGGAAGACCGGGAGCCGTTTAAGGTAGGTGCCTTACACTATCTTTGTTCCCATCTCCGTCAGGGGATATTAACCACATTTGAGTGAGTGCAAACAGACTGAGGTGGTTAAAGATGAAAAGGTCGTGGACAGCACTGAATTTGTTGCACAAAGAGCGTGCATTCCAGAGGAGACATGAAAAAAGGGGTTACTGTGGACTGGTTTGAGATTGATGGGATTGCGGTAGTTTATGTTAGTATGGAAGGTACGGGTGGAGGCAGGTTGGGATGGTGGGCTCAGGGTTAGATTCAATGTTGCCTGAGAAAAGAAAGAGTAGTATACTCAGAGATAATATATTGGATTGAGATTTGTGGGGATTGGATGCCTTTAATTTAGAGTGGTTAGTAGTGGAGAGGGTATGAAAAGATAGAATGGCATGTGAGCTGAGGTAGGGTAATGGCAGAGAAGTGGACTGTGGAGGGGTTGTCAAGGGGAAGTGGGATACAATACGTTTAAGGAGCAGAAAAAAAAAAGAAGAGTAAAAACATGTAAGGGTTCATAGTAAGGATTTGGTAACTCATATCCGTCCACTTGGAATGAGGCCACTGCAGCTACATTTCCGATCATGCTTGTTTCCAAGTGAGGCCTAGAAATGTATATGGCTACCTCACAAGTGGTTGGATAAGGTGATTGCATGAAGGATGCAGATATTTCACACCTAGACAAGAAGGCACCAACATTAACTCTTTTAAATCAGCAGGGTATGGAGTCAGGGAGAATAGAGACATACCAGGTGAACACATGGGCTTACAGCAGATAAGTGGTTCAGGGGTGGATCAGATGTAATATATGATAATCACACCTGGTGAAAAATAAGGGTTACAGCAGGAGATAAGGGGTTCAGTGAAACTGATACAATATGTGATAATCAAACATGTAAGAGAAGAAGATATTGTGTATAGCCAGGTGAGTAGTTGGATAAAAGCATGAAGACCAGGGATGAATGTCTGGATAGTCCAGTGTAACTCTTATCTGTCCACCTATGAAATGGCCAATGCTGCCCTTCAAGTGTGAAAGATTTCTTCTTGCTTTAGTACAGAGTTCACAAGGTGAACTAAAATGCACTTGAAATCTACTTAGTAGAACTATAAATCATTAAGCTAAGGTAGATAGAGTTTGGATATTTTCATGTAGGTTTCCCTTGTATGTATACCTTCTGTGTTCAGTTTTCATATTTCCAAGGCGTTCCAAGGTAAATCATGTTTTCCGTGGTAGGAAACATTTTACTTCTTGTTACCATTCCACAGGTGAGTTAAACAATATCTAATACAATTTGGCTTTATGCTGATAAATATTTTATGACAACATCTGTGAAATACAAACACTGTGATCATTAAAAAAAACAGGATTATATACACTATTTATATTAAAACATTGACACAATACAATTAATTGTAAACAGTAAAGTCTTTTTTTTGTTGTTATTAAATTTATCCACGCATATATTAAGAAATAGAAAAGCGGGATTATTTGCAACTTTATATATTATCTTGAAAGCAATGTTCATAACCACGAAATAACACTTATCTTTTTCTTCAGTTGCTGGTTGATTTTTTCATTGTACCCTGGAGATCCAAAGCGCGGAGTAGACACTGATGAAAAAGAAAGCTTTAAACCTTAGGTGAAATAATTCTTATATATTTATTTTCAAAATGAATCCCCAAAAGAAAAGTAAATATTTTCAAAAGTTTAAATATTAACTGAAGTAAAACAAATATTCATCAAGTTTTATTTTATTATTCTTACGAAGTAAGTGTTGTAAACATAATGCAGTTAATATCTGTGCCTTGGCATTTTATGGAAAAAGTATCAGACATTGCAAATAAGATGAGCATGGTATTCAATACAAACATATTGACAGCTGTTGTTTATGCATTATAGACAGTAATAATATTTAGGTGTGAGCGCTTCAGTGATAGAAAGAGAGAACACAGTACTAAAAAGACATAAAACACTTTTACCATAACTACATCCATTTATGAATTTTAAAATGTCATATTGATTGTTCTGGTACCATGTAAGTTAACAACTTTGGGTTGATCATGACCCCCATATTATCACCAAGGTAAAAGTACCAGGCCTCACCCCCCACACACACCCCTGCCATGATTCCTATTATTATGGAGGGCACCCTGTCAGCTTATAGAATACCTTCATGTAATAAGCCTACTATAAAACCTAAGGAACTAAACATCTGCATTCGGATTAATCTACCAATGTAATATACTGCCTTAGAAAAACAGAGCTAAGCAATCCACGATGATAACCATCTTGTCCAGAATTGCAAGAAATGTTTTGAGATCTTTCATTCCTGTTAATTACATTGAATGTTTGTTTGATTTGTTCTTCTTGTTTTTGTCATCATGTTATAACTTTGCAATTTAGCAATAGGTTAGATAAGAAAGTTGTGAAGTTTTGTTTATTCTGCCTAATGCAGTTTGGAATGAAGAGGAGGTTAGAATTTTCATAGTATGCTTACTCTATTATGCTTGGCACCTCAATTCTCCTTACGCTATGATTCCATACAATTGATTTTTGGTCAGTGCTTACCTTTGTAGTACATGTGAATCTTTTTTATATTGATCTTAGCCTAAAGTTATTGAATTCCAAGTGCCAAATTGGACATAAGTTGATGTTATCATAGTTCATTTATTGATGCAAATGATTCCCTGATCCATATTTTTCATTGCTCGTTCATAGAGAACTACTGATGGTCACACCTGACTAACTCGCCTTATATCTGTTAAACTCGTCCAATATATTCTTAAAATTCTGTGACTTTATTTGACCGTGTTATGTGAGACCTGTGGATTACAGTTGTTTTTTTGTTAGTGTTTATTTAACCACATTGTGTCCCTTGTGGTCTCCGGGTCGAGCCATCTTCACTCTATCATATACAGCAAACAGACTATTACGATCCTTTTTTTTTCTCTTCCCCAGCAATATCAGGATGACATGGGTTAGCGATCTCATATAGATTATAATCAGGTATATAAGCAGGGAGTTTTCATAGTGCAGGAAGACAATATATTAGAAGACAATAGATTAGAAGAAAAGCTTGGGTTGGATCTATACGGGCAGGACTGGTGCAGCCTGTTTGCTTGGTCATCATTTCGGAGCTTTACCTACACCTCCCTAGAGCGGGCTAATACACATGATCTGTTACTGTTGCACACAAGAGTTTACTCTAGAACTCTTCGTTATCCTCTCTCCAGTGAGTTAGTAGATACTCCTTCCTTTTTAAGAGAAGGGGTTCAATCAAACAGAGGTTTTAAAATACCTCTTGATGTTAAAGTTTTTGGTTTTTTTTCTTGTTTTACAGCTCTGTGAATTGAGCTTCCTCAAATTCCTCTTCTCTCAACTCTGATTGGCTACACATGAGGTAGTGGGGAGAAGCACTGTCTCTGCAGGACAAGTTGCTGCATTAGGATTTTAAAAGTCTGTACAAATGACTCTATTGGTCGTCTACCATCAACAATCGGAAGCGGAAATCCGTAGGTTTCGCCGTCAGGGGTTACAGGGCAGTGCGAATGAGCCTATTGGTCGCCTGCAGGGGCCTCCTCTGGCATCAACCAACAAAGTCACTGATACGGACATTTAACTGATTGATAGAGCACGGAGACCACTGGTCTCTGCCGGACAAGTTGCTGCATTAGCATTTTAAAAGTCTGTACGAGCAACTCTATTGGTTGCCCGCAGGGGGCTCGTCTACCATCAACCATTGGTTGATTGCAGAAGACCCCCTTGCTGGAGACCGATAGAGTTGCTCATATGGACATTTAAACTCCTGGCACCAGAGCTGCTGCGGTACGCGTTAACCCCGTATTAACCCCTTATACAAACCCGGAAAAAATTAAGAAAAAACGAACACAAAGAATGTCCACGAATATTCGCCCGAGGAGAAGACAGGAACGGGCGAATATTCGCAGAATACGAAGATTTTTTTTTTGTTCCTTTAAGAATCTCTGACCTGACCTCACAGCATTATAAAAGCTTGCTTCACCTGTGCCTCAGGGCACGATTAATGTCTTGAGAGACTGACAAACGCCTGAATCTGCTCCTGAGAAACCTGAAATAAAAGTTTTCTCTTTAATGAGATTCTGAAGTTACCCTGCCTTTTCGAATCAATTGGAGATGATCAATTCAACGTTTCTTCTTCAAATTCAATTGACTTTACCTGTTTGCCTTATTAATCTGACCCTGTTTCAAGCCTGTTTTATACACTTCTCCGTTGAAAATAAATAAGAAAAGATCCATTCATCTCATAAAAGTGATTTAGTGAATTTATTTATATCGCATCTGGCTAAATAACCTGTCGGTCAGCTCTCATTCAGACATTCAGCTAGACATTTGTACATATTTTTCTTCTTTTGTTTTTAACCCCTTAATGACAGTTAATGTGCCAGGCACGTCACAAAAACATCCCATTGACAACATCATGAGTTTAAACGGCCTATCTGCCACTCTGCCCCCCAGATATGCCTTATACCTGCCTATATGCCACTCTGCCCCCCCAGATATGCCTTATACCTGCCTATATGCCACTCTGCCTGCCAGATATGTCTTTTAACCCTCATTATGCCCTCCCCCCCAGGTATGCCTTATACCACCTATATGCCACTCTGCGTCCCTGATATGCCATTTAACCCCTATATTCCACTCTGGCTCCAGAAAACCATTGAACCACACCCCCATGCCACTCTTAACCCCCTCCGACTTACCAGTGCATCCCTTGCAACCCGTGTTCAGACTCCCTGGTGTCTAGTGGGAGCCGGTGGAGGTCTATCTGTGCGATGAAGACCTCCGCTGCTGGTGTCCAGTACTTCTGCCGGGGCTTCTATGACTGAGCGCCGGCATCACATGACCTTCCGTTGCTCCACCATAGAAGCCCCTGTGGAAGTGCCAGCAGCAGCGGAGTATGTCTGTGTGCATCCTGCAAAGGGTTCACCCGCTGCAGAATGCGCACAATCAACCTCTGCTGCTGCTGGCACTTCTGCCGGGGCTTCTAATCTATATGAGGTCTGATTAGAAGACGAGCTCGAATATAAGACCATGGATATTTTTCAGAGCAAATACGGTATTTAATAGGTTCCCAATGTGGCCTTTTTCCCCTCCCAAAAAAAACATGCATGGGTGATATCAGTGTATGCAGTTCAGTGTTGCTGAACACATATTGGGCTGTTGTTTGACAGTGACATATAACAAAACCTGTAAATTCATACCTTGCGTAACAAAGGCTTTTAGTAGAATTAGTGCCTTTGAAATACCCTGGGGTGTATAGTTTTCAAACATATACGGCTTGATGGGGCAAATAGGACATGGGACAGAATTTTTAACATGCAAAAATTCCAAGCTGAAAAACGGAATTGTGCATGCCCCAGATGTGGACTTCTACCCTAAACAGACTTGACAAACCCATGCAGAGGTGGTATCACTGTATTTAGGAGATGTTGCTGAACACATCTTAGGGTGTTGTTTCACAGTGTCATATACCTGGAGCTGTAACTCCATACATAACTGGCTTTAAATATGTCCCAAATAGGACATTTGGGTAGTATGTCCAGATTTGAAAAACATGTTTTGAAATAGCAATATGCTACTCATTGCCCTATAACGTACAAAAAGCAATACAAAACCCCCCAAAAGCAAATAAACATAAAAACATTGGTATTTCTAAACACAGGACAAAAATCATAACCCTCTTAGCATGTTTTTTCTTTAGCTTTTGTATTTTTTTTTGTTCTTACTGATAAACCCAATAACAATTTTGTGTTGCTTTTTAATAATTTCAATTTTTAAATAATCCCATTTCTCCTGGAGTCCATTTAAACCCCTCCAGTCTGATATTGACTCCTTTACACATATTCTAATTTTAGAAAGTAACTTTTTCTAAAATCTAAAAACTTTTGTTTTGTGTGTTGTGACTCAGTCACTGTTATTTTATTAAACCACAAAGACTGATGATCACTGTACTCTTGGCACAACCAGCTACTTTGGTTTTCCAGTTCACATAAGGAAGTTTAAAGTCACCCATGATTATAACTTTCCCTTTCATTTTAGCTATTTCCTCAATTAGTAGATTATATAACTCTTCTACTTGTCCAATTACATCTACATGGGTTATTGTACGATAATCAAATTCCAACGTACCCCAAGTTGGCTCTATGTTTGCCTCACTAACGTACTAAGCTAAATTCTATGCTATATTTCACATATAGGGCCACCCCTCCCATTTCTTGCATTCTTTTCTATATAAAGAGTACCTTGGGATTGCGATGTCCCAGCCATTCTTCTCAATATACCATGCCTCAGTAACAGCCACTTCATTCTCAGCCTACTTTCTCTTCTTTCTTCAATCTGCTATCTTCGTCTGCATCTCCGTGGACATAACCGGGTGGGAACTTACCCCAAAACGGCGGCCCTTGCTGTGACCTCATCTCCCCCAAATTGAGTCATCATGGCATGTGTCACTGGGTGGTATATATTAGGCAGTAAGTGAACATTTTGTCCTCAAAGTTGATGTGTTAAAAGCAGTACAAATGGGAAAGCATAAGGATCTGAGTGGCTTTCACAAGGGCCAAATTGTAGATGACTGGGTCAGAGCATCTGCAAAATTGCAGCTCTTGTAGGGTCTTCAGTGGTCAGTGTGGAGGTAGCACGCAGACTATGTCAGACACCTTAGGGAGCATGATAACATTTATATTACAAATATATATTACAGTCATTATAGGTGTAAAAGGAATTAAAGTGATCTGATCTAACTAAACATTTGGCCAGTTGATTTCCACGTTCACAGAAAGGACAGGTGGAGACTTTTATTTAAATACAAATGTAGTCTACGGAAGCCCACATAAAAAGGCAATTGTACAACTGTAAATAGTGTATTCCATTGTCTGTGAAAGGATTAGTGCCTGTTTGTAAATAATGTATAATAAGATCTGTAAAAAGAAGTCTGAAGCTTTTGTTTAGTGTGAGCCTTTTGATCTATGTAAATGTAATGTCATTGTCCCTATAAGAAGTGTGTGTCTCCCCTGGTTACAATCTTTACATTCTTGTTGCAGTTAGTTACATCTCTGTTATGTCCTTGTTACCATACATCTTAATTCCCAATGTAACCCTGTGCGTGTTAGCCTTTCATAGGCTTCATCACAGTATTAAACCCTCCACCTTCAGAGATCTAGTGGAGTCCATGCCTTGACGGGTCAGGGCTGTTTTGGCCGCAAAAATGGGTACCTACACAAATTAGGCAGGTGGACATAGTGTTATGGCTGATCGGTGTATATACACTCTAATACCCTCCTCCTTCATTGCTGGAATGTTTTTCCCACATGTTGGATACAACATTTATAAGTTATTAAGTAGATAACCTTCGTGCTCTTGCAATTTAAAAATTGTTGTATAGTACTTCATTACAGTAGTAATAAAGGTATTGGTTTTATATAAGAACATGCCTTGCAAGTGCTACATAGGACAAATAGGACCACTCAGGTGGTTATTGGTTATTAGCCAATTGGTTATCTTAGTTCTAGTAATGAATGTCCCACTTGATCTCGGATTAACCACCTTGGTGTAATATCTATAGTGGGGCCCAAAACTTTCCATAAATCTGGATCTATTTGTAATATAAGTCAGTGTTTATTGCAGATAGCTCTAACAGTTTTCCTGTCACATCTTCAGAGGTGCCAAGTGGTGTGTGCTCACCCAGGTCCAGATGGCTGTGCGATCAAAGCCATCCACGCATGGCCGCACGGCTGGACGCTGGATTTAAAAATCCGGAACTGCTCAGCACAGGCACTCTATTGTGATCCTGCTATTCTGTTTTCCAAGTTGGAGTTCATGTTTGCTGTTATTCACCCTTGGCTTGTCTGACTTTTCTGCCTAGTGATTTTGATTCCGTATTGCCCGTCCTGCCTTGTTTGACTACCTGCACTGTGTACCGACCTCTGGCTTGTACAACTACCTGGCTGTGTCTTACTATTCATTCAACACTAATCCCTGGCTTTCTGTGTCACCCATCTGGGGCTCTAGCCTGCAGTTTACCTATACAGGTATGTGTATCCATCTGTGCTTTGCCTACTACACTCAGTAGCAAACTGTATCTGCCTACACCTGAACCTCCTTACTGTTGGGATCCTCTAAAGTCCCCATCTGCTTAGCCTGGGGTCCATTTCCTTGCTAGGTGATTCAGGGCTGAAGAACTTCTGCGATTAATGCTCATTCAGTGGCGGCGGACGTGACAATCCCAAGCTACAACATATGTTCCTACACACCTAATATTTTTTTTTGTTTCTTCAGGTATATCTAGATCCTTGGGAGGAGGGTGCAGCTAGATGGACCAGGGCAATGTGCGAGTGTGGAGGTCGAGTAGGAGGTTGTGAGTGACATGGGTAGGAGAGAGGTTTGTTTGGGCAAGCCTTATAGTGGAGTGCAGGCTCTAACCTTCCCTCAGCTACTCTTCAAATTTGGCTTGGTAGAAGCTTCCCATCCACCCTCTCTAGTCTATTTCAGTTAAGTTTCATATATTAAAGGACTCTTTCTAATTTTTAACCAGCATGTAGAGACAAGAACCCAGCGGGGCCATGTTACGCTATGAGCTGTGCAAGCGTCTGGACAGAAAGCTGCAGAAGAGGTAAGGAGGTTTGGGCAGGAGGGGGTGTATATGGCTGTATGTATGTGAGCATGAATGTCTATGTATGTGTATGTGAGCTAGGCTATCTATAAGTATATAAGTATATGTGAGAATGGATGTCTATGTTTATGTGTGAGCATGGATGTATATGCATAATGGTGTGTGAGCATGGATGTTTATGTGTAAGCGGTGTTAGATGCATTGTATGGTAGCATGAGTGGTGTGAGAGGGAGTGTGTTAGAATGAGTGATTACATTTGTGTTAGTGAGTATCAGTGTGTGTGTAAGCATGCATAAATTTGTGTGTGTTTACATATGTGTGCTAGAGTGTATGTTGGAGGGTGTCAATGATAGCATAGACAAGCTGTTTGAAGGCAAAGACAGCACAGATAATATGTGTGGGGGCACTGACAAGCTGGAGAAAATATGTTGCAGGCAGACTGTTTGGGGGCAAAGTAGGTACTGTGGGACATGTTGCTTGGTGAAGTTGGAGGCTCGGGGGCATGTGGTTCCTAATTACTCCCCTGGCCTTCCAATCAGGGTTGGTTAAAGAGTTAATGGGGCTATCCCTCTCCTAACCTCTGGTAAAGGTACTGGATAATGGACATGCTCACTGAGATAAAAAAATAGCTAGCGGTTAGCACTATGTGGTGGTAAGGCCAGGATTTGCAGCTTATTGGTTAGTGGATGAGGTGATGCACCCAGATAGTTTGTTATGATATGGGTGATAACTTCATTAGGGTTGTTATTTACTATATTATGTTTATATACGGAGTTACATTTAATACATGATTATAGTGTTGGATTACACGGTCCCTACTACCTTCACACATAAATTAGCACATCCTGATCACTATTTAGAGCCCTCTGATAGGTTGGTTTTAGTATCATGTTACAATACCCCTGTTCTTTAAATGTGAGTCATAATTCTGTGGAATTGATGATAAAATCCTAAAGTTCAGAATAATATCTATATAGTCAAAGATATTGGCCAAAGGGAATACCATTTTATAAATGAAATGGGTGATGGCTTATCCAACGCAATAAACTGTTGGTGGATGTACGTTTGTGATACAAAGTTGTTGTTACTTGCCCCTCTGGACTTATATAAATCCAGAAAGCAGAGATATCTAGGGTGTAAGACATCTATTAATGAAACTTATATTATTAATATTAAATTTCTCCACCAGTTTTTGTAAATTATCAATGTTCCATTCCATATTAAAATTATATCATCTATGTAGCAAAACCACATGATAATATTAAATAAAAGTGGGGCCCCTAGAATGGACTATACTACTGTTTTTTATCACCACCACCCTAGGTACAAATTAGTATAGCTTGGGGCACAGCATGTGTCCATTGCTGGGCCCTTTACTTTTCAAAATAAATTCTTTAGCTAGATAAAGTAATTATGAGTTAGGATAAATTCCATAAATGTACAAACATATTTATTGTGTTGACCGTAATTTGGGCTTTGCTTTTCTAGGAATTGCTGTAATGCCCTCAGGCCTATTCTATGAGGAATATTGTTGTACTATGACAAAACATCCAAACTAGTCAAATACAAATCCTTAGGGTCTCTAACTCCTTTTAATATTTGTAGAATGTGTTTTGTGTCGTTAACATAACAAACATAATAATTTATATTATTTGGAATTAATTGACTTTTGTGATTTTAATTGTTTTTTTCCTGGCTAGATGAATTAGTAATTTATAATGCTGCGGTTGGACACCCATAAAATGTGGGTTTTTTTCTGATTTATTGTAAATAAAAAAAATATGTTTATGAAATGGAACTGGGGCTTACAATAATCGGTGATACATTATGATCAATTGAAAGCGAAGCAGGACCAAATATATTTATTATGATGCATTATTTATTTGGATCTTTTAGATCTTATTCAGTCTTATGCCATTTCATTTACTTCAGCTGACCTTCTCTGGGCCTTTCTCTGGATTTTGTTTTATATTTCATATCCAAAAACCTTACTTCTTTCCAACTGTCAGCTGAAAATATATTTTACATGCTTTTATAAATAAAGTGTTCCGTATGCTGAAAGAATACTATAATAATATTAATGTAAATAATATTAATGTTGACAATTAGAATCAAACAGCCTTTACATTAATATGTAATAAAATATGTATACAAAGGATAGGCGCATGTGGTATCGACACTGCCCAGGAAATATAGTACACTTTATACTATTTTAACGTTACTTTGATATTATAGATTGATAAATACAATAAATTGGTGAAGAATGTAACATACGTAGAAAGAAAATTGTGGAGCAATGTTTTTTTTTTTGACTGCTGGCATTATTGCAGATTACAATAGATTTTTCCAATTGTTATCTGTATATTTTTTGTGGTGCCATTTTTTCTGCTTTAATCATAATAAAACAAAATACTAATTTCTCATAATTTCACTTCATTATGATAGTATACTTTTATAGATTATACTTTTCACATTGTAGCCTCTGCATACTGCAGAGGCTACAATGTGAAAAGTATAATCTATAAAAGTATACTATCATAATGAAGTGAAATTAAGAGATCTCCAAAATGTAGGATCCCCAAAATGTATGTATGAATGCTAGCATGTTGTTAGAGTTTCATTCAACAACCAGCACATTCCAATGCAAAGCAGCTCTTTGATCCCATACATCATAAGTAGCTCCTATCATTAACATGCTGATTTTATACGTTTGCCCATTGACAAAGACATGATCAGTCTATAATTTTAATGGTAGGTTTATTTGAACAGTGAAATAGAATGAACAGTAAACAGAATAACAAAAATCCAAAAAAAGGCATTTCAAATAAATTTTACTCATAAGTATTTGACCCCTTTGCAAAACATGACATAGTACTTGGGGCAAAACCTTGTTGGCAATCACAGAGGTCAGACGTTTCTTGTACTTGGCCACACAGTTAACAAAATAACAGTAAAAGAAACCAATCCGAGAAAAACACCAAGAACTGGATGGACTGTGTCGGCGTCAGGTCGGACTTTTCCGTATTGATGATGAAACCCAGCTCCTGAAGCAAGTTTACAGTCGGTGAAGTGTCTGTCTCTGTGCAAGGTGAGTTCATCCTGTGCCATCAGTGGTATGTCGTCCAGATAGACAGTGGAACGTACCCCCGGTCCCAAAGGAACTCCACAGATCGCCGCGTAAGGAACTGCAAGAACTTCCTGTCTTCCGAGTGAACTGGGATCAGAAGGTAAGCATCTTTGAGATCTAACCTAATGGAGCATCTGAGTTAGTTGGACCTGGTGGTTCCCCCGTGGCATAATTATGCGGGTAGGCATTTCGGGACGTTAGAAAGGTGTGATCTGCATCTGCGGCCCGATATTCATCCACCACTAAATAGTCCGGTGAAGGCTTTTATGGACCCTGTGTGGTTTTTTTTCTGATTCGTTTCTTTTACTGTTATTTTGTTAACTGTTGACTTGATGCTGGAGGCTTCATTAAAGAAAGTAATGCAAATACAAAGCCTCCTGTCTTGCTATAAAATTAGAATTCCATTTGCAATTATTATTACAGCATAATAACCCCAAACATTTGAACAGTAGTGTAGACATATTTTATATTGTTTTTGTTTTTATTGCACAGGTGCCTCTGTCATACATGTGATTTCAACAGACTTTCAACAAACTTACAACTCTCAGAATTCCCCTTGTTACCACTAGTTATGGTCAGTTGTCTCTAAGGGTTAATCTCCATTCTTATGAATTCCTCCATTAAGTTTTTTTACTTGTAGATTTTCAACCAGGTGGCCTGAATTCTGACTTGCATATTCAGTATATAATTTCTCTTTATGGAGAGCTACTTTCAAGTTCTTTAAAACATACAGTAGAGCAGGTTTTTTATTTTAAATTCGAGCTATGTTCTCACTGCTAGTTTGATCAGATATCAATCAACAACTGGTTTGTCTCTGTCCAGCATCACACACCAAAAGTACTTAGTTCATATCAAGTCCGAAAATGTTACAAACTTTTGACTAGTGATGCTAACTTCATAATTTAATATTTTGTCTCTCATCTTTAGTACATCTGGTGCAGATATGCGTTTTAACCCCCTTTATGCCACACTGCCGCAAGAAATGCCTTTTAACCCTCTATACGCCACTCTGCCTCATGAAATGCCTTATACCTCCCTATATCCCACTCTGCCCTATAATATGCCTTTTAACCACCTAAATACCAGAGTGGCATATAAGGGTATAAGGCATTTCTGGAGGCAGGGTGGCACATATGGGGTCAAAAGGGATTTCATGGGGCACAGTGGCATTTAGAGGGTTAAAAAGCATATAATGGGGCACAGTGGCATATAGGGAGTATACGGCATTTCTGGGGCAGAGTGGCAAGCCTGGGGGAAGATTTGCATAACTGGGGGGGCAGGCTGGAAAATAAAAGGAAACAAAAAAAACATTTTTCTCAATCATAGCTTTTATTTAAAAAAATTAGTTTACATAGTTTACATAAATTAACATTTACTAGTAAAACTTTTTTCCTATAGAGTCATCTTTTTCCCCCCTAAATTAATATTCAGATTTTGGGGGTCGTCTTATAATCAGGGTCATCTTATAATCAAGCAAATACGGTATATCTAATTCATAATTATATGTGTCCTATGTGATGTGTGTGCTAAGACATTGTAACCACACTACTTAGATTTTGTCTGTTTTTTTATTTTCTGGTTAAAAAGATCCTGTTTTGCTAACAATCATTATAAAATAAAATGGTATATTTCAATGTAATCATTCTGGAACATTAATTTTCAGTAAAGGATAATGTATTAGTGATGCACCAGTACACTTAAGAAATAAAGGGATATCAGTGACATAACATAATTTATTTCTGGGTTTTTAAAAAAATACATGTATTTTAGTATCAGTTCTATAAATGTGCAGATAAAAATGTATGCAGCTATTTATTGAATCTAAAATAGTTTTAAAGATGCATGAGCAGTCAAAAATGAGGAGCTCGTTAATCACTAGATTTATTATAAAGCTAGGGCAAATAATAGAAACATAGTTTAATAATCAGCCCTGATTTAGAATTACCTTAAGGCTATCATTGTAGTGTAGTAATCTATGAAACAATTACTTTCATATGACATTCTGAATTATGAATAAGAATTAGAGTGAAAAAGACAGTTTTACATATTTTTTTTTTTTTTAAATCACCCGTGATGTGAGGTTAAACAATTCCAAATGATAATGTTACTAAATTCCAAGTATGTAAATGGTGGCTTATTTTTATATGTGATGGTTTGTTTTTTCTTTGTCAGTCTACAGTTGAAATGGTGTCTTCCTATTACACATTATAATGAATAAATAAACAATTTGTTTCTTCCCAGTTCCCATTTGATAGATAAATCAAATGTATACTAATGATAAACTCCATACTACCTAAAATAACTGTTTTTTCCATACTGATATATTTTTATCGATAGAATATAAAAAAATTATAGAACAGTTAATCATGGTTTGGATTGGCCATGTTAGATTACGAGCATTCCTTGCTGCTTTAGTATATTTAGGTAGCAATTATAGGATCAAGTCAATAAATATAAGAGTAGTAGTTTATTTATGTACAATTATTTGGAGTATATTTTTACCTGGTAGACTTTTTCAGCCCCAAAGTCTAGAATAATGAGTTGGTGGAAGAGGTTACTGTCACAACCCTGGCAAATAAGTCAGGGAGAAGTCTAGATGCAGGGGATCTTTTCAATTAAAATTCACAGCAAGAAAAGTCCCACCTCAATCCACAGCATATATTGTCATACACACCCATGTTCCATAACAATACTCAATACTTCCACCGTCCACAACATCGGAAAGAATAAATGTCAGACAAGGTGAGGCATTTAGTATGCTACATTTATTTACTCCATTATGCCGACCTCAGTGGTAACTCGACAGCCGGTAGGTGAACAGGTCAGGGGCCAAGTCACAAATGAAGGCTGCCACTCATACAATGCAAAGGCCCTGAATGAAAAAAGCAGCAGGTACCTAAAGGGTAAGGCTGCACCAGATGATGAGGTAAATGAGGCCCAGCTGACACCACCAAATTGTAACCAGATCCCAAAACCTATTTGAGTGACCACCAGAGGCTGCAAGTGGACATATTAATAACTGGTATAAGACAGACATAGTCCGTGCATGCAGGGTGGGACCGTGAGAGTTACAGGTAACAGCCCACCAGAAATGTATGGCACAGCTTCAAACAGCAGTTTCCCACCCAGGCTTAACATGAGATCAGCAAAATGCATTTGCCTCATGTTTGTATTCAAAATTTGATAAAGGTTCATTTAATTAATATCTAAAACTGTTTTCTCAATTGAACCTGCTAATATAGTTTCTAATCATTAGCGTTTGTGCTGGGCCAAGAATCCCTGACAAGATCACCCTTTCTTGTGGGTGAAGTATTCCTTAGTCACCTACTATCTGAGATAATAGCACACCTCTTAGATTATCACCAGAAGATGGGAGCCACTTGGTGTATTGTAAATTCTAATAGCACTGCACTTATGAAACCAGTGAGTTACCAGCAAGATTAGAATATACACATGCAAAAGTGCCAGTAACAATAGTATAATACTTTAATTTCAAAGGTCACAATGGAACCTAGCCTGGGAAACTCATAGATAAATTAGCTTATGTGGTGTGGTTCCTTTATGATGCTAAAGTGCCAGTATGCTGGATTTCCTGCTCATGGCACCAATAAATTAACATTTCAGTGTCCTTGGTGATACTAGAGACTAAAATAGTTCCTATTGTCAGCTTTCTGAAGATAAAAAACTCATAGTCAAGTATTTTTAAAGGTAGTCATCACTTCCAAAGATACTGAACGGAAAAAGTAGCCCAAGGTTCAAGTGTAACTTTTTTCATGCAATGTGGACAATTTTATGAAGGTTTATTGACTATGGCACCTGCCCCTTAAGCCCGCCGCAACTGCGACCGGGTCCACCACTTTAAGGGACCGGGAAGCCCCCACCAGGGCCGGCCTCACGGGTGTGCGGCTGCACAGGGTTTAAATTAAAACATCCGGGGGGGGTTAACTTTATTTAACATCCTCCATGTTAAATAAAGTTTTTGTTAACTTTATTTAACATGGAGGATGTTAAATAAAGTTAAAAAACCCCCCCGATGTTTTAATTTAATCTAGGGCTGCAACTAACGATTATTTTCATAATCGATTAGTTGGCCGATTATTTTTTCGATTAATCGGATAGAAAAAATTAATGTACATTTTTCATTTATTTAAAATAATTTAATAAACAAATGATGTTAAATACAAACGCAGAATAAAAAAAAAAACTGATAAAATGCATTTCTTGTCTTTATTTCCCAACCAGCCCCCCCAATTTATGCACATTTGAGCACAGGCTTGCCACGCTGCCTCCCAGACATGCCACTCCACGCTGCCTCCCACATATGCCACTCCACACTGCCTCCCACATATACCACTCCACGCTGCCTCCCACATATACCACTCCACACTGCCTCCCACATATACCACTCCACGCTGCCTCCCACATATACCACTCCACACTGCCTCCCACATATACCACTCCACGCTGCCTCCCACATATACCACTCCACGCTGCCTCCCACATATACCACTCCACACTGCCTCCCACATATACCACTCCACGCTGCCTCCCACATATACCACTCCACGCTGCCTCCCACATATGCCACGCTGCCTCCCACATATTCCACTCCACGCTGCCTCCCACATATGCCACGCTGCCTCCCACATATTCCACTCCACGCTGCCTCCCACATATGCCACGCTGCCTCCCACATGCACATTTGAGCCCAGGCTTGCCACGCTGCCTCCCAGACATGCCACGCTGCCTCCCAGACATGCCACTCCACGCTGCCTCCCACATATGCCACGCTGCCTCCCACATGTGCCACTCCACGCTGCCTCCCACATATGCCACGCTGCCTCCCACATATACCACTCCACGCTGCCTCCCACATATACCACGCTGCCTCCCACATATGCCACGCTGTCTCCCACATGTGCCACTCCACGCTGCCTCCCACATATTCCACTCCATGCTGCCTCCCACATATGCCACGCTGCCTCCCACATATTCCACTCCACACTGCCTCTCACATATTCCACTCCACTCTACCCCCACATATGCCACTGTGCCTGATACGCCTTATACCCCCTGATACACCACTCCATCCTCCCCAGACATGCCACACTGCCTCCCAGACATGCCACGCTGCCCTCCCCACATATGCCTTATATATCGTATATGCCTTATACCCCCAGATATGTCACTCCATCCTCCCCAGATATGCCTTATACCCCCAGATATCTCATAGTCCCCTCAGAGTCACAGACCTGTTCGCAGCACACTGACACCATACTTTTATAAATAAGTACTGGGTTAATCTTCACTGCCCCCAGGATTTAGATTCCCCTTAGTCTGCCCCCCTTTACCTCTAACTGCGCCTTAAGTTAACTTTAATAAATTAACCCTCAGACCTCATCATTAAATTAACACTAAACACCCCATTAACCATAACTACCCCTAAATAAACTCTAAATACCCCATCAAACACAACTACCCTAAATTAACCCTAAACACCCCATTAACCACAGCATCCCCTAAATTAACCCTAAAGACCCCATCAACCACAACAGCCCCTAAATTAACCCTAAACACCCCATTAACCACAACTGCCTCAAATTAACCCCAAACACCCCATTAACCACAGCTGCTCCTATATTAACCCTAAACACCCCATTAACCATAACTGCCCCTAAATTAACCCTAAACACCCCATTAACCATAGCTGCCCCTAAATTAACCCTAAACACCCCATTAACCATAGCTGCCCCTAAACACCCCATTAACCATAGCTGCCCCTAAACACCCCATTAACCATAACTTCCCCTAAATTAACCCTAAACACCCCATTAACCATAACTGCCCCTAAATTAAACCCCACTTCCCCTAACTTTCAGCAGCCCAAATATTAATTTTATACTTACAGTTAGATGAGTGTCACAGCCATGTGGTTCTGGCCTTCTGGGAGAAGGAAGGGGGCGGGGCCAGTTGTCACAGTGATTACAGGGAGGGACTGGTAAGTAGGAGCTGCTGCTGTGAGTCACTGAAACGGTTTATATAATGAGGGGTATTTTTCAGAGCGTTTGCTCTGAAAAAACCCTCATTTTATAATCGATAAAAATCGATTCAACTAATCGATAATGAAATTCGTTGGCAACGATTTACATTATCGATTTTATCGATTAGTTGTTGCAGCCCTAATTTAATCCCTGTGCGGCCGCAGACCCCTAAGGCCGGCCCTGGTGGGGGCTTCCCGGCCCCTTAGAGTGGCAGACCCGGTCGCAGTTGCAGCGGGCTTAACCCCTTCATTCCCCTATAGACGTACCGGGACGTCCAAAAAACGCCCACAAAGAAACCCCTATGGACGTCCCGGTACGTCCAGCCCTTCGTGCAGCGTCAGGGACACATCCCTGCCGCTGCACGGGAGACCAGGCTGTTTGACAGCCTGGACTCCCCCCCTGGCAGCAGAAGCCGGCATCGCCGGCTTTCTGCTGCCCGATCTCCCGTAACAGCTTCCGGCATGAAAGCCGGTAAGCTGTTACGGTTGAAAGTGCCCGATCGCGCGATCGCGCAGTTGCAAACGCGCGATCGGGCATTCCCTTCCGGGTTACGTCACTACTGACGCATCATAAACACGCTTAACATAAACACGCTTAACATAAAACGCGGGGATATCCTGCCCTCCGATGAGGCACAGAGACGCTGCGATCACAGTGTGATCGGTGCAGGGGGATCGCGGGGAGGGGAGTGAGAAACCATCTCTCTCACTCCCCCTCCCATCCTGAAAGAGAAAAGCAGAAAAAAAAAGTTAATTCATTTAAAAAATAATATTAAATAAATCATTAAAATAATAATATATATAATACAAAAAAAATTATAATATGAGCTGTGATGTCATTGTGACATCACTGGCATGTTCAGGAGGTCCCTAGGAGGACCTCTAACCATTTCTGTGTAAAAATAATATATAAAAAATAAAAAAAATGTAGAAAAAATGTAAATTTAAATTTTTTTAAAAAAATATATAAAAAAAGATAATAAAAAAATTATTAAAAAACCTTACTTCCCATTGCCCTAGCATAACATCTAGCCAGTATAACCCTTCTGCCCCAGTTCACAACCCCCAAACCCGTTAAGCCATAGGCATAAAAATTATACAAAATTGTACACCTTATAGTATGCTCCCTGGTGCTGGGAAAGTCTGGAAAATCTATATAAATTAGGTATTTCGGAAATCAGGACACCTGAATTAATAAACTTGGAGGGGATTTTCCATCACTTTACCTAATTTTGTGATGATTCAGAGGGAAAATGTAAAAAAAAATTTGTTTAATTTTCTAATCTTCACTAGTTTTTACTAAATTTCTCATTCTAAATTTTCAGCTAATCATCCAACTATGGTATAAAACGAAAGCTCTATCTCTCCTTGAAAAAACAATATATAGTTTATATGGGTACACTATTCATAGGAAAAGAGAATCATCGCTAAACCGACATACCCCAAAAATGGCAAAATTGCTCTGGGCTTTGAGGTACCAAAAACCCCTGGGATTCAAGGGGTTAAGGGGCCCTACGTTAATGCGGCCGTAGAGGTTTTAAGGTAGGGGCCTGGAGCTGCAGCTCCATCAACCCCTAAATCAATCCGGCCCTGCCGCGGGCCCGGTCGTAGTTGCTGCTTGCTCCGGCAACAAGGTAAGTAGGGTGAGGGAGGGGGGTGCAGTGAGAAGGGGCAGAGAGGGGTTAGATAGTGAGAGGGGGGTACATATTGAGAAGTGGGGAAGGGGGTACATAGTGAAAAGGGGGAACAGTGAGAAGGGGCAGATAAGATGGGGAGAGGGGGTAGTGTGAATGCGTATGAGAATGAATGAATAAATGTGTGGATGAATTGTGTGAATGTGTATGACAATTAATGAATTCATGTGTGGATGAATTGCTTAAATGATTTGTGAGACTGCATTAATGAATGTGTTAATGATTTGTGTGAATGAGTGAGTAAATGCAAAGATGGTACATAAAGGGTGGGCTTTAACAATAAATAAATAAAAATGGGCTGCTCAGGCTTAAATGCCCAGGCCTGTTTTTTGTCCTAGTCCGGGCCTGACTACATATGTGTTGTTAATTGCATCATGAATAATTTGTATATTGTAAATGTCATCAGAATTTCGCCTATATTTCTAGTAGTTGCATTGCAATGTGAATGTGCTGTCTTCTTCTTTGTGCATACTATGTATACTTAGGATATCCAAATATATTAATGCGTGCTTCAGCAGACCACTTTAGAACTCAATGACATATGTCACTCTTCCTCTGAATCCAAAAGATTTAATACAGAAAAAAACACCATGTTAAACATCTGCTTTTTATCAATTTATATGTATGATGTAAATATATACCATTAAGCTCTACCAATTTATGGCCTTACATTAAAAAAAGTAAATTCAAGGTTAAAGCAGGTATTTTTCTTATGTGGTTTGTTGCTCCCTCTTACCTCACAGAGAGCTATGTCTTCAGTGCATGTCACACTACCGCATGGGTCGCAACCACGATATGTGATACCACTGGTTACTGGGACACCTGTCATTTCTTCATACGTGGAGAGAAGCCAGCATTATTCACTAAATTTTTTCATATAGTGAGAAAACCAATGACCTATGTCACTCTTCCTCTGAAACCAAAAGAGTTAATACAGCAAAAAAATACCACGTTAAACATCTGCTTTTAATAATGGTGTGTGAGTGGGCGATTTTAAATATTCTAAAGAAAACCAAAATATCCAGAAGGATATAATACATATAAAATGTTTGTTTTCTTGAATGGATTCAGAAAATATATACCATAAAGCTCTGCCATTTTATGGTATTACTTTGAAAAAAAAGAAAAAGTACATTCAAGGTTAAAGCAGGTAATGTATTCTTCTTATGTGGTTTGTTGCTTTGTAGCATTATTATATATTGCATCCTTTACTGAAACCATTGCTTTTATGTCTTTTTATATTTCCTTAAGTACAGGAACATCTGTGTGAATCTTCTATCATATTAGTATTTGTACAAATCTGTCCTGGGATGGTATTATGATGTTTTGTACATTCTGTCATCACTTTCAACTATTTCCAGAAATAAAGACATGCACAGTAAATGTATCACATAATAAAACTGCCCTAAAACAATTTATTTTATTTGCTTTAAATATACCACTCATGGTTTTAAATTTATTTTGTTACAAGTATGTACTGTATTTGCCTTATACCCCCTATATGCCACTGTGCCCCATGATATGCCTTTTAACCCTCTATATGCCACTGTGCCCCATGATATGTCTTTTGACCCCCTATGTGCCACTCTGCCTCCAGAAATGCCTTATACCCCTATATGCCACTCTGTAAATTACGTATGCCCCCCATTTAACACTCCCCCTCCCCAAACTTACCGGTGCTTCTGAATTGCCTGTGTGTAGTCGGGGCAGCAGGTAGACGTCTACGCGATGGACGCAGACAACCCCCGCTGCTAACCGCACCTCCTTCTGGCTGCAGCGGAAGTTGTCTACACGCTGCTCCGGCGACACACCAGGGACTCAGAAGCACCGGTAACTTGAGGGGGGGCATAAGACAGGAGGATCCAGGTCCCCTGCAGTGCTGTGGGGGATCTGGATCTTATTCTCATAGTCAGACCTAATTGAGGTCTGATTATAAGACGAGGGGTCTTTTTCAGAGCATTTGCATAATCGAGCAAATACGGTACTCTTTTTCTACTATTTTAGGTTTGTTTTATACTTATTATTTTTCCAAATATCTTTTTTACATACACTTTTCATCTTAAAATTGTGCAAGTTAAACACCAGGAAATGTGCAGATTGCTTGCAATTTTGCATTCACTAGACTGATGGAGAGTAGAGTTAATGTGAATTTGCAGCTGCAAACTTGAATAAAAGCAGCCCTGCCATCTCGTCATTTCTGATCCGAAATGATGTTGTGTGCCACACTGTTGCTTACAGACCTATGTATACACACACTACACACTTTGAATCTGAATTCAAATTATGTTCACAAGGTCAACTGATCTTATCACTAACACCACACACGTGCTAACATTTTATATTTAAACACACACACAACACGATATGCTCATACATATTAACTCCATGCACTCACACTTTCCCATCTATAGTGCGACATGCACAGCTCTCCTTTCTCCTCACTGAGCCCTCTCTCATCTTTAGTACATCTGGTGCCGCTCTGGTCAATATCCTTATCTTAAAGTTATTAAGCACCCTAAAGCCTTAGATAGAAACATATAATTTGATGGCAGATAAAAACCATTGGTCCCTTCTAGTTTTGACATATTTTCCTAAAGACCTTAATCAGCCCTTAGTCTTGTTTTAGATTTAGGGTAGCCAAATTCCTATCCAATGCATGTTTAAATTTCATTACTATGTTAACTTAGGACCACGTTTTAGACAGTCCAGGGAGCAACCTGCTCCTGTGTGCTAATGCGGCACCCCCTGATGATTGACACCCAAGGAGGACGCCACCACCTGAATACAGCAATGTCAAGTAGCACAAGGTAACTTGACTCAATGGTTAAATGTGAGGCGTTTCACAGCCGGAGGGAAAGCTATGGATGTACAGGTGTACATTTACCATCACTAATTTACACTACGTTCTGCAACATTTCTGTATTATGTAACCAATTGCTAGGAGATTATATCCATGGAAATTTAGAATGAGAGAGAAGAAAGGAGAGAGAAAAAAAGATAGAATAGAGGACGAAGAAGAAGATGCAGAATAAGAGGGTGCAAGACACAAAAGCGGAGCTGCAAGACGCAGAATTGATCGTCAAAGAAGCAGAGAGATTCAAAGATCATGAGAAAGAGAGTGGCTAATTTGGGCCCATTTTGGACATTTCCACTTAGGGGTGTACTCTCCTTTTTTGCCAAGGTTTAGACATTAATGGCTGTGTGTTGAATTATATTTGAGGGGAGAGTAAATTTACACTGTTATACAGGCTGTACACTCATTTCTTCAGTGTTGTCACATGAAAAGATATAATAAAATATTTACAAAAATGTGAGGAGTGTACTCACACTGTACACTAGAATGTGCTTTTGCCATGAAGCTATTTATTATTCATTTGTTCTTTATGGTGTTTTTCATTATTTCTATAATACACTGGCACATGGAAATTGTAATAGATCTGTCCCAAGGCTTGAGGGACAAACTGTCATCAGTAGAGTATCATCTAACGTTTCTCTTAGGACTCAAGTAACAACCAATTCTGAGAAACTTCACATCTTGAACCCTTATTGTAGAAGAATTAAATGTTCATAGTATTGATAAGAATATACATAGATTCCTTTATGAAGCAGGTATAAAATTTAACAAGTTAAAAAAGAAAATGTAAATCAGCAAATCATCCATATAAAACTCTATATTATGTAACATTATTTGTAAATGTATATTGTACATGCAATTAAGTATAGTATTAATATATATATGTATTTAGTTTGCAGCAATGTACAAAGGTGAAAGTAACAGGTTCGCAGGGGTAAGTTTAACATCACTAATGACTACATACTGTATTTTGGTGGGTGCTCTTGTGGGAGGATGTGGAGCACTTGATCCACATCTACTATCAAATGGTATATAAAATCATTTAGGGGGGGCGTGGCTTGCCTTGCTCGAAGATGGCAGCTTGAGCCTTTAGCTCCGCGGCAGACTCACTATAATCCGCATCCATCCGACGCTACGGAACACGATGGGCAAGCAGAAACGCTCATCCCAACACCACGATACCCCTGACACCCGACCCAGGTCAACTGGGAACTCACTGCGGGTTTATTTCCAGACCCCCGTGGTCCTGGATACGCAGCCCCCATCACCCAACATGGCGCCTTCGCCCGCGAGCACGGCGACTTCAGACGAGGCCCCGCACTCACCCCTCCCGGCACCCACCACATCTTCGGCTGCTGACCTGCAGGAGCTGTTCCGTTCTTTACCCACGAAAGCGGACTTCAGCAACTTGATTGTGGAAGTCAAACGCGCCTTACACGAGGAGGTGGCGGCCCTCCGGGCGGACATCACAGGAGTGGAACAACGCACCTCCCGCTTGGAAGACTCGCACGCCCAGGTGGCCCGCCAACTGAAGGAGCTGCAGCACTCTTCTCACCAACTGACGGGACTGGCGGTTGAGCTCCGGCGCTCCGTGGAAGACTTCGAGAACAGAGGTAGGCGAAACAACGTGAGGGTGCGGGGTCTGCGAAAATCAGAGGGTCCGGAAGACCTACGGGCCTTACTGCAACGGCTCTTTAACACCCTGCTAGGCCGTGCCCCAGACTCCCTTGTGCGCCTGGATAGAGCTCACCGCACGCTGAGACCACGCGGTAGGCCCACAGATCCACCCAGAGACATAATATGTTGTTTTCAAGACTTTATTTTAAAGGAGGAGGTCATGGCTGCGGCACGTAACACACATACTTTTACATTTGAGGGCCAAACTCTGGCACTTTACCAGGATCTCTCCCCTATCACGCTGCGTAACCGCCGGGCGCTGAGACCGTTCACGTTGCTGCTCCAGGACCGGGACATCAGGTACCACTGGGGATTCCCCTTCCAGTTGACCATCATGCATGCTGGCTCCACTTTCTCGGTGCGTAAACACAGTGATGTTGCAGAGGTGTCTTCGGCCCTCGAGTTACCTGTGCCTCAGGTTCCAGACTGGGCTCTGTTGGATGTTGCCCCAGCGTTTCTGCCTCGAGCTGTTCCCCCTTTGGCTCCATGCGACACGCCGCTACCGCGACGCTTACGCCAGAGACGTGGAGGGACCATGGACGACAGGAGAAATGCTTCGCTCGCGTGCGAGGAGTGATGGAGCTCCTCTATCGGCTCGTCACCTGACTGCTGTTACACCGTTACGTTACCACCATAAGGTTGTTTTTTTTTTTTGTTTGTTTTTTCGCGCATGTTCTTCAGACTAATTGCTGGTGCGCCACCCATGTGCTAGACTGCTGCGCTCTCGATGCCACTTACACGTTCTGGAGCGCACCACTGCTAATTATCACTGTCGACGGACCTGCCATTATGGGTCGCCACTGTTGCATGACTTTCCTGCACTTTAATGTTCATATTACACTGCTGTATTGATCCTAAGGCTGTGCCTTGTTGTTCATGCTGATACTGATGCTTTCTTACCTGAGCTGTGCCTTTCACGGGCTGTGACGCGCAAATGTCTTGTCCCAAGCTTGTCTCGTCCCCTGCTTGTCGTTTGCTGGGATCGCGCTCGCTCTACCCACATCACCTATCGGCACGTGGCCGCAGTTTTCACTAGGGGGAAATTATTTTATTTATTTTTTTATTTTTTATTTTTTTTTTCCGCGCATGTTCTTAGGACTAATTGCTGGTGCGCCGCCCATGCACTAGACTGCTGCGCTCTCATTGCCGCTTACACGTTGCGGAGCGCACTGCTGCATGTGATCACTGTCAACGGGCCTGCCATTATGGACCGTCACTGTTGAATGTCTTTCCTGTACTTCAATGTTCATGCTACACTGCTGTATTGATCCTGGGGCTGCACCTTGTTGTTCATGCTAATGCTGATGTTTTCCTTCCTGAGATGTGCCTTACTCTGGCTGTGACGCGCTGATGCATCGTCCCATGTTTGTTGTTTGCTGGGGTCGCGCTTGCTCTAAACGAACCCCAACCCGGCACGTGGCCAGGGTTTTCACTGGGTTTTTTTTTTTTTTTTTTCGCGCATGTTCTTAGGACTACTTGCTGGTGCGCCGCCCATGCGCTAGACTGCTGCGCTCTCATTGCCGCCTACACGTTGCGGAGCGCACCGCTGCATATGATCACTGTCAACGGGCCTGCCATTATGGGTTTTTGTTTTTTTTTGTTTTGTTTTTTTTTTTGTTGTTTTTTTTTCCACCTATGCTGCGCGCATATGCAACTGATTAGTTATTTGGTGTGACAGCTACACCCTGGGCTGAGGCACCCTCGGTTGAGTTATGCGGTGCTCACACGTTTGAAAGACCATGGGGGACTCTCGCTGCCTGATTTTTTCGGATACTATTGTGCTACTCATTGCGAACGCTTGAATGGAAGTTTAGTCCTCCTTCTAAGCTTTGGATAGACATGGACCAATCTGACACGCCGTTCCTCCTCGCCGGCTGTTTGGGGCTTCGCTCCGGGGTCCTCCAGCCCTCCGCTTGCCCGAACCCTTTTGTGCGTGCTACTTTGGGGGTCTGGCGCAGACGGCGGGTTGGCGGTGTGCTTTCCTCCTTCCCTTCCCCGCTTACCCCCCTTGCTGGGAACCCGGATTTCACCCCGGGATTGGAGAGGGGGTATCTTGACTCTCTTACGCTGCCTCCGAACGCTACCTTGTCGGCCATGTGGGATGGTTCCGCTCCCTTGCCTTTTGAACGAGCTGCCCCTGCTGCCACAGGCACTATGCTGCAGCGCTTTTGTTACGCGCAAATAGCGCGTTATGTCCGGTCAGTACCGGGCAAGCATCATCTTACCAGACCTCTTACCCCATATGAACAACTCGTCCGACGACCCTGTGCCCCAAGAGGGGGAATCTCTGTCATTTATCGCATACTATTGGAAAGAGACTCTGTGGTCCCTCCGGTATTCATGGGACGCTGGGAAGCTGATCTTGGGGAAACGCTCTCGGAGCACCAGTGGCTGAAGGTGTGCGTCTTGACGCACAAATGCTCTATTGCGACTCGTTATCAGGAAACGGCCTACAAGCTGCTGTCCCGGTGGTATAGAACGCCGGAGACAATAAGCCGGGTTGTGCCGGGAGTGATCCTGTCTGTTGGAGGTGCGGAGAGGAGAGTGGCACCTATCTGCACATGTGGTGGAGCTGCAGTAAGCTCCAGCCCTTCTGGATTGGGGTTTTCCGTTGTATGGGGGAAATCTCGGGTGAGATGATCCCGCCTTCCCCGAGCTTTGGGCTCCTCCTTCACTCTGAGAGGTCACTGGGTTCTATGAAGCGATCCGTCCTCCGCCACCTTCTCAACGCGGCTTGTAGCCTTATACCGATTTATTGGAAGCGTCCTGTAACCCCTCCCCTGGGTCTGTGGGTTTCGCGAGTGGAGGAGATCAGGGTCTTAGAGGAAGTGATCCACCTGGCGTCGGACAGGATGGAAGTGTACACGGGGACGTGGGCATGTTGGCTTTCCTTCCTCTCCTCTCCTGTGCTTGTGTCGTTACTTCGACAGTGAATCTTGATTTTCTCGCTACCTGCTTATCTTTCTCTTCTCCCCCCCTTTTTTTTTTTTTTTTTCTCCTCTCCCTCCTTCCTTTCCCCATGTGTTGGTTTGTCTACCTTTACGCAGCGTACCTTTAGGGCGACATGGACTTGTGACGCTTCCAAATTTGATCTTGGCCTCCATTGCCTCCAGTACCACATTACTCCTCACCGTACGTTTTCTTTCATGATATGTGGAGGGGTAGGCATTTGGGTTGTAGCTTTTACTGCCAACTTGAGCCTTACTCTGCTTGTGGGCTCGGTCCATGTCACTACCGTGCCTCTATTTTGTGTCACCCCCTTCTGTTTATGTACTGTTTGTTCCCTTAAATTTACTAGAAGCCCGAAATGCTAGGGCAACTACTTTAGTTTAACCTTATAAATGTATCATGACGGGTGCACCCATTACTCGAGATCCAGCATCTAAGTTTCCTAACTTTTTCTTGGATACTTCTGGCCATTTAAATGCATGTCTATCGCACGTTTGACCTGTTGGTCCTGGGCCTTTGCTCATGGTCCATTTGTGCGACCCTAATGATTGCTATTTTTCCTCATTGTTATATCCTCACTTTGCTGGACAGGTGCCTGGTCCCCTGATCCGTTGGTATTGCATATGTCATTTCGTGTGATATTGTCATTGCCTTTCATTATTGCCCTTCCTTTGTTATGCGTCGGCGTGCTGGGAACTACTCCTGTAACCTACTGTGATGCTACCTATGTCCCCCCCCTCCCTTTTTTTTTCCTTTCTGTATTCCTCCCTCTGTTGTTTGAAAATACAATAACATTTTGATTTACATAAAATCATTTAGTTGTATGGGTAAAATTTTGTAAACTTGATCCAACTATTGATATTAAATAATATATACTATTCCCCTGAAACATATACTCTAACTTGTTTATACCCTACATGCAGTAGTGGGATTCAAATTTTTTAGTAACCACTTCTTACTAAAAAATAAAAGCCTCACACACACACAGAGAGACTCAGGCAGTCTCTCACACACACACACACAGACTCAGACAGTCACACATAAACAAGTAAAATTTACTGTAAAAAAAGGCACTTTAAACAATTTCAAGCTGTTTAGCAAATATATATATATATATATATATATATAAAGCAGTTAATCAAAGCATTCAATATAAGTCTGGAAATTAGATAAGTCTGGAAATTTAGATAATTGATTGTGATTTGTTTATGTGACAAATACTATTAATAAAACATTTAAAGAGCCTCTAAACATTTTCTTTTTAAAAATCTACTTCTTGAAAGGTGAAAACTACATGTACATCAAGAAAAAATTTGACTCAAGTTGGTATATGCAGTTTTAACCTTTTTTTCAAAAAGTATTTTTTTTTACAAATATATGATGCCGCTTTTGATGCTTTATCAATTGCATTTGTCAATGCAGATAAAAAATCTCAATAATCCAGTGCATACTTTAATTACCATTAATTAATGCTAATTACCATTATATTAAAAATAAATATTATATATTTATAATATATACAGCCGCGGAACGGCTGAAATCCTGCAGAAACTGCAAATTTGAATATTAATTAAACGGTTGCCTACATGTCCCTAATCTCAAACTAAACTCCTTTTAATATTTTAATATGGTCAATCCATTGGTTACCTCTAATCTTAGAATTATATCATCTGTCCCCAGAACCCTCTAAGTTTCTTCTTCAAAGTATCCCTCCTATTTAGTTCTGTGTGCTGAATCCTACCATAACTGTGTACCATAAGAGAAGTCATCTTAATTTACTTTTCCCAGGATTTGTACTACACATTTATTAGGAATTACAGTTTTTACATAATAGTTCTGATGGCAACAGCAATGTATTTCCGCATCAATATGCTCAGCCTCAAAGCTAGGCATAACTTCTTTGCTTTGCTCATAGGGAACAGTATATAGCCAATATTACTATGTAAATGCAACTATAATTAGAATGTGTCTTGGTTGCCTTTTTAAAAGTTATATCCTTGCAAGTTGTAGTGTGTGTCAGATGTTATCACAACTTTTATCCCTAACAACGACAGAAAATCAGTGGCTTGTAAAGAGATCCCCATTAAGTAAATGGAGGGCTATTTGAAAATCTGGCATCTGCAATTCTTTGCGTTAGTCCTTTCTTTCATGCACCATTTACTTGCAAGTCATCAAGGTTTATACAAAAGATGATACTAAAACAATATATCATAAAATTCCACTTTAATTATATCTGATTTAAATTGTAAAATTAAATAGTAGGATAGCTTCATATATATATATCATATATTGGTATATATAATATGACAGGGTTTCTATAATATTTGATATTTTATTTGCATTGGGTGAATTTTCAAATGTACACGTTATGAGGAATAGAAAAAATATATATTTTTATACAACTATTTATGGAGAGACTTGGTGGACTCCAAAACAAAGCTTTTCCCTATGTTAAGCAAGCAAGTGCATTCATTTAGGAGGGGGCATTGATCTTAGGAAACATTGAGTCTTGTTAAAGTTTTTTGAGTGTATCTGGAAGTTGTGTACCAAGTAATGACCCAATTTGAACATCTTGTAGGAGTTTAGTGAAATGTGCAAAGTTTGAGGATGAAAAGGGCAAGTTTACCTTTTTACTGAGAAATATATGTTTAAAAACAATGGGAATAACCTATCAATAATGGTATCATTACCCCAAACCTTTAAATAACAAGAACACACAACTTAAAGTTTATTTGTGACTACTGGTGTCCCATGTCCGATAGCCATAACAAAAGATCCCAAAGATTGTCCTGCACTTAAGCCAGAAGCTTGTTCACCATCAGTCAAACCACTTCTTTGGACATTCAACAGCCAAATATCCAGCCCCACATAAAAAATGAATTTACATGACCAGGAACTGCTCCAAAACACCCATTTAACCCTAAAACCTTTGGTTAAATCCCACTCACTTAAACAAGAAAGCCAAAGCGCCATCTGACGGTCCAGTCTAGCAACCAAAAAGGTTCAAACATATAAACCAGAACACCTCCATCTTATCCTCTTCAGGGCCAGCTGGAAAAAACAAACAGAGACATTGAGTCATACTATTATCAACTCCTGCCACATAGACAGTCCTAAAACCTACATTAAGCTGTAAACAAAGGAGGACCAAAAAATGCAGCAGTCTGAGTGTGGTGACATAAGTATTGTTGTCAATGTTTTTGCCAGTTGAACTCTTTCTGTATCACATGTCTTTTGATATGTTAACGAGGGCACACCTATAGTGATTCAATATGCCTGTTGAATGCAAAATCTTAGTTCAGTTTCACTCTGCCCACCATCCTGCATGGATGGGGTAATCGGTGGTGTGCTGGGTTACTTTGGACCTTTAGGTTGCAGGTTAGTCTTGGAAAGTGTTGCATTGTATGTTGGGCTGTCACTCATTTATTGTATGTTACTGTGTTTTTGTCTCTTATTAAATATCTGTTAAAGTTGACGAACCTTTGAGTTATATTTTTATATTTGGTTTAAACACCACACTGAGGGCTGGGACAGAGGAAAGGTAATGTAGGTTACAACCTGTACCACAGCAGAATAGTCAAACCAAACACAGACCTGACAGGTAAACTCTCTCCACAGCATCCAAACTTCAAGTTTCCCAACAACGACTGAAGCTCCTGAAGGATGACCTTAGAGAACCACATAAAGCTGCCCACCAAAAAAACCCAACTCCACAACCTTAGACTCTGGAAGCCTACATATGATGGCCATGGAATCGATTTCTCTGAACCAAAAAAGCAACACTGTGCACGGGCCCTAGATTTTCTCAAAGGAACACCAACATTCTTAGACACCTGCTGAACTGAGGTCATAAGCACTGCGTGGGTGCTGGAGACCTCATCTAAATAATGCAAAAATGGGGGCAAACCCGATACCTCCTTAACCACCCTCTTGAGGAAGGTGCTAAAAGCCTTGAAATACAATAGAGCAATCCATAGACAAACACTAATCAGTATAACTTCCCTCTTGCCACTTACATCCTAGCAAATGTACACAATCCTGATGAACTGGAAATAAATGAAAAGCCAATTTGATGTCTGTCCACTAATGCACCCTTCCAGTGGGCAGCTCTATCAAGGGATAGGAGACCTCACATAGATTCAGGTCAATGCCATCATTGACCAAGTGGCCCCTCGGGAATGACAGATGTTGGATAGTCATAGTATGACATTGAGTCATACTATTATCAACTCCTGCCACATAGACAGTCCTAAAAACCTACATCCTAAAACCTACATTAAGCTGTAAACAAAGGAGGACCAAAAAATGCAGCAGTCTGAGTGTGGTGACATAAGTATTGTTGTCAATGTTTTTGCCAGTTGAACTCTTTCTGTATCACATGTCTTTTGATATGTTAACGAGGGCACACCTATAGTGATTCAATATGCCTGTTGAATGCAAAATCTTAGTTCAGTTTCACTCTGCCCACCATCCTGCATGGATGGGGTAATCAGTGGTGTGCTGGGTTACTTTGGACCTTTAGGTTGCAGGTTAGTCTTGGAAAGTGTTGCATTGTATGTTGGGCTGTCACTCATTTATTGTATGTTACTGTGTTTTTGTCTCTTATTAAATATCTGTTAAAGTTGACGAACCTTTGAGTTATATTTTTATATTTGGTTTAAACACCACACTGAGGGCTGGGACAGAGGAAAGGTAATGTAGGTTACAACCTGTACCACAGCAGAATAGTCAAACCAAACACAGACCTGACAGGTAAACTCTCTCCACAGCATCCAAACTTCAAGTTTCCCAACAACGACTGAAGCTCCTGAAGGATGACCTTAGAGAACCACATAAAGCTGCCCACCAAAAAAACCCAACTCCACAACCTTAGACTCTGGAAGCCTACATATGATGGCCATGGAATCGATTTCTCTGAACCAAAAAAGCAACACTGTGCACGGGCCCTAGATTTTCTCAAAGGAACACCAACATTCTTAGACACCTGCTGAACTGAGGTCATAAGCACTGCGTGGGTGCTGGAGACCTCATCTAAATAATGCAAAAATGGGGGCAAACCCGATACCTCCTTAACCACCCTCTTGAGGAAGGTGCTAAAAGCCTTGAAATACAATAGAGCAATCCATAGACAAACACTAATCAGTATAACTTCCCTCTTGCCACTTACATCCTAGCAAATGTACACAATCCTGATGAACTGGAAATAAATGAAAAGCCAATTTGATGTCTGTCCACTAATGCACCCTTCCAGTGGGCAGCTCTATCAAGGGATAGGAGACCTCACATAGATTCAGGTCAATGCCATCATTGACCAAGTGGCCCCTCGGGAATGACAGATGTTGGATTTAACAAAACTTTGCCACTTCTTTCTTAAACTACTAGCCATACGCTCCAGCTGAACTTCCTTTTCCAGCTTCTCCGACACTACCCTCAGGTTGGCCAGAACCGACCTCAAACGCTGCTGTCGCGTTTGTTACACTTGAGGCACTCACCGCAGGAGTTATTCTGCCCAGAAAACTGATGTATAGAGAGAAGCCCCAACAGCAGTAATCCAGGATTTAGATGATCCCAACAGTGAGACAGCCTCCGTGAACACAGATAGAAGGTAAGTACTGAGTCAATATAAAGGTACACAGGAGCTTGTAGTCAGATAAGCCGGGTCGGTACACAGGAGCAGGTAGTCAGGTAAGCCTGGTCGCTACACAGGTAACATGAGCAGAAGCACAGAATCACAAGGCAAATGGGAAGTCAGGCAGGCAAGGGTCAAATAAACAGGAATCAGCAGCAAACACAGGAACGTAGGTAAAGACCACAACAGGGTGCCTGTGAGAAGCACAGCAAGGGTTTTTTTTTTTTTTTTTAAACTTCTTTATTAAACGGAGAAGACAAAGCATACAGCATAAGAACAAAGTTACATAGAGACATGGTGACAGAATAGATGTGTACAGGTACAAGTAATGCACAATTCCAATAACACATACAGTGTAGGTAATATCACTTCCTCAATCACAGAACATCGGGCCACAACACAGACATGTCCTGTCCCGCAACGAGATCAAAACCCCGGTATGGGGCAAATACCTTTTAGGACCTGAAGACAATACCACTCCGTGGTATTGAACGTTTGAAACAGTGACAATCTGGTAGTGCTATCTAGTGTTGCGATAAAAGGGGACCAGCGATTAAAAATATATTTGACCTTGCTCTCCTTATGAAGGACAGCTTCAAGCCAGTCCATGTGAAACAAGAAGTGCAGTCGCGACAGAACAAGAGGAAGGTTGTGGAGCAATCCATTGGGACAATATTGCCCGTTTTGCCACTGCGGAAAGAATGAGCAAGAGAAATTTAGCCCTCGCTACAGGTGGGGGAATGTGTTCAGGGAATATACCAAAAATAGCCCATTCAACAGATATTACAAAACGAATGCCCAGAGTGTCATTGATGTATGATTGTAGTGCTTCCAAAAATGGGACAATAGAGCTACAAGACCACAAGCCATGCAAAAGATCGGCCTCGGGTAATTGACATTTTAAGCATCGGGAGTGATCCGCTAAGCCCATTAAAAACCGAAGTTTAGGGGTGACATACGCTCTATGCACAATCTTGAGGAACATTTCATTATAGTCCCTAGAGACCAGGACTTTAGAATTGAACATATACGCCTGAAGAATCTGTTTCGAAGTTATATTTGTAAAATCAGCCTTCCAGGAGGGAAGACCTGCACCGTGGGACTCCCAGTCAAAGACAGGTCTGATCAGGTTATAGATTGTGGACATCTTGAGCATTATGACGGGGGACAATATCGTTACCTGGTCTAAGGGGTTGTTGGAATTAGCCCCAGAGAGATAAGGAAGCAGTGTATTAACATAATTAGTTGAAGGTAGTGAATAGGGTGCACGTTAATAGTAGAGAATTTAGATTGGAGCCGCAAGAAAGACAACAATTTACCCTCACGTGGGTCCAGAAAATCGCCAATGGTGGGACCCCCTGCCCGGGCCAGGCGTCGAAAGACAACATCCTCCCTCCCATGCTGGAATTGCGGGTTACGGACCAATGGCAGGAATTTAGAGTAGTGAACCTCCAGGCCCAGGCGCCGTCTAACACGCCCCCAAGCCTTCAAAGTGTGATACAGCAATGGGTTGGAGACAACCTCAGGGGGTAGGTTAACTTTAGATAGATGCAGGAGAGAGGCCAAAGAAATGGTTGGAGATAGTTGTTGCTCCAGGGTCACATTGGTGAATTTAGACCCGCCACGCAACCGCCACGCATCAGCCGCAAAACGATAGTTAGATGCCAGATTATAGTCCAATAGATTAGGTAAATTCACCCCTCCATTGCGAGCAGGCTGCAGCCGCAAAACGATAGTTAGATGCCAGATTATAGTCCAATAGATTAGGTAAATTCACCCCTCCGTTGCGAGCAGGCTGTTGGAGTTTAACCAGTGAAATTCTAGCTTTTTTATTGCACCACAGGAATTTACGCAGTAGTGCATTATGATATTGGATATCCTTTTTTCTTAAGTTAATAGGCAACATATGGATCGGATATAAGAGTTTGGGGAAAAAGGCCATTTTATACAAGTGGCATCTTCCCTAGAAGGAGAGGTTAAATTTGGACCAGGTTTTGAAAGAATCCTCCATTTGACGCAACAGAGGAGAAAAGTTTAGTTTATAAAGGTGTGCCAAATTTGTAGGGATAATGAGACCCAGATACTTCAAAGAGGGAAGTTGGGTCCAATTGAAGGGGAACGTCTCTCCCCAGCCACGTTTAGCCTGAGGGAAAATGGGAAGCGCCTCGGTTTTGAGTTTATTTATTAGAAATCCTGAGGCTTTATGAAAACAATCAAATAGATTAAGAAGGAATGGCATTGCCGCTTTAGGGTTTGAAAGATATAATAAAAGATCGTCAGCAAAGGCAGCGATTTTGAGCTCAACATCACCTATTCGGATTCCCTCAAGTTCGGCGGAACGCTCAATAACTCGTATGACGGGCTCGAATGCTAGGTTAAAAAGAAGAGGGGACAGGGGAGAGCGCTGATGAGTACCCCTTCCTAGAGAGAACCAGCGGGAATTCACATTATTCACTGTAACTTGAGCCATAGGCAAATGATACAATGCTCGAAACATCTGTATGAAGGGTAAACCAAAATAATGGAATTTAAAGAAACTAACAAGATAAGGCCAGGAAATTCTGTCAAAAGCCTTATCAGCGTCACAACTAATTACGATATAGGCTTTACTATTTGTAAGTTTAGCAGTAAAGATTGCCGAAATAAGGCCTCTAATATTTCGTGTAGAGTGCCGACCCTTAACAAAACCCATTTGAGAGGGGGAGGTAAGTTTCATTAAAACAGGTTGTAGTCGAGAAGCCATGATTTTGGCATATATTTTAAGATCCTGGTTCAGTAGGGAGATGGGGCGATAAGAGGAGAGCAGGACAGGGTCCCTGTTGGGTTTTGGAAGGACTATGATGCGGGAAGCCATAAATTCCTTCGGGGGTATCTTTCCTTGTAGAAATCCATTAAAAACATCAGTAAGATGTGTCGGTAGATAAGTAGAAAGTAATTTATAATATTTGGTTCCCAGGCCATCTGGTCCCAGGGATTTACCGTTAGGAAGGGATTTTATGGTAGGAGCAATTTCGGGGGGGGGTAAACGGTTTAACCAAACGTTCTCGGTCGTCAGGAATAAAAATCCTCAAAATAGTCAGCAAAGAGCTGTGTGATTTTTTTGGGTTGTCACAACCGATTGAGAACCATCTCGAAGCTGAGTTACACTATGATATTTAGATTTAGAGTGGCGGATAAGGTTGCCCAAGAGCTTACCGGGCCTATTGCCCCAGCGAAAAAAGGCGTTACGAGTGTAATTATAGGAAAGCTATGCCTTCTCAGTAACCCAAGCATCGTAGAGAGATTTAATCTCTTTATACGTTTTCAGGGTATCAGGACTAGGATGAGTTTTATGAGCAACATACGCCGTAGAGAGATCCTCCGTAAATCGAACAAGTTTAGCTTCGGCCTCTCTCCTGCGTCCCACAACATAGGCAATGATGTGGCCCCTTAGAACTGGTTTGGAAGCACCCCAGAATAAATCAGGGTCGTCCAGATGGACATGGTTATCATCGGCGTAGTCATTCCATTTGGCAATCAGGAATTGCTTAAACGCTTCCGAAGTATATAGGTAGCTAGGAAACCTCCAATTACGGGACACCTAATATGGGGAAGTTAGAGAGACCTCTATCCAGATGGGAGCATGGTCAGAAATTACTATTTGGCCAGGTAGTCCATCTTGGAAAACGAATTATGGGGATGAGAGTAGAACGTGTATTGTTTATCTGTTGGATTAAGAAACCAAGCATCCTGCAAACAGAGGTGATCCAGCATGGGTAGGGAGGAGAGTCCGAGAGGGCGGGAGGAAGGGCCAGAAACATTAGCCACTAAGTTAAAATCACCCCCCAAAATTATCTTAGGGGCCGAAATCTCCAGCAGTAGCGAATAAACTTTGGCCAAGAAAGCGGACTGGTCAGAATTTGCAGCATATAAATTGACAAAAGTAAAAGATTCATTAAACAATTTGACTGTAAGAATAATGTATCTCCCTTCCGGGTCAGCAATCTCCAATTCGACTTTTTGGAGAGTAGGATAGTGGCACCTCTAGATTTCTTGGTGTACATAGCGGAGTAACAAGCGCGCAGCCACGGAGCCTTTAGCGTATTTTTGACAGGGTCACACCAATGGGTTTCTTGGAGGTAAATAACATCCGGACGCAAACGCTTGAGATGGGTGAGAACTTTTTTACGCTTAACAGGGGTGTTTAAACCTTCTACATTCCACAATACAATACGCAAGGAAGATGGCGCATCGCACCTATTATCGGAGTGCATCATATCTATTATGGCAACGGAGCCAGGTTTTCACCCGATGCCCCGCGGAGGAAGAGCCAAAACATAGAATGAGCCGTTTTTTTTGCATAAACCAGAACTCGGCACATTTTGTGCCTAGAAACACAACAGAATAACCAAAAACAATAACAGTAACCAAGAGCCAACAAAACATTGTATGACAGAAAATGATGACTCGAAAGATACAAAGCCAGACACCAACGGCTGTCTGAGTTCTCAAGCCCTAGGGGAGACAGACGGAGAGGAGTTAGGCAAAGAAGCAGGACGAGAGCGAGAAGAAGGAGGGGGGAAGGCCTTGGGCGCCGCGGAACCGTCATCTGGAGAGGGAGAAGACCTGGACCAAACACGAAGAAATTCCTTGTCTGCCGTAGGGGTGTCAAAAAAGTAGGTATGTCCCTCATGGGTAATTCTGGGTAGAGAAGAGCAAATTTAGCAGGCCAACTAGGCGCAGGTTATTGCGTCTGCTACGATTTTCAAGATCATCAATACGTTCCTGTAATGATGAGATTAGTAGATCTTGCGAACGGAGGGATGTAGCCATGGAGACGTTCTCATCTTCCATATCAGAGACCCTGGATTCAAGAGTAGTAATCCTCTGGCCCTGAGAGACCAATTCAGCGAGAACGGCATTGATAGAATCAGACAATTTGTCAAGCTTGGCGTCCAAGAGCGGGGATAGAACTCCAACAAGGTCTTGAGCCGTCAGTGGATCCTTTAAGGAAGCGCCGGACACGGGTTGCCCCTCTGCTGCAACAGTGTTCGACCCAAGGGAAGGTGGAGGCTTAAGGGTCGCCATGGATTTATCTCTTGTCTTGCTTTGTCGGGTGGATGTTTTAGGCGGCGGATCCATATATTTTTCCATGTGTAGACAAGGAGCCGTGAGGAACTCCCCCCCAAGAGTAGAAGAGAATAGGGCAACACAAGAAAGAAAAGTAATATGGGGGTAGACACAGTGTGTATAGCCGGGTCACAAATCTCTTGATAATAGAAAGTAGCAGAGCATATATGAACACAGATCAATATACCATGGAAACAGTGAGCGTAGCTCTGCAACCTCAGTGCTCTGACACCTTCTGACCAATAACACTGACCAGGATGGCGAAAGCCTGCAACCAGTTATTAAGTATGTAATGGATGAGGTGGTACCTCCTCTTCTCCTCATCATCCCTTTTACTGACATCACCCTTAGTCAGCCTGCCCAAATTAAACTTTTCTAAGTAAAGAAGGGAGAAAATTTCCATATACACCACCAGACATCCCATAAGTTCTGGGAGTCTCCCTCATTTTAATAGAGGCTCCCTGATGCCCTTAAACTGCAACAAACATCCCAAAAATAGAGCAAACATGATTGAGAGTTCATTATGACCATTGAACTCTCTCTTGCGCTGGGGCTAAAAACAAAATCTGGCCTGTGATGTGCACAATGCAGTTACAGTCCGAAAGCCTGCTTCCCTGGACATCATGGAGCCCACCGGCAACTCAAGCTCCTGGTCGCAAGCACCCTAGTGTCCCACCTGACTCCAACTGTCAGATGTATTTGGATCCATCCTCAGACCTCCTCACCGCCACGGAGAACACCATGGTCCACCACAGAAGTGCACTGCTCCATGTTGACCTCAGACTGCCAGGCCCATTTCTGGATCTTGTGGATCTCGGGCTCCTCCTCTTCTCAGGCCTACTGGAACGTTTGGGCCTATTCCCGGTTGTTGTCTAACGCCGGTGGAAAGTAAACCTTGGCGCTACTGGATCCTTCACCCCGGATTAGACATTCCAGGGGTCTCAGCCAGGATGCCAGCAAGCTTCTCCCTCAACTAGCTATTCTGGGAACCTCCAGACAATGCCTGCAGCACCAGGAGCAATTTGTTTATTCCAGATATGGTAGGTGAATACTGTTAAAAAAATCTATGTGAAACATGTCCAACTGATGGTAGTGCAGTACAACTTTTTCAAATGCAGCTGCCAGCACACTGGGGGAACATCCCTAATGGGTCCCTTCCATTACAATCTTAGTCTACTAGCTGTCCCCAGGGACTATCCCACCAACCAAGAACTGACTCACCTGCATAATGATTGACAAAAACGGAGGGTTGTCTGGCATCCACTGTCTTGTAGCCCCTCCATCAACTACTTTTCCTAACAGGGCTGTTGTATATGCTTAGTTTGCTAGATAACACTATATTGTCCAGACTTTTTTTTATTTGCTAAGAAACCATGAAATATAAAAATATATATCAATAAACCAAATATATATAAATGGTTCCTTTACATATGAGAGCTTTTGGCAAGTCACACTGTGAACATAATCATTTAGATAATCTTTTATTGAGTCAAAACTAGCTTTGCTTACTGTTTGAGTAGCTGCAAGTGGATATTTCTTTTTTTATAACATATTTTGAAAATCTATTTAATTCAAAACAGAAAGGACACCATTCAACCATGTTCAAGAAAAATGTTAAGCATGGTGAATGTTGTATGGAGCACAGGGCCAATACACCTTTACAGCAACATTAAGTAGCAAATGGAGCTGGGCAGAACTGTTCAGCTTAAATACAAGTTTAACTGAAAAAAACTAGATTACCTCTTCTCACCTCACATCCATCTTTTGAGGCATAAATATACACTGTTGGTAACAGTGCTGAGGAAATACACAGGGTTTCTATGTCATTAAATGCTCTACACAAGCAATTTATATGTGATGTTAACACTACCATAATCCTAATTATATTGATGCATGTAAGTCTTTTTTAACCCCTTGAGGACCAGGCTGTTTGTTGTACCCTTCGTGACCAAGGCTGTTTTAACACTTTGACGGTGCTCGTGTTTAGCTGTAATTTTCTTCTCTTTTATTTAGTGTATCCACACCAGTTATTTTTGTTAGAACAACAATGGCTTTCTTTAGATACCCTTTTTATTATATAATCTAATTTCCTATAAAAATTAAAATATATAGTGAAAAATTGAAAAAAATGACTTTTTGGCACTTTTATTTGAAAACTGTTTTACTCATCTACAAAAGCGAATGAAAAAATCTAAGTAGATTCTACTATTTGTCGTATGTTTAGAAATACCTAATGTTTAGTTATAGGGCAGTAAGTACAAGTAGCGATTTTGCTATTTCAAAACCATTTTTTCCCAAATCTGGTCAATAAAAAGTGTCAAAATGTAAAATACTTTGGATGTCATCTTTTAAAAAATATATACTTTTGTTGAGCATACCACATTTAAAAAAAAATCTTGTTTAGAAACAGCGATGTGATGCGTCATTCATATTTAACCCTGTAAGTGCCAAAATAAATGAAAATACCAGGCATATGAGGTGTTTCCAAAAACAGGACAAATACCTAAATACACTTTTGGAGTTTTTTCCATTTGCACTGGTTATACACTGCTCAAAATAATAAAGGGAACACTAAGATTACACATCCTAGATCTGAATGAATGAACTAATCGTATGACATACTTTCGTCTTTACATAGTTGAATGTGCTGACAACAAAATCACACAAAAATTCTCAATGGAAATCAAATTTATCAACCCATGGAGGTCTGGATATGGAGTCACACTCAAAATCAAAATGGAAAACCACTCTACAGGCTGATCCAACTTTGATGTAATGTCCTTAAAACAAGTCACAATGAGGCTCAGTAGTGTGTGTGGTCTCCACGTGCCCGTATGACCTCCCTACAACGCCTGGGCATGCTCCTGATGAGGTTGCGGATAGTCTCCTGAGGGATATCCTCCCAGACCTGGACTAAAGCATTGGCCAACTCCTGGACAGTCTGTGGTGCAACGTGGCGTTGGTGGATGGAGCGAAACATGATGTCCCAGATGTGTTCAATCGGATTCAGGTCTGGGGAACAGGCGGGCCAGTCCATAGCATCAATGCCTTCCTCTTGCAGGAACTGCTGACACACTCCAGCCACATGAGGTCTAGCATTGTCATGCATTAGGAGGAACCCAGGGCCAACCGCACCAGCATATGGTCTCACAAGGGGTCTGAGGATCTCATCTCGGTACCTAATGGCAGTCAGGCTACCTCTGGCAAGCACATGGAGGGCTGTGTGGCCCCCAAAGAAATGCCACCCCACACCATACCGTCAAACCGGTCATGCTGGAGGATGTTGCAGGCAGTAGAATGTTCTCCACGGCGTCTCCAGACTCTGTCACGTCTGTCACATGTGCTCAGTGTGAACCTGCCAGTGGCGAATATGCCAATCCTGGTGTTCTCTGGCAAATGCCAAACGTCCTGCACGGTGTTGGGCTGTAAGCACAACCCCCACCTGTGGACGTCTGGCCCTCATACCACGCTCATGGAATCTGTTTCTGACCGTTTGAGTGGACACATGCACATTTGTGGCCTGCTGGAGGTCATTTTGCAGGGCTCTGGCAGTGCTCCTCCTTGCACAAAGGCGGAGGTAGCGGTCCTGCTGCTGGGTTGTTGCCCTCCTACGGCCTCCTCCACGTCTCCTGATGTACTGGCCTGTCTCCTGGTAGCGCCTCCATGCTCTGACAGACACAGCAAACCTTCTTGCCACAGCTCGCATTGATGTGCCATCCTGGATGAGCTGCACTACCTGAGCCACTTGTGTGGGTTGTAGACTCCATCTCATGCTACCACTAGAGTGAAAGCACCGCCAGCATTCAAAAGTGACCAAAACATCAGCCAGGAAGCATAGGAACTGAGAAGTGGTCTGTGGTCACCACCTGCAGAACCACTCCTTTATTGGGGGTGTCTTGCTAATTGCCTATAATTTCCACCTGTTGTCTGTTCCATTTGCACAACAGCATGTGAAATTGATTGTCCATTAGTGTTGCTTCCTGAGTGGACAGTGTGATTTCACAGATGTGTGATTGACTTTGAGTTACATTGTGTTGTTTATGTGTTCCCTTTATTATTTTGAGCAGTGTATTATATTGCCTGTACTGCTTCATGCCATGTGCTTGGAGTTAACTTGAACTAGTTCTTAATTTTTGATGAAATTATTTCAGGTGAATCACATTTGCAAATGAATCATTACATTTCCCTTTTATCCTCCTGTCTTAATTTACCACATCAAACCTGCCATGGAGAGCTAAAATATTCCCAATTGTATAAGAAAAGTTGAAGCTTAATTTGAAGTTAAGAGAAGCAGCATTTGCAAAAGCAATACTGACAAAATAAATACCTTGTAAATAGGTAAAGGAACCCAAAAGTGGGCATTTTGCTCCCAGGGGAGATTAATGCTTTTGAATAAAAGATGTGTGGGTTTAAATATATATATCCAGTGATTGCTCAATTAAAAAAAAAATGTATAGGTTCTCATACCTTTTTAGCTCAATCAAAAAATCACTTTTCTCCCCTATTTTTGGACATCTGGCTAGGTGTTCCCTTGATGAATGCTCAGGTTAATCAATGGTGTAAATAGGGATATATCAAACTTTTTACTGGAGGCCTTTTAACTCTTTTCACATTTACACAGATTTATCCCCTTAATCTGTAATTATTGGTGTTTTTTTTCTTATTTTGCATATATAATGTGTCAATGATAATATAAATGATCTGTATATTTTCATGAATATTTTAATTATTGTGCATTAGGGATATTCCATTTGAGTGAGTTTCTGGATAATTCTGCTTTCTCGTGGGTTATGCAAAAAGAGACAAAATGCAATTCTAAACATACTACACAAACCTAAAATGACATTAATGTTTTGGAAATTAAGAAGGAGGAGAAATAAAAGACCCAATTCACATGTAGCACAGGGTTGTTGTCACAACACCATGGAAGCAACCCCTCATTTAGCTCTATGCTGTGTTGTTTTGCCTTCTTTCTATTTCCCTTGCAGGGATGGCCTGGTCGAAGCTCAACGGAGTGAAACGCGTAGCGCACAGACTTTTAATCTTTTAAAGTTTTTATTTATTCTATAATATAAATATTTATCCGCATTATCTCGAGTATGGTCACCTTCTTTTTTATTCTAAGAGGCGTGAAGCTGCTGGAGGACCTCTTGGAAACGAGGTCTGAAGATTTGGTACGGCAAAGTCCTGGGAGTTGGAGATCAACCTCTTTGGAAATATTTATGACTTGCTTTTACCAATCATGGAATATGTGAGTGCAATGACTTGCTTAAAAGTTGATGTGCTTTGAACATACTACACCATTGTGTTTTTTTCTCATTTAAGATATATTCCATAAAGAAGTTATTTAACTCAGAAACACACATACAGGTTGTGTATAAATAATTTTTATAATCAATTGATATATGCTATTAAGTGCACTTAATACATGTTTTATATGAGAAAATAAAGCGCTAATTTTAGGACTTGCTCAAAAAAATATTTTTTATATATATATATTTTTTTTTTTATTTGCCCTTTTTTAAAAACATTTCTTGGAACTGTAAGGTTCCCCTGATGGTGACATCAGTAGGAAATTACATTTTTAATTTTTTTTATTTTTGAAAAAATATTTTTATTTTTGTAAAAAAAAAAACATTTATTTTACTAATAACGTTGTGATGAGAAAGCTGGTGTAAGGACTTACCTGCCTCTCCGGTCCCGCGCCGTGGCCGGTCCCGCGATGCTTCCTCCTCAGATGGTTTCCCGGGCAGCGAGTACCACTGCTACCCGGTCGGCGTCTTCACCGTGTGGTCAAAACATAATATTACACGTTACATCTGTAACGTGTTTTTATAACCTCGGGTGACCTCCTTAATGCAGGACACACCTCCACCTTTCCCTATTTAAACCTGGACTTCCTCTTCTGGGTCACCCTTGGTTGGTGTATTCTGCTGTTTCCCTGTGCGAGTTGCTGTGACTATTTCTTCGTTTGACCCGGCGTGCTGACTTCGCTCCTGTTTTCTGATTTGGCTCCTGTTCTCTGATCGTTGGTATTGACTCGGCTTGTTTGACTACTCTTCTGGATTTGATTCGGCTTCCTGCTTTACTGGTTACCAGACCTGATTCTTGGTTCCAGTTCTCCTGGCTACTCCTGGTTCCTGTTTGCCTGGCTCACTCCGCCATCTGGGGTCCTCCTCATCCAATCGTTACAGCTGGGCTCCATTGACTTGCATGGTTGAATGCAGTACCTGTTTATCTCCTTTATTTTTTCTTGCAGTGGCGGTTGTGACCGCTCTCTGGTTTACTGGGAATGGCAAGTGTTGTTTGTTTCAGTTAGAGTTTAGAGTTGATGCCCTTAAGTAGAAGATCATGGCTGTCTATCGGACGACCGGTTTGGTGGAGGAAGCAGTGTTGTCACAGACTTCAGTTCAAAGATGGAAACTTCAGATAGGTTCAGTAGACAAATTCACATTTACTGGATAGATTTATTATACAGTTGGTTATACAGTTGGTTTCATTCAAAGTATGTTAAGAAGAAATGTCTATGCAAAATGTGCAAATAAAGTTATGTTGTGACATTTGCTAAATAAGTGTCTCTGGCTTTTCAGAATACAATTATGCTGGTGTGCTGTGTCACTATAGAGGGAACGTGGGATCGAACAAGGTAACGACCTGGACAAGGGCAGTCCAAGGGTCATGTACAGAAACCCACAGCCACTTAAAACTCTTTAAACATTATATTATAACAAGCCCATTGCAGCATTATGAACAAAATAAAAGTCTAAATAAACAAAGCATTGTAGATCCAGCCAATGTTTAAAACTATTATCCAGGTGTATTTTATAATGTCCATAATCTGTACAAATAACCATAGATAAAGAATTCAAATTACCATACCAAATTAGCTGTAAATGTATTGCAAAAAGTTTTTGCAAATGCATTTTTAGAATACTAATTGTGTTCATTTTTTCTTTGAATTTTATCAACCACAAAGCTTGATTCCTTTAAAATTCATATATTACAAGACTATCAAAAATGAACCAGAAACATTAAAATTGTCAGTTTCCTCCATCCAAAATATGCTTTTTAGTTAGTCAGTGTGGTTTTCTACAATCTCCAATTCCTTACCCAAATGGTTGTGTTATAGCAGTAAATTGAGAGAGTCAGATGTTCAATCACACAATCTCTTAGAAATATAATATCTTGAATAATTTGCTCTAATAGGTAGGATTGCAGGTCTTCCAATAACTGATGGAATTTCATACTTAGAAATAAAACTCATGTTCTCAGTAGAATAAACTAAATAAATTTGAGGCCGATATTGGGCAGACTAGGTGGGCTGAATAGTTCTTATCTGCCCACACATTCTATGTTTCTAATCACTGTTCACTCATCTATAATTTAATAATAGTTATAAATAACTGAATTCTGTTAACGAATGAAATCAAATTAATTGGGTTGTGTCCTACATTCTCATTAACTATTCTATTTATAGAATGATTCTTTATGGGAATAAAAAAATTCTTCGAGTAGCTGCACTAAATCATGCAAGCAACAAAAAGAAAAATACTAAAAAATTAACACGGAACTAAGATACACCATAGGAAAAGTGCTTCAGGAACTAATTTAAATTATTCTTAATGCTGTGGCAGATTTTTACATCTCGTATACCTAGATAATTTTGAAGAATAATTGTTTTGTTATCCTGCTATATTTTATATAATAAAAAAATGAAAACACTATTTAATATCTATATAATTTGCTATATAGATATGTCTAATTTATATCTAAATGTATATGTAGGAATTTCCATAATGTGAAAATTCTAATTGACGAGGATTCATTGTTCACAATTATTAGACTATCCAACAGTCTGTTGTGTGCTAAACATCATGATCAGCTTCTGAACTAAGGCCTTAGGGATCAAAACCAGCTTAGTACAACTAAATAGATCCAATATGCATACAATGCAGTAGAATAATTTGTGTCATATATCATGATGTCAATGCACAAATTAAGTTAAAAATCAGATTTTAAATGCAGTGCTCTTCATTCTGACAAAAATATAATCTGGTTAATATCTTTTTGCTATTCTCTCTTGATATAAAATAGAAGCTGAAGTAATCATGATATCAATTAGGGCTTCTTTTATACCTAATGCACAGTAGAGGTGCAGATATAAAGTTGTCAATTTACTTAGCATATGTGTAACTTTACTGCCACCAAGTGACTTCATGAAACATTAGGCATTTTTACATTCATTTCTTTAGGCTTTATCTACTAAATGCCAGGTAGCTGATGATTCAGTTAGCGATACATGGCCTTGGCTTCAATTTGCTCATTTTTTTGCCATGTAAAGTTTGAAATTGTACACATAAGCATCATTGTTAAAAAAATAATAAAAAAAAAAAAAATATATATATATATATATATATATGGCATACATTATAGTAATACTATAGTGTACAATAGACTTACGCATCTGGATTCGCACAAACTTTTTTTTTTCTTAATCAAAATTGCCTGTTTCATGCATTCGTACAAATCTCCAAAAATAAGTGCATTCCCTGACAAAACTGCAGAAAACTAATTGCTTTACAATTCATCTATTCATTGCAATCAGCATTTACAAGGGTAAGTGGCAAGCATTAGATATATGTGTGCTGATTCCATTTTAACTTGTCAGTAGTAGTGATGGGTTCGGATCTTTAAAGTGAATCGGATCATTTCGAGTTGTTAATTTAAATAATCCGATTCATGATCCGAATCTTCGGATCATTCAGTGTGACTCACAGGAGTTACTGTTTCCCAGTCCCTCCCTGCAATCACACTGACAACTGGCCCTGCCCCTTTCATTAGAGTCAATGAACCACCCTGCCTGCCTACTCTAGTGATGTCACTGAAGGCAGAGAATCGTTCAAAGATTCGAATCTTACAGGGATTCGAATCATTCAGAGAATATCACTGACACCATACTTTTATAAATAAATACATTAATACCTTTCACTGCCCCCCAGGATTTAGATTCCCCTTAGTTTGCCCACCTAAACACCCCATCAACCATAACTGCTCCTAAAATTAATCCTAAAGTCCCCATCAACCATAACTGCCCCTAAATTAACCCTTAACACCCCATTAACCATAACTGTCCCTAAATTAACACTAAAGACCCCATCAACCATACCAATTTATTAGGTAATTTATCTGTAGTATTTAGGGTTAATTTAGGGGCAGTTATGGTTAATGGGGTCTTTAGGGTTCATTTTAGGGGCTGTTATGGTTAATGGGGTGTTTAGGGTTAATTTTAGGGGCTGTTATGGTTAATGGGGTGTTTAGGGTTAATTTTAGGGGCAGTTATGGTTGATGGGGTGTTTAGGGTTAATCTTATGGGCAGTTATGGTTGATGGGGTGTTTAAGGCTAATTTTAGGGGCAGTTATGGTTGATGGGGTGTTTAGGGATAATTTTAGGGGCAGTTATGGTTGATGGGGTGTTTAGGGATAATTTCATTTAATAAAGTTAATTTAAGGTGCAGTTAGAGGTAAAGGGGGGCAAACTAAGGGGAATCTAAATTATTAGATTCCCCTTAGATTATTAATGTATTTATTTATAAAAGTATGGTGTCAGTGATATTCTCTGAAAATTTCGAATCTTTGAACGACTCTCTGAATCTGAGTCATTGTTCCTCTGTGAATCAATGAGCTGTAACCTGATCCCAGAGTCTGTGTCTGAGTGCTGTGCAGATGACTCACTCTAGGATCCGGTTACAACTGCATGATTTATAGACTGAACTGTTACAAATTAATCATTCAGTCTACTGAACCGATTCATCTGGATCACTGAAAAGAATCGAATCAAAAGAAGGATTCGTTCATGATCCGGACATCGCACATCGATGTAATTTATAGATACCACTTACAGGGACTACATCAGACATTTTTTCCCAATTTACTTTAGGGCAAAACCTCTAGTTTTTCATCCACACAAAATATACATTTGTGCTCAGATTAGCCATTTGACTGTGCTTGCACACATTGTGTTTTAGTTGTTCTGTTCCCGAGTATAGTTTATTAGATTAAGGCTAGGTTTCCACTTGGTTTTTTTTTAGCTAAAAACGCCCATAAAAACGCCAATAGCGCCACCTGGCGTTTTTTTAGTGGAAAAACGCAGCAGCCAGATGTTAGCTGTTTTTCAATAGGAAATCGCAAAATGCCATTTCCACTTGGCGTTTTTCTGTCTGGCGTTTTTTCAGTCCTCTTTGGCGTTTTTCTGCTTTTTTGGGCTCTGTGGCAGTTTTTCAAAATCGCAGCATGTTCACACTCTGGCGTTTTTTCAAGGAAATCTTGGCGTTTTTCTCCAATAGAAGTCTATGGGAGAGAAAAAACGCCATGAAAAAGCCAGGTGGGTTTATTGCCTTGGCGTTTTTTATGGCGTTTTTTCCACAGTTACAATGCAGAGGATGGACCCAGTATCTGTGTGTCCTACGAGAAATAGGCTGAAAACAAACAGTTTCACACAAAACAAAGTCCTTGACTGGTTCATATTGAATTTTACACCATTTGGAACAAACATGCCATTACAAACAAACATACCCGACGCATCAACTGGATCCTGCGTGCCAAAAGCAACAGCAAACAATTTGCACCATCATTTGGGGCCAATCTTCCTAGAGGAGCAGACATTCGGAATAAAGCAGGCCTTACAAACCACAGAAAAGAGACAAAGGGGTCTACCAAGTAAATGACATCGGGGGCAGATACTTGCCATTTATCCTAATCCCTTTTAGCTGGGTGAAACTGCTAACTTGTAAAGGCTGGAAAAACTGCCTAAGGTCAAAAAAAGCAATTTCCACAGAAAGGCTAAAACGCCAGAAAAAACTCCAGAAAAAAACGCCAAAAGGCTAGGTTTCCACTTGGGTTTTTGTCCGGCGTTTTTTTTCTTGATGAAAAACGCCAAGAAAACTGCCACTGCATTTTCCTGCGTTTTGGCGTTTTTTTCTGGAGTTTTTTCTGGCGTTTTAGCCTTTCTGTGGAAATTGCTTTTTTTGACCTTAGGCAGTTTTTCCAGCCTTTACAAGTTAGAAGTTTCACCCAGCTAAAAGGGATTAGGATAAATGGCGAGTATCTGCCCTCTCCTGATGTCATTTACTTGGTAGACCCTTTTGTCTCTTTTCTGTGGTTTGTAAGGCATGCTTTATTCCGAATGTCTGCTCCTCTGGGAAGATTGGCCCCAAATGATGGTGCAAATTGTTTGCTGTTGCTTTTGGCACGCAGGATCCGGTCGCGTATGTTTGTTTGTAATGGCATGTTTGTTCCAAATGGTGTAAAATTCAATATGAACCAGTCCAGGACTTTGTTTTGTGTGAAACTGTTTGTTTTCAGCCTATTTCTCGTAGGACACACAGATACTGGGTCCATCCTCTGCATTGTAACTGTGGAAAAAACGCCATAAAAAACGCCAAGGCAATAAACCCACATGGCTTTTTCATGGCGTTTTTTCTCTCCCATAGACTTCTATTGGAGAAAAAAAGCCAAGATTTCTTGCAAAAAACGCCAGAGTGTCAACATGCTGCAGTTTTGAAAAACTGCCACAGAGCCCAAAAAAGCAGAAAAACGCCAAAGAGGACTGAAAAAACGCCAAACAGAAAAACGCCAAGTGGAAATGGCATTTTGCGATTTCCTATTGAATTACAGCTAACATCTGGCTGCAGCCGTTTTTCACAAAAAAAACGCCAGGTGGCGCTATTGGCGTTTTTATAGGCGTTTTTAGCAAAAAAAAACCAAATGGAAACCTAGCCAAACGCAGGAAAATGCAGTGGCAGTTTTCTTGGCGTTTTTCATCAAGAAAAAAAACGCAGGACAAAAACCCAAGTGGAAACCTAGCCTAAGACAGTTGCCTATTTACGCTACTAGCCAAACCTCTAATTTGTGGACAACACAAACTATCTTATTGTCAGACACCAGCAAGTGTCTGTGTTAGCAGGGTAGAAGGAGCCCAGAATGCAGGACTACTGGAGGTAACCGGAATAGTCCAGAGTAGTAGAGATAGGACGCAGTAGAAAACTCAGGTAGAGGCAGTACTCAAAATAGCATAGACAGGTAACAGGCCAGGGCCAGGTCCAGGCAGCAAAGTAGCGAAAACAGGTCACAGGCAAGGGTCAGGTCCAGGCAGCAAAGTAGCGAAAACAGGTCACAGGCAAGGGTCAGGTCCAGGCGGCGAAGTAGCGTAAACAGGTCACAGGCAAGGGTCAGGTCCAGGCGGCAAGGTAGCATAAACGGGTCACAGGCAAGGGTCAGGTAACAGATCAAATCAGGAGACAAATGGGTAAAGGAGCACAGTACAGGAGACGCTGTGTAGGGCACAGAGCGTCTCAGAATATCTGAGCGCCGACATAAGGGAGCTTGAGGGTTTTATTGAGATCCCAGACGTGGCGTCTGACGTCACGTCTGGATCTCCGCCCTCGGTTCCGCCCCCAACCATCTCTCTCCTGTGAGACGGCACCAGAGGTGCCGCCCCTCCAGGGGAAGCCTCTCTCTCCACTCCTCCCCCTCCCCCCTGCATACTGTTAGCAGGAGGAGAGGAACTTAGAGCGGCGTGCTGGAGCGCCGCCCCCTCCGTGGGGACCAGAGCCGCGTCGCCGGCGTGTTCCCCAGCTCCCCGCGTGGACGCGGGGAGTGAAGAACAGACTGCCCGAGCCGGCGACAGGGACCGGGAGCCTGTCACGAGCAGACGCGGTCTGCCACGGGAGGTAAGTCCCGGACCTTGAATGGCACGTACCGTACGCCGGGCGGTACGTGCCTTACACTTATTGTATATTATTCTTTATCTTCATTAATACAAATTGGTGACAAAACTAGATATTCTACTGGGCTTGTGTGCAGTTTGACTGTCTTTCAGTTGTTTCAAATTTAAAACCTGTTCTTGAGTAGTATAAATTGCCCATTTATGCCACCAGCCAAACCTCTAATTTGGGGACAGGGCATTTTATTCTTCATTGATAAATAATTATATATAATATAGGGGGAATTCAGTCCTGTTCTTAAGGGCTGCATCTGCCAGTGCCTGCCCTGGTCCAGTGCCCTACTACTACTGCTGCTCCTCTGTTACCCTCCTGACTCTGGGCGATCAATTAAAATGCATGTGCCTATAATCTGCCAGTGCCCTGCTACTACTGCTGCTCCTCTTTCACCCTCCTTACTCTGGGGAAAAGTTTTTCTTTTAAAATGTCTATAATATTGGGGAAGTTCAATCGCACTGCAAGAGGTTGCATATGCCTATTATCTGTCAGTGCCTCACTGCCCAGGCCCAGTGGCCTACAACTACTGTTGCTTCTATCTTACCTTTCTTAGTCTGGGGATAAGAGATTCTAATATGGAGGGGGGTCGGTATTGTGTATGTCTTCCACCGCCTGCCCTGTCCTGTTCTCTGCCACTGTGCATCAATGCCCTTCCTTACTGGGGAATCAATTCTTTTTTTTATTATTTTTTTATAATATGGGGAGGGGTCAGTCTTGTGGCTGGATGTGTCTGTCTGCCAGTACCTGGCCAGTGCCTGTGCCTCAATGTCCTTCCTTATTCCTTTTTGTTGTTGTTGTAATATGGATGGGGATCTTCCCTGCTCTGTGCTCTGCACTGTGTCTCAATACCCATCCTTAACCCCTTCAGGACCGGGATTTTTATACTAACGTGTCGCTAAAGGACCGGAGCCGTTTTTGTGTTTTTGCCATGTCTTTCTTCAACTGTAATTTCTCTCTTATCAATTGGTGCACCCACACAAATCATATATTGTTTTTTTCAGCACAAGTAGGGCTTTCATTTGAAACCATATTAAGCTGGGTAGTACATTGTTTTGTTTGAAATAAACTGGAAAAAGTTGTATACATACAAATTGTACACACATTGAACCAATGGGAAAAAATTATCCCAAATATATTCATTAAGTTGTCCTGATTTGGAAACCACCCAACATAGCCAGGATTTTTATCTATTTTGACCAGTATAGGGCAAATATTGCAAGGCATGCATCACGTTTTTGAAATGCTATTTTTTTCAAATTTGGCATGGTAGTCTAATAACTGCAATAGTTGTCACAGATACTGATTATCCCCCCAAAATTATATGTTTATGAAAAGTAGATAAGTCAAGGTGTACAACTAGGGCCATTTTGACACTTTTCAAACAGAGATTTTATCGCCAATTGCTGCCAAATTTTGAGGTATTTTTATATTTTTTTGGTTTTTTTGCATATGTTGCAATGTTGCTTTAGATTTCATATTATATTTTGTATAGAATATGTGCAACTGCAGAAAAAACACCAAATTGTGTTCACCAACATCCCCCGGTTCCAACAAGGCCTCACATGCATGGTTCATGCATTTTTTGAGGAAGCTATGAGGGCAAAACTGGAACATGCGCATTTTCGTTTTCACATTTGGAATTTTCAGAAATTGGTTTCCTGGGCCCATATCCCATTTGGGACATTTTGGAAGCCCCCCACTGTAAATTACCCCATAAAAGTATATATTTATGAACAGTAGACAAGTCAAGGTGTTCAACTAGGGTAGTTTTGACAGTTTTAGCTAGCCATTTCTTCACTTATGTCTGCCAAACTTCACAGGGAAATTATTTTACTGCTTTTTTAACGGATACATTTCAATGTTGCACTGAATTTCTTGCACACCATAAGTGCAACAGTGGAAGAAAACACCACTTTTGTTCTCCAAGATCCCCTGATTCCAACAAGACCTCACATGCATGGTTCATGCACTTTTTGAGGAAGCTATCAGGGCAAAACTGGAACATGTGCATTTAAATTTTTTTAAATATTTTTTTTCATCAGATTACTTGTAAGTGACAGGTTTAGGCCGCTGACATCAATCAGGGAGACCGATCAATAATCAGCGACTTAAAATGTCACCGACAAGTGATCAGGTAATAATTATGATTATTTCATTTATTAATAATTTGTGTTTTTTCATAATTACCCTAGATGACCCCTCTCTCTTTGTAGAGCAGGGTCATCCGTGGGCTGCCATAATGATCCGATCACTCCTATTGGCCAGGAGCGATCTGATCAGCCCAGCCCAGCATTTGACCTGGAAGCACCCTGGACTTTCAGGTCAGTGCTGTTATTTTTTTTTTATTATTATTATTATTTTATAAAAATGTTTAATTAATTTTTTTTATTATTATTATTAAATTTTTTTTACATTTTTTTTTAACTCTTTCAATGCTGATGCTCCATTGAAGCACAGCATTGACTGATATTTAGTCCCCACAAGCTTGTGGGGACTAATATTAACCCATGCAATGCTGCGATGGAGGTCATACACAATCGCAGCATTGAAGGGGTTAATTGAGGAAGAGGTGGGGTAGGGGTTAACTGAGGAAGGGTGGGGGGGTCTGGTCTCCACATGAGACCAAAGAACCCTGTCTCCCTGTCCCTGAAGCTGCCTCTGGCAGCTGGGACACAATCTCCAATAGACTGGAGATTGTACGGGAGGAGTCTCTCTGATCAGTCCTACAGGACTGATCAGAGGACTTCTGGGGGGTCGTTTTTGCTGTTGCTGGTCTGCCTGGGCTTCCAGGCAGACCACCAGCAGCAGAGCCCCCTACAAAACGGGAATTAACCCCTTCAATGCCGCGGCATTGAAGGGGTTAACGCTGCACTGACGCTCTCATGGAGTGATCAGGCAGCAGGGGGGTGTTGGATCAGGTCCCCACACTTGTGTGGTGACCCATTCAAGACCCCCCCCTTCCCTGAAGCTGCCTGTGGCAGCTGAAACCGCGATTGCAGATTTTTCTGCAATCGCTGTCTCTGCCTACAAAATCACTCCGTGGGAGCGATCGTAGGCTTGGGGGTGGTCTTAGACAGGCTGTGCTGTCTGCCCAGGAGTCCTGGGCAGACAGCAGCAGCAGTGCCCCCACGATCACCGCGATTGTGGTGATGTGGGGGCGTTTTTTGGAGGAGACGTACCTGGTACGTCCCGGTCTACCAGTGACTGTTAACCAGGAAGTACCAGGTACGTCCCGGTACTGAAGGGGTTAATCTGGTGGATAGTTATTGTAATTGTTCTTTTGCTCTTGTTTCTAATATGAATTGATTCATATTTATCCCTCAGTAAGGAAGGAAATTGAGCTGCTGCAGCTCGATTTTCTTCCTTACTGAGGGATAAATATTTTTAACATTTTGGGGCAAATTCAGTGTCCTATACGGTGTGGCTGGATATGTGCCAGCATCAACCTACTCCTAGTGCCCTTCTACTACTGTTATATAAACCCATTTACTCTGCCAGATCAATTAATCAAATGGGTCCAATTTTTAGAGAAATTGAGTCCCACAGCTTGCAGCTGAATGTGTGTATCCATTGGTGCAGTGCTGCGGGTTCTGTTGGTGGCCCCGCAGTGCAAAATAAAGTGTGGATAAACTCCTTAACTTTGAGATGGTGCTGCTGTAGGTGAGTCCAGAAGGTGTCAGGGGGCAAAAACCCTTTTTTTGTTCCTAAATCAAAATGGCCATTTCATCCACATCAATTTTGCTTTCATAAGTCTATTGCCATGCACAAGTATATTGTACCATAAAGTGAAATACAGAAATATTTATTCAAGAAAAATGGTATTAAGCTACAGAGGGACTTTTCCCAGATTGGGAAAAATATTATAGAAACTTCATACATATATTGGATGTTTCCTGAATGAATATTTTACTTTACAAACACAAAATTAAATCCTAGAATACATGATTACCTAGGAAGCAATGAAAGGAAGAAAATATGATTTGTGAAATAAATGAATTCACATTTAAAAAAACAGAGCTGGTGGAGAAAGTGATTGAGAGTTCAGGTCATATTATAACTTTAAACACAAGAAAAAAGCAAAAACACACCACTGGTGTAAATTAATAAATAATGCTTTCCCTAATTAAGCAACAGCACCCAAATACGCGTTCCTCCAATACTTAATAATCTGTACAATTCTTCCAAATGGGGCACACATTCATATAGGGAAAAAGAGATATTTGGGGAAAAAAATAGTGTAACTCCATATGCAAATAGGGGCTTAGCAGTATTGCAGGTAAGTAATGCACTCACATTTCCAAGGACATAAATGAGCTCATCATAAAATTCTTTAATTCTTCATAGAACAGAAGAAATGTACAAAAGCGTGTACAGAGTACCGTATTTGCTCGATTATTAGACGACCCCCCAAAATCTGAATATTAATCTAGGGAAAAAAAAAAAAAGAAAGCCTGAATATAAGACGACCCTATAGGAAAAAAAGTTTTACCAGTAAATGTTAATTCATCTAAACAATTTTTTTTAATAAAAGCTATGATTGAGAAAAATATTTTGTTTTTATTTCCTTTTATTTTGTAACCTGCCCCCCAGTTATGCACATCTTGCCACTCTGCCCCAGAAATGCCTTATACCCCCTATATGCCACTGTGCCCCATGATATGCCTTTTAACCCTCTATATGCCACTGTGCCCCATGATATGCCTTTTGACACCCTATGTGCCACTCTGCCTACAGAAATGCCTTATGCCCCCCATTTAACCCCCCCCAAAAAAAACTTACCGGTGCTTCTGACTCCCGGTGTGATGTCCGGGCAGCAGGTAGATGTCTACGCGATTCGTATAGGCAACTTCCTCTGCAGCCGGAAGGAGGTGCGGTTAGCAGCGAGAGTGGTCTGCGTCCATCGCGCATACACCCTCCGACTGTCAGAGAGAATTCCCCACACCGGTGCAGGGAACTCTGATCTCTGACAGCCGGGGAAGGTCTGCGCGATGGACGCAGACAACCCCCGCTGCTAACCACACCTCCTTCCGGCTGCAGCGGAAGTTACCTACGCACATCGCGTAGACGTCTACACGCTGCCCCGGCTACACACCAGGGACTCGGAAGCACTGGTAAGTTGGGGGGGGCATAAGATAGGAGGATCCAGGTCCCCTGCAGCGCTGTGGGGGATCTGGATCTTAGTCTCATAGTCAGACCTATTTGAGGTCTGATTGTAAGACGACCCCGATTATAAGACGAAGGGTATTTTTCAGAGCATTATAATCGAGCAAATACGGTAATCAGCATAAAACCAGGCACAGGGAAGTCGAGCCAGAGGTTCCCAATATATCCCTCTCTCTCAACGCATTTCACCGGACAACCGGCTTCCTCAGGAGATGAATCAGGATTTTCTTTGGCAGCTTGCCCGAAGATATAATGTAGACCACCTTCCTTACAGCTCAGCAAATTCAGAATTATTTTGAAATGTGTTTTTAATTTAAAAACAATTGAATGGAATGTAGCCATCATCAACTGGGCATGTAGGATACTGAATGCATGCACAATTACTACCACGTACTGTTCAATATTTTTTATCAAGGAAGTAATCAGGTATGTGATAATTATGCCCATATTAAATATATCCAATACCTGTAAAATATTCTCATACCAATTAGTTTATCATTTTCCCCATATATACCCACAAGCAGATGGATTCATTTAAATGAATCAATCAATTAAGTCTGAAAATCATACTTAATGAACAATAAATTCTGAAAGTAAAGCTTATCATAACTACCATAGGAATCTAATTATTAACTTCCACATCAAGTAGAGATTTTCAAAGGTGACCTCTGTAAGTGTATTCAGTTACAGAGTAATGGCAACCTTAGAACTGTTCAGTTTTAATTATCACAGAGAAGAAAGACAATTTGTATAACATGACATAATGTCAGATATCCTTGACATGCAAAGATTCTATTACATAAATATGCTGATGTGTGCTAAGCGGTGGTGTCTGTTTATTGCCCATAATTATGTGTTACAAGCAATTCTAGAACTGGCCTGAATTTGCTGTGGCAATGACACTTTTACAGTATAAATATAAACAGAAGTATATTTCTACCTCTGCAATATTATCCTTTATAGAATTCTCCCTGGGTCCACTTCAGTTATCTGACTAAACTTTAATTGGCCTAACAGTGTAAAAAACAAAACATAGTAAGCAATTTAATTGCCTGACTAAACTTCATAGAAGTATGAACACATAGAAAATGCTACTCTAAATCCTTTAAAAACTCTTCCCTGTAAGCTATTCAATAAGGTGTGCCGTTTAAATGAGCTATACTTTTGCATTTAGATTAATACAAATATTAATTTTAAACTTAACATCCTCGTGCCCGATTTGAGGAAAGGGGTGAGGCTGACCCCTTTGAGGGAAGTACTCAGTTAGGCCAGAATAATGCAGACAGATTTGTGGAGAAAGAGAAGTGCAAAAACTCTTCTCCTTTTCCATGAATCCATCTGCATTATACTGGCCTCTCGGGGGACCTCCGCAATCGGGGGAGAGGGTGTGCCCATAGGATTCACCTTTTGTGGAAGTGCTCCAGGAGGCCTAGTTCACGGAGAAGTGAACAAACAAAAGAGAAGAAAGAATACAGAAAAACATGAATGAAGTAGCGTCCAGTTTCGGTACCTCTTTCACAAATAAAACAAGAGACACTTCTTTATTTCAAAATTTTATTAACGTCAGAATGGAATTATTTGTCCGCGGTGCGGACTTAAACACCTCAGCACCGCGACACTCAACCTTTATTAATATGTCATAAAGTGTCAAATATTATAAACACAACAAATTTGACACAACATATATCAATAATTATTGTCAAAACGAAAGACAACATAACCAATTGTAACCATTAATAACCAAATTAATAGCCTGCTGGTATGGGCGTGGCCACCTGTATCTCTGCTGGAACTGCCGGCGTCCCCTAGCGCGGCAGTCACATGACCTTACGATTCACAGAGGCGCATGCCCCTGGAGTGTCCTGCACTTACACCTCTGTGCACCACAAGTAACCATACCTAGATGGTTAACTCCTGCACCGTACCAGCTTAACCAAACCAGAGTACCTGGCAGAGCCAAAAATTAGGGGAGGGATGGGCGGGAAAAATCTCTTTGAAAATAATTGCCCCTATAGGCCACGACCCTTCCTTATATATCCCCCAGGGAGGGTAATTACCCCCTCCCCTCTGGCCCCTGCACGTGCCTCCAAACTTAACTCCTTCCGTGCTAAAATTTCCGCTTAGTCATGCCTTAACCCCTTAAACCGGCTTGACCATTGGTACCTCGTCCGCACTACATTCATGGGGCCCCTCTGTCCAATTCTTTCCCTCCGGGGCTGTTCTTGAATGAAGTAGCGTCCAGTTTCGGTACCTCTTTCACAAATAAAACAAGAGACACTTCTTTATTTCAAAATTTTATTAACGTCAGAATGGAATTATTTGTCCGCGGTGCGGACTTAAACACCTCAGCACCGCGACACTCAACCTTTATTAATATGTCATAAAGTGTCAAATATTATAAACACAACAAATTTGACACAACATATATCAATAATTATTGTCAAAACGAAAGACAACATAACCAATTGTAACCATTAATAACCAAATTAATAGCCTGCTGGTATGGGCGTGGCCACCTGTATCTCTGCTGGAACTGCCGGCGTCCCCTAGCGCGGCAGTCACATGACCTTACGATTCACAGAGGCGCATGCCCCTGGAGTGTCCTGCACTTACACCTCTGTGCACCACAAGTAACCATACCTAGATGGTTAACTCCTGCACCGTACCAGCTTAACCAAACCAGAGTACCCGGCCAAGGCCGGAGAACGCGACCCCTTGCGCTTCACCGGCTCCCCAACACAGCCTCGGCCCTCTCTAAACCGGACCGAACGTCCAGCAGCCAAATGTCCAGACCAATGTCGGACAAATGAACACCGTCATCACGGAACAACCCCGCAACGTCACCCACCAAGTCCCTATGCCTAACCACTATGCCACCCCGAAAAGCCACAAAACGCGAAACCGACCTATTAACCTGCTTGCGTGCCCGCTCAATACCGGCCAACGAGTTGGCACCACGCCAACGCAAACGGCACACTATCTCAGACCAAACGAACACCGTCTCCGGGTAAGCGGCCCAAAGCTGAAGCAGGTCTGCCTTAATATCAGCTATCAGCGCCCGGATAGGAACCGAACACAAATCATTCCCACCGACATGCAGGAGCAGGATCCGGGGCACCCCATGGATCTGAACGTGGCGAGACACCTCTCGGGACACACGATCCCAACGCATACCTCGGAAACCGAGCCAGCGGACCGTCAACTGCGCAGGATCAAGACCCAGCTGTCTCCCATTCGGACGCACAGCAGCCCGACGCGCCGCCCAGAAGACATAGGAGTGCCCCAGGATCCAAACTGCTCCTAAAAAACAAAAAGAAAAACAAACGTCAAGAAAACAACCTTCACAGCAAATGAGGACGAACATACGACAGAAAACGGCTAGACTCCCACCTGCCCAACCTCATAATCACCTCCTGACGCAACCCCCACCGCGCAGCTTCCGTAGCCGCCCCAATCCGGAAGGAATGGGACCCATACTCATCAGCCGACAAACCGAGGTACGCCAGGGCCCGCTTAAACAAGGCAATGAACTGAAACCGGGACAGATGGGAACCGTCCATATGCACCAGCAAAGGCCCCCCAACCTGAGGCCGAACTGCAAGATAAGCCGCCATACAGTCATGCGGGCAAACCGAAGAACCGGGAAGAGACTGCAAAACAATAAAACGACCCCTGCCCTCCTGATCCGTCTTGGACCTCCGAAGACCCAACCGGACCCCCCCACCGGACAGCAAAACATCATCGAACAGCAGGCCACCAGGGACAGACTTGCTGGGACTCACAAGCTCACCAATACGGAAGGCACCAAAAAAGGCGAGGACAAACGCCAGCCGAAACAACAAGAACTCCTCCCGCGACACACAAGCCCCGTCTAGAAACGCCACCAAATCCAACAGCAGAGGGTAGGAAACCGGCCTCCTAGAATCACGCCTAGCAGCACCCCGCCGATACCCCCGCAGAGCCTGACGGACCATAAAGGTTTTAGTGAAATCAGGCTCACCCCCAGCCTTAAAATGAAAAGCAAGGGCAGCCATCCGGCGACCCAAACCCGCAACAGACACCCCACTACTAAACCAATAACCCACCAGCCACAACAGGCACTCCGCCCTACTAAGACCCTGTTCCAAGGCGGACGCCTCGGCCCAAAAAGCAGTCCATTCACCCCAAACCTGATCGTAAAAACCACGAGTAGCAGGGACCAGAGAACGTTGCAGAAGGACCTCTACTCCAGCTCGCCCAGACTCCACATCCAAGCCGGAAAATCCGTGCCCACCTTGTCCGCCCCGGGCGCCAAAGCGAAGAACCGGTCCCACTGCAAACGAGAAAGGGAGTCAGCCATACAATTGTCAACACCAGGAACATGAGAAGCCCTAAGGCACATATTAAGCTGAAGACAACGCAACACCAAGCGCCGCAACAGGCGCAACACGGGAACCGAAGAGGAGGTGAGATTAGAAATCGCCTGAACCACGGCAAGGTTGTCACACCAAAAACGAACCTGGCGATTAGCGAGACGATCACCCCACACCTCCACCGCCACCAAAATGGGAAACAACTCCAGGAAAGTCAAATTCTTAGTCAAACCCGCACGAGCCCAGCCGGCCGGCCAGCTCCCCACACACCAACTACCCCCAAAATAAGCACCGAACCCCACCGCACCCGCGGCATCCGTCCACAACTCCAGGTCCACATTAGTGACCGGCTCCTCCATCCACAACGTCCGACCATTATAATCACGCAGAAACAAATCCCACACCTCAAGGTCCTCCTTCAGGGATCTCGTAAGCCGCACAAAATGATGTGGGGCCGATACACCAGCAGTCGCCAAAGACAAACGCCTCGAAAAAACCCTGCCCATCGGCATAACCCGAGACGCAAAATTCAATTTCCCCAACAAGGACTGTAATTGCCTCAAAGTGACCTTGTGCAGCCGCCGAAAACTCGCAACCAAAAAACGAAGCTCAACCACTTTCGCCTCAGGGAGCCGATAAGACATGTCCCCCGAATCAATTTCAATACCCAAGAAACACAAGGAACTACACGGCCCCTCAGTCTTATCAGGTGCCAACGGGACACCAAAAAGACGTGCCACCTGTTGCATCGTGGCCAACAAAACCGCACACTGAGAAGAACCCGCCGGACCCACACACAAAAAATCGTCCAAATAATGAATAATAGAAGGGAGACCCGCAACCTCCCGAACCACCCACTCCAAGAACGTACTAAACGTCTCAAAGTACGAGCAAGAAATGGAGCAACCCATCGGGAGGCACCTGTCAACAAAAAACCCATCACCCCAAAAACACCCCAACAAATGAAAACTTTCCGGATGAACAGGAAGGAGACGGAAGGCAGCCTCAATATCAACCTTTGCCAACAACGCCCCCCTACCAGACACCCTCACCCAATGCGCCGCCCTATCAAAAGACGCATACGAGACCGTACACAGAGCCGGGTCAATACCATCATTCACCGACTGCCCTTTCGGATACGACAAATGATGGATCAACCGGAACTTGTTTGGTTCTTTTTTGGGGACCAGGCCCAACGGGGACACCCGCAAATCAGGGATAGGGGGGGAAGGAAACGGACCCGCCATCCTGCCCAAACGCACCTCTTTCAACAACTTGTCAGAAACAACAGACGGATTGGCAAGCGCCGATTTAAGGTTACGCGACCGAGCAGATAAACCCTCAACCTTAGACGGAATGCGAAAACCCTCACGAAAACCCTCCTCCAGCAACCGGGCAGCATCCCGATCGGGATATTTAATCAGCCACGGCAGCATCATCTCCAGCCGCACCGGAGTCTCCCCTTTTGCCAGCACTGGCCCTACCCCCTTTCTGCCGCTTGAGGCACTTAGTAAGCGGGTGTGCGCCACTACAGCCGGAGCACTCATGCTTAAAGCGACACAACGTGCCCCACTTGCACTGCCCCTCATTAAACTTCCAGCAGTATCCTTTCTGTTGCCCAGCCGACACCCCTGAACCGGAAGTGCCGGCTCCCGTCTGAAAAGGCTGAGACCCAGGACGACCCGGCGTCATAACGCGCAGCCACAGTGCTATATCTTTATGGTCCCAACGGACCCCAGGACGCACCGCCATGCGCTGCCGGAACTGCTCATCATACCGCAGCCACGCCTGCCCACCATAAACCCGATACGCTTCCCCAATCGAGTCAAGGTAGCAAAATAACCCCGAACAATGCTCAGGCGCCTTCTGACCAATGACACTGGCCAAAATGGCGAAAGCCTGCAGCCAATTAGAAAAGGTGCGAGGAATCAAACGGTATCTACGCTTCTCCTCATCCTCCTTTTTAGTGGCCTCATTTTTTGACGGCCTGTCAAGATTAAACTTCTCCAGAGGGAGGAGCGAAAATATTTCCACATATTCCCCCTTCCAAATCTTTTCCCTCACGTCCTGCTTCAAATGCGTACCCAAAGGAGCCTCAAAACAAACATATATCTCCCCACGGGCAGCGTCCGCTAGACGAACAGGATCCACGTCAGCGCGCGAACCCCCAGCAGCCGGGTCAGCAGAAGCGCTGCTAGCGCGAACAGGCGAAACAGGCGAAACAGGCGCAATAACAGGCGCAAGAACAGGCGCAGTAACAGGCGCAGTAACAGGCGCAGCAACAGGCGCAGCAACAGGCGCAGCAACAGGCGCAACCTGCCCCACGGCCCCAGCCGGCACCCCAGTAACCGCCGGTACACCACCACCACTCCCCAAAGCACTGAGACCACCAGCCCCAGGCGCACCATATGACCCCCATACCTGCGCCGGCGACGCACCCTGACCCCCCAAACCACAAGTCGCCACCAGGTCACGAAAAACAGTAAGCAATTGGAGCGCTACCGCCGAGCTATCCCCAGAAACCGCAGAAGCACTCCCACCACCCCCAGCCAACCCCCCAACAGGTGTAGAGTGTGAAACAACATCAGAAAATAAAGGAAACAAATGCTCACCCTGAGATGCAGCGCCCCCAGCGGTGGATGTAGAAGGCACAGCCTCCGGAGAATGTGCAGCTGCAGTACCGGAACGGAAGGCAGCAGGAGTGTCCAGCAGGTCGTCCGCGGCCTCAGTGCGTGGAGCAACTGAGGAACAGCCGGCAGCAGCAGCCTCCCCAGCGTCTCTGCAGGCACCCAGGGCTCCACGGGCCCCCGCACTGGCCCGCAAGCCAGGCCGAGACGCAGCCTGCGTGGGGTTCGGAGCCCTCAGCGGGGAAGCGGCCCTCCGCGACGATCGCACCCGGGCGCGAGCACCGGGGCGTCCAAAATCGAGGCCGCGGTCGCGGCCTGTACCGCCAGGCCGCAAGGAACCCGCACCGGCGGCGCTAGACGCCCCGGACGCCCCGGCAACGGAGCCCTCGACCCCGCCGCCAAGCTCCTCCCCGGAGCTGGACCTAGACTGCGGCGGGGATGATCGGTGCGGCGGCACCTCCGGGCGAGGCCTGCCGGCCCTCCCGGAACGCGCCGGACGGGAACTCCGGCGCTTGGTAGGCCCGGAACGGGACACGGGGCGGACCGGAGACGCAGCAGCCACTCTCCGGCCAGACACCTCCGGGCTCAGCCTGACGGGAGGGCGGGAGACCCTGGAACGGCTTGACCTCGACGTCCCAGGGGCAGGTGAAGGACCAGGAGCCGGAGAAGAGGACAGGACCCCGGACAGACGCTCCCGGAGCCACTCAACATCTCCCCCAGCAGCCTCCTGAAGTTCCCGAAGCAGGGATTCCATGCTGGACGCCATCAGGACCTGCAAGACAAAAGGTGAAAAATCTCTTTGAAAATAATTGCCCCTATAGGCCACGACCCTTCCTTATATATCCCCCAGGGAGGGTAATTACCCCCTCCCCTCTGGCCCCTGCACGTGCCTCCAAACTTAACTCCTTCCGTGCTAAAATTTCCGCTTAGTCATGCCTTAACCCCTTAAACCGGCTTGACCATTGGTACCTCGTCCGCACTACATTCATGGGGCCCCTCTGTCCAATTCTTTCCCTCCGGGGCTGTTCTAGAACAGGCAAGAGAAGAAGTGGGACTGTGGAAAATCCAACAGAGACACAGAAGCATTTGGTGGAAAAGATAGGGAGAATGTAGGTGAAAGTGTGAGAGAGTGACAACAAATTTCATTTCTGAATGGAAAAAGCCATCCAAAGTTTGTCCTAACCGAAAGGGGCTGGAAACAAAATTTACTGCCTGAAAACAAATGGACTAAAAAAAAAATAAAAAAAAGTCCGCATTGATTTGGTTGATTTGCACAAGTCTATTATGAGTACCTAAAACTAATACATTTTTGCCCTTACATTTCAGACCATAAAATCTTTAAACTTACTTCCACGAGACCTGTCTAAAATACATGTAGACACTATACAGGCTCACTTCCTGGAGCATTGAACTTCCCAACCCTATTGTGTGGCATTGGACTTTGACCTTCATTTCTGTTTTGATATGTGTACCTCATCTGATTGATTATCTGGATTCTGACCTTTTTTGTATTGTTTCACCTGTGTATGACTGACCTTGTCCAACAGCCTCCAGAGGGCAGCATTCTGTCCGAACATATATTAGCCATATATGCTAGTGTGCTCATTTGCATTTATTCAAATAAAATATATTCCCATGATCCTTTCGTGTAATGGTTTAATACAAAAAAAACCCCCCAAAATAAATAGAAAAAAAGAGTTTACAAGTTCGACAGAATTAATGTCCGCAGCGGGGAGACCAGCGGATCATGGGAATATATTTTATTTAAATAATTAATCAATGAAAATGAGCACACTGCCACATATGGCTAATATATCTTCGGACAGAATGCTGCCCTCTGTTGGTTTTACATTGAGTAGCATAATAACTTATTAAGCTACTCAATGTATCTAACCAACAGAGGGCATCATTGTGTCCGAAGTTATAATAAGTTATTATGCTAAGTTAAATGTCCGTACCAGCGACTTTGTTGGTCGCTGGCACGGACATTTAACTGACACAGCAGGGAGACCACTGGTGTCCCCGCTGTGTCAGTTAAATGTCCGTACCTTCGACTTTGTTGGTGGCTGACACGGACTTTTAACTGTTGCAGCAGGGTCCCAGGCTTTTTTTCTTTTTTCTGCATAGCAACTAGTGGTAAGGGTCCGTGCGAGTGAGCCTATTGGTCGCTTGCATGACCCTTTACCCTACGGATTTCTGCTCCCGTTATCCAACGCAGCATTGCAGGGGTTAACGGGAGCGGAAATCAGGAGTTAAAAAGGCCGTGCGAGTGAGCCTATTGGTCACCTGCAGGATCTTCCTCTGGCATCAACCAATTGGTTGATGCCAGAGGAAGACCCTGCAGATGACCAATAAGCTCACTCGCACTGCCCTGTAACCCCTGACGACAAACCTGCGGATTTCCGCTTCAGTCAACTCCTGCGATGCCATGAAGATAAGGTAGGCTAGATGGGGAAGGGACCAGGGAGATTAGTAGACGAAGACGATCACGAAGATTCTTCGTGTGTGTGTCTTCGTCTTCGCCTACGTTTTACCGGGACTGTATTCTCTTCTACGTTTTTTTGGAACGAACAAAAAAATGGACTCTTCGTGTTCGTTTTCATGTTCGCCCGAAGACGAATGCACAAGTCTAGTTATGAGCCACAATCTGTCCCTGCACAGAGACTCCAACCTGACCCGGTACCCACAGTCTTGACATTATCAGAAGCATTAAATAGTTCCACAAATCTGTAAACAGAATGAATGTGTCTATATGTTCTAACTACAACTAAATTTAGTCACTGTGGTTCCACAGTTTCAATGTTTTTTTTTTTTATTGAAACACACCGTGTCTATTAGGATAATATATAGGATAAGTAGTCAGCACATATAAAACATGTATATTGTACATGAGTACTAATGAAAACATCAATATCTCGTGTGTGTATCATAGTTGATCTTAAGCAGAGTGAGGGTCGTGCAACAAATTGGACCCTTGCAATAAACCCTTGGTAACTTCCAGCAATGTGAGCGGAATGTTGCACCCACCTATGTTCCACCTTGTTTTTTCTCCCACCAAAGGCTATCAGGGGCCGCCCTGCCCCAATGCACAGCTAGCCTTGCTCCTACATGAAGCCACATCCACAGAATATGGAGATTTACAGGTAGCAGACCCTGAGAAGTTCCCAGGGTTGTATGTATACAGTGTATACCGTATTGGCTCGATTATAGGTTGCACCCGATTATAGGCTGCACCCTAAAAGTTTGGTGCAATTTTAAAGAAAAATGTATTTAAAGACAAAATACACATTAGTATGCAGTTAGCATATGTTTCATATAAACAGAAATTTGGAAAACCAATAAGCTGCCCTCCTTAATTCATAATGCACCTTACCTGTAGATATTCCCCTCTGCTCTCCTGATATGCCACTCTGCTCTCTAGATATGCCACTCCCCCCAGACTTACTAATGCACCCCCAGATTCCCGGGTGTCTAGCAGGGCCGGCGCAGACTACCTCCACTGCTGGCACTTCTACCGGGGCTTCTATGATGGAGAAGCACTGGCGGAAGTGCCGGCAAAATGCTCAGAATTTTCATCAGAAATTTGTGGGTCCACATTCACTCACTCTCTCGCGCTCTCTAAATGTTTCCCTACCTTCTCTGCCGGCCACTTCCACTTCTGCATCTATTTTTAATCTTGTTCCTTCTCTTCTTCATGGTCTATCTTTGTCCGCATTTCTGTGGACATAATAAGTGCCACCATATTCCTATTATGGGGTTGTTTTCTGTGATTGGAGGATTAGGGAGAGGAATTCACGCCATGCACCACTACTTTGCCAGAAGTTCCTGCTGGGTTATGTCTGTGGAGATGTGGACCAAAAAAAATAATCAATGTGTTGCAAGCCCCAGACCTCAAACCAATTGAAATGCTGTGGTGAGACCTTAAGATAGCTGTGCAGAAACAAATCTCTATAAACTGAAGCAACCTTGTAAAGAAAAGCGGGACAAAATTCCTCCACAATGATGTGAGAGATTAATAAAGTCACACAGAAAACAATTACTTCAAGTTATTGCTGCTAAAGGTGGTTCTACAAGCTATTGAATCATATGGTGTACTTAATATTTCACGTACGTTTTTTTCATTTTGGTTTTATTTTTGTTGAATGAATAATGACACGGTGTAATATGTCATGTGTTGTTCATCTGAGGTTGTATTTACCTAATTTTTAGACCTGCTAAGGATCTGATGATTGTCATTATGTCCTGTTATGTAAAACCATATACTGTAATTTCCTTTTCACACAACTATGTGCGTGCGTGTGTGTGTATAAATATAGATAGATATTATTATTATTATTAGTTATACTCATAAAGACAAGTAGAAGGTGAATGTTTAGGACCCAGCATAAACATATGAATGGGGAAGATAGTAAGGGTCCAGCATGTTCCTATGTGTTTACACACTGCCATCAACTGCACTCAATAATTAGATCCACACATAAACACATCTCCTTAGGGTATGTGTTTAACCCCTTAAGGACCAGGCTGTGTTTTACCTTTTGTACCATTGGGACCGAGGCTGTTTTAACACTTTTGCGGTGTTCGTGTTTAGATGTAATTTTCTCTTCACTCATTTAGTGAACCCACACAAATTATATGTTGTTTTTTTCAGGACAAGAAGGGCTTTCTTCTATCTGAAGAATGGTATTTCTTCAGATACCATTGTTTTAATCATATTATCTAATTTCCCATAAAAAAAATAATAAAATATGATGAAAAATGTAAAAAAAACCCCACATTTTCTGACTTTTACCCCAAAAATCTTTTACTCATCCAAAAAGCTAATGAAAAAACCTACTAAATATATTCTACTATTTGTCCTTTAGAAGTTTAGAAGTTTAGAAATACCCAATGTTTTTATGTTTTTTTGCTTTTTTCTGCACGTTATGGAGCATTAAGTACAGGTAGCGTTTTGCTATTTCAAAACCATTTTTTCCAAATCTGGTAATTCTTCCCCCCATGTGCCATTTCGGGTATCTTTGAAGCTGGCCAATGCAATTTACCCCATCAAATCTTATATTTTTGAAAACTAGACACCCCAAGGTATTTCAAATGCTAGTATTTTAACCCTTTCCATGCATGAGATTCTACCACCAGCCTTTGCCACACTTTGTGTTAGTATTTTTTTGGTATTTTTTTTTACACAAATTGTATTTTGGGTATACATTTATAGCTCCAGGTATACGTCACTATCAAACAACACCCTAATATGTGTTCAACAACATCTCTTGAGTACAGTGATACCACCCATGCATGGGTTTGACTGCTGTTTGGGGTTAAAAGGCCACATTTGGGAAGTGCGCTTTTTTTCCCCCTATTTTGGTCAGTCTGTGCCTATGCCCTATCTTTGAGCCTGGCCACTACAATTTACCTCATAAAACCATATATTTTTGAAAACTAGACACCCCAAGGTACTTAAAATGGTAGTATTTAACCCTTTCCATGCATCAGATTCTACCACCAGCCTTTGCCACACTTTGTGGTAGTATTTTTTTTTGTATTTTTTTCACACAAATTGTACTTTGGGTATAAATTTATAGCTCCAGGTATACGTCACTATCAAACAACACTCTAATATGTGTTCAGGAACATCTCCCGAGTTCAGTCATACCCCACATGTATGGGTTTGTCTGGTGTTTGAGGTTAAAATGCCGCATTTTGGAAGTGTGCTTTTTTTTCCCCCCATTTCGGTCAGTCTGTGCCTATGCCCTATCTTTGAGCCCGGCCACTCCAATTTACCCCATCAAACCATTCATTTTTTTTAAATTAAACACCCCTTGGGTATTTGAAATGCTTTTATTTAAATTTTTCCACGTCAGGATTTTTGGGAAGATACAGCGCTAATTTTAGCACTTGCTCATAATAATAAACTTTATTTTTTTATTTTATTTATTTTACTCTTTTTGGACTTTTTTTTTTACATTTTGCTGGAACTGGATAGTTCCTCTAAAGCATAATAATTTTTAAATGTTACCATGTTTTTTTTAAGCTTTTTTTTTTTTTCCTTTTTTTTTAAAAATTTTTAATTATTTTTTTTTAAATATTTTACTAATCACATAGTGATTAGAAAGCTGGGCTCCATTGACTTGTATGGTTGAATGCAGTACCTGTATTCAACCTGAAAGTGGAGCCAGAGTTCTCTAGAGGGTCTGGAGACTGTCTAGCGAACTTTTTCAACTTTATTATTTTTTTTCCCGGGCCGCCGCCATCTTGCGGATGGTGAAGACTGCGTGCAGCTGCGGCTGTGACCGCTCTCCGGAGCGGTCACAGTCCATCAAGAGGTAAGTGTTTGGTGTCGCTGGATGCCTCCTGATCGAGGCATTCCAGCGACACCATTGAAGTTTAGGAGGTGATCGTTAATCACCTCCTAAACGCTTTTAAAACGGGCGTGTACAATGTATGGCGGCTGTTGACGCAGTTAACGGTCTATCACTCAGTCTAAGCTGATAGTATTAGTGTCAGACATTTTTCAGTTTTGTCAGTCTTGTAGTCACAGTAATAAATAGAATACTTTTCTATGCAGTTGTTTCATGATGGAAATGCTAAAGACATCTAACATCATGAATGGCTTCCACTTCAACAGTTGAACAAGAACCTACTCAGCAGTACCATTAAGATCAAGAGACAACACCTGCACTTCTAGCCATTTCCTAAAAAAAAAGTCAAAATGCATGGTTATATGCAAACAAGTGTAAATGTGAAATGTTACAGGCACTATAGAGGGCCACATTAAAAAAGCATTTTTTTTTTTTCTTCCAGGAACCACACAGAATGGTAAGCTAATTATTTTAATTTTAATAGAAAAAAGCTGAGGCTATATACATACATATTGTGAAAAAGTAGACACAGGCATCGTTAGCAAAAGTCTCTCTATAAGGAAAAAACACACTTTCCACTTCTGAGAGGGATCTTCTCAATTCCTAATAAGCAAAACAGACACATATTCAGTGCAGTAAACAGATTCATCACAATTGAAGTTAATAAAGGACACTTTATCAGGACAGTCATTAGAACCAGCATTTATACTTTTATTGACTGGACAGGTAAAAGACAAATAACGTTAGATCTCTAGTCACACAGAGGCAATGCCTGAGGTCTCAAAGTATTCCTTTTGCTTTGTCCCCATACAGCCTGTGCCATCCTTGTCCCATAAACACCCTGCCTTTGACTTTGTAAGTGTACCTAGAAGAATTAATACTGTTTTGAAGGCAATGGGTGGTCATGCAAAGTATTGATTTGATTTTCCTTCTGTTCACTCACTTTGCATTTTGTTAAATGATAAAAATAAACTATTAACATGTCTATTTTGGAAGCATTTTTTACACATGCCTGAAAATGTTGCACAGTGCTAAATATACTTTTGACAAACTTTATTTTTAGTTAAATTTGCCAATTTCCAGCATTCGTGTGAATCTCTGATAAAGAGAAGGGCCCACAATGAAAATGATATGCAAAACTGCTGAAATTTAGAAATTTCATTACGATTAACTAATTTTTTTGTCGAGTTCATCTATTTACCATACTGCAAGTGTCAAATAGTGTAGTACAGAAAACTTATGGAGGTAAAGTGGATTTGAGAAGTTGTACAACTATACTTCATTTTATCAATTTATATTGACTGCAGCAGAACGGTTGCTTTTTCTTTTTTATGAAAAAATGTATTTATTTAATTATTTTAGTGTTTAATTTTTTTTGCATTTTCTTTTTTAAGTTGTGCTTTAGTTAACACTTACACTACCAGAAAAACCTTTTATTTTTGGACAACAAATAACAAATCAGTAAATGCTTGGGTCAAATTTAGGTATTGCATTGTGCATGCACGCATTGTGTTTTAAATCTTGACATAATGTTCCTGAGTGTTTACACTACAAACCGCTGAATTTTGTACAACACTAATTTTAAATCGGAAACTATTGGTGACAAATTGGACAGGACAGATGGACTATGTATGTGCACTGTGTATTTTAGTCCTTGAAATTAATGTTCCTGAATTGAGTTTTAGTTGCCTTTTAACTTTGGAAGGTGAAAATAATAAATCAGAAAATATTGGTGACAAATTAGGCAGACAGGGGACTTTTTTCCATTTTTACTGGCTACTGCAATCAATTTGGAAATGTCTGTGAGAATGAGTAATTGCAGTTTTCATGGGCTGGGCAAAGGCAGGGGCACGCGTGTACGAAAAAGTAATCAGAGTATCTGTTTACCAGTCCAAAATAGGCTGAAGCTTTATTGACTGCATGGACCAGCACTACTAGTGAACATCCTGGGGGTAGTACCTCACCTCACCTCCACTACCTCACCTCCATAGCAAAGTATGGAATTATTTAGTTTGAGAGATGGGTGCACTGCAAGGTGCAAATTGTGTTATAAGTGATCTGGGGTAAGGTGTTAGTAAATCTCACCAACTCTGATTTACACCAACATATATGTACACAGATGCTTCTCTATCTCCTTCCTTACTCAAGGGTGGTAATTTTTTTTGTTGTTTTTTCTAATATTGGAGGAAATTCAGTCTTGTACCATTAGATCTGTCTGAAATGCCTGCCCTGTACCCCCTGCCCTGCTGCTAAATCTCCTTCCTTACTGTGGGGCATCAATTATTTTGCTTTTTTTCCAATATTGAGGAGGTATTCAGTCCTGTACCATATGGTTGGATGTGTTTGTCTGAAGTGCCTGCCCTGTGCCCTGACCCATCTCTGATGCTCTATTTCATTCCTGAACCTGGGGGATCATTGGGGGTACTCAGTCATGTGGCTGGATGTGTCTGTTTGCCTGTGCCTGGTCTGTGCCTGTCCTGGCTCTGCTGCTTCTGCATCTGCTGTGGCTCTGTCTCCTTCCTTACTCTGGTGGATCTACTTTTTTGTTTAATATTATACATTTTGATGGAAATTTAGTCCTGTGGAATCTGGATGTGTCTATATGGCAGCACTTTCCATGTGCCCTGCCCTGCTGCAGCTCAGTCTCTTTCCTTACTCAGAAAAGTTATTTTAATTTGTTTAATATTTGGGAAATTCAGTCCTGTACAAAGTGGCTGAATGTGTCTGCCAGTGTGTGCTCTGCACTGCCCTACCCTGCCCTGCCCCTGCTGCTGTTCAATTTCCTTCCTTACTCTGGATGATCCATTATTCTTCTTTTTTGTAATGTTTGGAATTAGAAAATTTAGTCCTGCAAAATCTTGGTGTTTCCGTCTGACCTGCCCCTATGCCCTGCCTTTGCTGATGAGGCTCAATGTCCTATTTTACTCTGGGGAATAATTTTTTTTTCTTTCTAATATTGCGAGGGTTCAGTCTTGTATTATATGGTTGGATATGTCTGTCTGCCCATACCTGCCCTGTGCCAGGCCACTGCAGCTCAATCTCCTTCCTTATTCCGAGGGTTTCAAACACTTCACTCTACTGAACGGTTCTAACAATAGTCTCCAATGACTTGCTCTCTGCCAAAACTAAAGCTTACTTCTCCATTCTAATACTCTTAGATCTCTCTGCTGCTTTTGATACTGTTGATCACCAACTTCTTCTTGACTGACTTGCTTCTACAGGCATTTGAGATACAGCTCTCTACTGGATCTCCTCATATATGTCTAACCGTTCCTTCTCTGTCGGTTGGCATCTCCCCAAGGATCAGTCAGTCCTTGGCCCTCTCCTGTTCTCTCTTTATACTTAATCTCTTGGCAAACTAATCAACTCATTTGGCTTTCAGTATAATCTATATGCAGATGATACCTAAATCTACCTGCCTTTTCTGATCTCGCTCCATCTCTCATGTCCCTTATTACCAGCTGCTTGTCTGCTATTTCTTAATGGATATCACAACACTACCTGAAACTTAACCTTCTAAAACTAAACTCATTATCTTCCCTCCTTCCATCTCCACCCTAGTACTTGAATTCTCTATCACCATTAATAACATGACTGTCTCTCCTACTAACCAGGCCCGATGCTTTGGGGTCATTCTTGACTCAAACCTTTCCTTCATCCCTCACATTCAGTCCCTCTACCAGATCCTGACGCTTGCACCTAAAAAAAACATCTCTCGCATCTGCCCATTGCTCACCCAGGAATCCACAAAAACTCTGGTTCATTGACTTATCATTTCCTGTCTTGACTGCTGCAACACTCCTCTGGTTGGCATTCCACTGTCTTGACTCTCTCCTCTACAGTCTGTCCTAAATGCTGTTCATAGGCTTAACTTCCTTGCATGCCGCTTCCATTCTGCTTCCCCACTCAGTGAAATCCTCCACTGGCTCCCTAGTACCTTTAGAATTAAATTAAAAATCCTGGTACTAACAAATAAGGCCCTCCATAACACCGCTCCTCCATACATTTTTGCATAAAAGCATGAAACAAGCATGAAACAAAACCCACAAACAAATACTCCCCGACTCGATCTTTACGTTCTTCCCATGGGCTAAGGCTCTCCTCCCTTATCACTTCTTCCTTTTCCCGTCTACAAGATTTCACTTGTGCTACCCCATATCTCTAGAACCTACTTCCACCAAATCTTCAGCTTAAACCCTCCGTCCTTTACGTTCAAGAAAGATCTCAAAACCACTACAATGTTAGCTGCTAGAACTTCCCTGTCACTGGTACAATCCCACACTACCATTCACCTTTCTCTGTTCATTATGTTTGTCCTCAACCCATTCCCTCAAGGCTGTAAGCTTGCGAGCAGATCTCTCTCCACCTAATGAATCAGTTTGTCTTAGTCTGTCAATTCTAGTCATACCCATTGAATATATGTATTGTAAGAAGTGCTGCTTAAATTGTTGGTGCTCTATAAATAAAATATAATATTAATAATAATTTTGTAGCCGCTCAGTGTTTCCTCCCTCAACAATGCTTCAATATTGTTAAGAGGATTTGGATCCGCAACACCGGGGAAAATAAGTATCAGACAAGGTAGTGCATTTAAAATGCCAATTTTATTTACCTCATCCGGCTTACCTCAGTGAGGCCTCATCAACCGGTAGGCAAGTGCCTTATGCCTTTCACACCAAACAATGGTATACCTATTTCCAGTAGCGTACCTAGCGGGGGGCGGGGGGGGGCGGTCCACACCGGGTGCCGCTCATCAGGGAGGTGCCAACTTGCCGGCACCCCTCCAGAGACGGACAGTAATGTCTGCCGCTGGAGGAGCAGGCTCGCAAGGGAGCGGTATCGGAGGTCTTTAACAGACCTCCGGCTCCCTTGAGTGATTTTAAGCCGGGTTCAAGGGTTGAACCCGGCTTAAAATCACTCAAGGGAGCCGGAGGTCTGTTAAAGACCTCCGATATCGCTCCCTAGCGATCTGCGCGGCAACAGCTGCTGTGCGCCGGGATTTGTTGTCAGATCCCGGCGCACAACACTGAAGCCGCGCCCACTGAACCGGAAGAAGACAGAAGAACTGTAGAAGAGGAGGAAAAGAAGCTGTAAGGAGAAAAGAGGAAAGGTAGGAAAGCATTCAGTGAGTGAGAGTGGATTGGTATGTGTGGATTAGTATGTGTGGATTAGTATATGTGTGGATTGGTATGTGTGTGGATTGGTATATGTGTGGATTGGTGTATGTGTGGATTGGTGTATGTGTGGATTGGTATGTGTGTGGATTGGTATGTGTGGATTGGTATATATGTGGATTGGTATGTGTGGATTGGTATGTGTGGATTAGTATGTGTGGATTAGTATATGTGTGGATTGGTATGTGTGTGGATTGGTATATGTGTGGATTGGTGTATGTGTGGATTGGTATGTGTGTGGATTGGTATGTGTGGATTGGTATATGTGCGGATTGGTAAATGTGTGAGAGTGATGGGTGTTATGCTGTACCATTTCCAATGTATTTTTCATTATATAATTATGCTCTAGTACATCATAACTCCCATCACTCTATACTGTTCCATACAGTGGCAGAGCTGGGAGACAGAGGCCTTGCACCCCCACCGCAGGACTCCTGAAAGGTAAGTGAACTTCAAAGGGGGAGAGGGTAGATCGTTAGGAGGAGGTAGATAGGGAGAAGGGAGTGAGGCGGGGGGATAGGGGGTAGATAGGGAGAAGGGAGTGAGACGGGGTAGGTAGGACAAAAGGGAGTGAGAAGGGGTAGATAGGGCAATCATACTCCTATCATGCCAAGTCTGCGAGTACATCCTGGAATCTGCGAATGCCTGGGCATGACAGGAATGTGATTGCTGTTAACAATCATATATATATATATATATATATTAATATTGTTATTTAATTGTTTTGTCCTATTTTGGTGTGTTACTTACTTTAAATAAAAGTGTTAGATTTTTTTTTTATGGTGTGGGGGGGGTCATTTTCGGTTTCAGTCCAGAATTTGTTTCGGTGCATCCCTACTACTAATGAAGTGGTAGGCCTACACCACATCAATGTTTGGCTTAATATATAGTGATAGGAATTATGCTGCTCTATTGTCAATGTCTGGCTCAATGTATAGTGATAGGGATTACGCTGTACCACCGTCAATGTGTGCCTCAGTATATAGTGATAGGCGTTATGTTGTACCACCGTCATTGTCTGCCTCAGTATATAGTGGTAGGTGTTATGTTGTACAACCGTCTGCCTCAGTATATAATGATAACAGTAAGTGTTATGCTGTACCACCTTCAGTGTCTGCGCCGGTATAAAATGGTAGAAGCTATGCAGTTTTAAAGTGTGTGTGTGGGGGGGTGCCACATACAGGATCCGCCCCAGGTGCCAAATACTCTAGGTACGCCCCTGCCTATTTCTGGTCTTAAGTAGTGTTTATCCAAAGTGCTCCACAATTAAATACAACAATCATAATATATTATTCAAAGTGAAAATACCGTATTTGCTCGATTATAAGACGACCCCCCAAAAATCTGAATATTAATTTAAGAAAAAAATTAAATACCTGATTATAAGACGACCCTATAAGAAAAGTTTTACCAATTCATGTAAACTATTTTTTCATATTTAATAAAAGCTATAAGAAAAATATTTCCTTTTATTTGCCAACCTGCCCCGCCCTAGTTATGCACATCTGCCCCCAGGCTTGCCACTCTGCCCCAGAAATGCCTCATACCAGACTATATGCCACTCTGCCTCCCTGACATTCCTTATACCCTCCTATATGGCACTCTGCCCCATGATATACCTTGTAACCGCCTATATGCCACTCTGCCTCCAGAAATGCCTTATGCCACTCTGGCATATAGGGGGTTAAAAGGCATATCATGGGACAGGGTGGCATACAGGGGGTATAAGGCATTTCTGGAGGCAGAGTGGCATATAGGGGGGACACTTACACACCCAGACACTAATATACCCACTCAGACACACTTCCAAACCAAGACACCAAGACCATTCACTCACTGTGATGCCTCAGCAGGCGCTTACTGCAGCCGGTCTTGCTTCTGGAGCGAGCGCCGCCTGTCACAAAGAGATCAATGATCTCCCGATCCACGCGTAGACAACCTCCATTGCTGCCCGCGCTTTCACGGTGCACGGTGATAGACGCCCGGTGGAAGTGCCGGCACCAGCTGAGGTTACCAGACAGGAGGATCCAGGTCCCCTGCAGTGCTGCGGGGATCTGGATCTTAGTCTTGTAGTCAGACCTCTATTTAAGGTCTGATTATAAGACAACCTCGATTAATCTCTAGTAAATATCGAATTGATTCATTTATCTTTTTTGTAGGTTTTAGTTCAAATTTCTGCATATAAATGTATCAGTATAGAAACTAGTCTTCCTTTGCTATACCACACAACCCCTCTATCACATAAGATAAAAATGCAAAAATGAAAATCAATAAATAAATAAAAATGAAAAAACAGTTGCCCACATGAACACCTATTAGCCAAAAGGTTAGGGGTTGAGGTCCTCCTTTCTTCCCCACACCATGGGCAGGGTTGAGGGGTTTATGATTCACTCTGAGGTTGTATGAAGTACACTCTTGCCATCCTCGTCCCATTCACATTAGGGTAATATATCATTTTAAGTAGAACTGGATTATAACTAAACGGTGACAAAGTGCTTTCAGGGACAGATTTGCATGATAAATTGAGTACAAACAGTAAAAGAAATCACTGTCCATTCTCAATGTAAACACCTTGCTGCTCTACAAAGAAAGCATGAAACAAAACCCACATGCCACTGACAACTTGGAATGTCCAAATAGAGGTGATTTAGTAAAGCCAATGCTGCAATTTGCTTGATTACATGTTAATATTGAAAACATGTAGCCTGTCTACAAGCCCTATGAAATGGAGCTGGAATAGCCTGTTGTGCACTGGACTACCTCTTTGTGCAAGAAAAATATAAATATAATTTAGAACAAACTAGACAATGCTTAGAGGAATGTAGGGTTATATACTATAAATGTATTTAATGATAAGAGAAGAGCACACAAAAAATGCAGCAAACATACCCCAAAGCAACAAGCAAATGGTTTTACAGGAAATCTAAGGGTGTCTTGAAATCAGTTGGACTTTGTTTATTTAAAAAAAATATATATATATCTAGTGTCATCATCAATCTATGCAAAAACAAACTATTTCATATTTTAAAAGTCTACAGCTGGGATTTGTAAAAGGTAATTGTTATTCTCACCTTATATAGGATGCTGAAACAAAGCATCATTGTCTCAATAAAATGTATTAGAAATGTAACTTTGCTGCCTGAGGATTTGTTGTTCATTTCTATTTGTTTAGCAGCCTAAAGCTGGAGCAATTTATTTCTGTAATCTAGATTTTAAAGCGTAGAAAACGTCTGCCTCCATCAAAGACACATATAATGTATATATATAATCAGGAAATCAGTTGCTAATTTATACATTTTTTTTTTTTTTTTTTTTTTAATAATCTTTTTCTTTATTTATAATAAGAAGAATAAAAAAAGACAAGGAGAAAACATATCGTAGACATACAGGAGACAAACTGTCAAAGCTGAGTTGGGATCGGAGCGCAGCGCAGAGAGACACCGGGTGCAAGGGAGTGAAGTAAAGGGTAATCCAACACACAAAGTCCAGTATATAGCCAAGGGTCAAAAGTCCATGTAATCGAATCAGAAGGTTCGCAGTACAACAAGGGTAATCCAAAAACAAAGTCCAGAAATCCAGCCGAGGGTCAAAAGTCCGTATAATCCAAATAGAGAAGAAACAGCAACAGGGTATAGGAATCCGGTAGGGAACTTGAACAACCAAGTACTGAAGGTAGCCCGCCTAATTGTTACTCCTCCTCTAACCCCTCCTCTCTCTGTGGCTGTCAATTAGTCCCTAATCCCTCCCCTCTGCGGTCAGACCGCAGGACACGCCTCTCCTGGCTGTCAGTAGAGGTTTGGGACTGCAGGACACGCCCCCCCTGGCTGCCAGCAGCGGTCTGGGACCGCAGGACCCGCCCCCCCGCCATACTGCTAGTCCTGGCGTCTGTCGCGTGCGGCTGCCGCCGCAACGGAGACCGGGGACGCGGCCCGCGGCACGAAGATGCCGTGCCGTGCGGCCGAGGGTGTAGTTGCTCGGCGGGGACTCTGCCGGGTGAGGACCTCCGTCGCCGACGGGTTGGGACCCGACGGACACATGGCTGAGGACGCGGGCGCCCGGCGGTGTCGTCGCCGGACGAGGACCCCCGCCGACGACCGGTAGGGTCCTGACACAAACAAATATTATTACATCAGTATCCTCCCATATTATTATTCATATGTATCTTATGATAGATATATCTATATTAATCTCTCTCTATTATTATAGATAGCAGATGCAAAGTTTACTCGTCGGTATCTGAGTAATGCAAACAAAAACACACATACAATATTTAAGCTGCAAACTTGGGCTATATGGACAGGTGTTCACATCTTTAGATATATAAATTTCTATGTTATCTATCAAGAATGTGATACGGCCAACACTATCAGGGCTCTAATTTTTGCTCATAAAAAAAAACAAACTCATTAGATTGATTACTCAGAAGCTTTTTCCAGTTTTTCTAACCAAGAACCCCATATACTAGATTTCTTTATAGAATAGAAGTAAGATTTATAAAGTTGTTTTTCCATTTTTATTTGGAATTTCAGTTGTGTGATAACCAGATTCCAGCAAATGGAAGTTTCTTGTTTCCATAGTCTAGCTATCGTTATTTTTACGGCAATAAAGCAGTGAATGATTAATTGTTTTTCTTTCACACTGCAGTTCGGCCATCCCAGATGTAATAACGCAGATACAGGAGATCTATTTATGGTCTTTTGTGTTAAGATATTAACAAGATCAAATATTCTAGACCAAATTTCTTTAACTCCCTGGCAATTCCACCATAAATGGAGAAAACTCCTCTTTTCCAATCTGCATCGCCAACACAAGTCAGAACAATTAGGGTACATCTTATGTAACCTCGAGGGGACCAAATACCACCTGTTCAAGATTTTAAATTGAGTTTCTGCCAAAGATAAAGAATGAATAGACGGAGTAACATCAAATAAAGATTTTTGCCAATTAACCAAATCAATCTCTATATTTAGTTCTCTTTCCCAAATAGCTATTGTCGGTATATTTCTTGCTACAAGAGTAGAAACAGAATTAATTAGATCTCGACTTTTAGATAACACTCTGTCTACAGTTTTTCCTGAAAATTTTTTTTGAGTTCGTAGCATTATGTCCTGATTATCTTTTATTGTCTCTTTCAATAAAAAGTTTTTAATCCTCAAGTATTTAAAGATATTGGAACTATTCAAGTTAAATTCTTGTATTAGTTGTGGAAACATTTTGGGGCCTGCTATAGTTATAATTTGATCTAAAGACTCTATATCTTTATCTCTCCAATCATCCAGGTTTATATTTGGAATATAATATTCTGCTGATTTAAGTTTGGAGAAAATCGGAACTCCTTTATATAAATTTAAAGATTTCTTAATGGTTTCCCAAATCAGAAGTAATTGGCCCAATATCATATTTTGTTTTCTTATATTTACAATATTTTCTATGGTTAAGGGGTACCAAATAATAGCCACTAGTTCCTTACCACCGCTAACTTCTGATTCTATATAATACCATCCTTCATTACTAGATTCTTCTAGTTGTAATCTGTAAATATGTACATTCATATTTGCCAAAAATATATCTTTAATTATAGGAAGGCCCAGACTGCCATATTTGGGTTTTCGGGCCAATATAGTAGACTTCAATCTTGGTTTCTTTGCCTTCCAAACAAGCTCCTCTGAACTAGACTTAACCATGATTCAGACACATTTATCGGTAGCATTGAGAACAAATAAGACCATTTCGGAACTATATACGAATTTAAGATATTAATTCTACCCCACCAAGAGAATTCCTTATTCCTCCATCCTTTTAACCAAGAGTTAGTTTGCTTCAGAAGACGGATAAAATTAGTTTCTAGAATTGTTGTCATTGTTTTTGTTATGTAAATGCCTAAATAAACAAAATCTGATTTTACCCAAACAAAATCAAAATTGCTTTGTATTTGTTCTTTTTCTCTACTGTCCATCTTGACTTCTAATATTGAAGTTTTACTTATATTCATCTTATAATTTGAAGCCAAACTATATATTTCAAATTCCTCTAATAAATAGGTTAAAGAAGACTGTGGATTAGTAATAGAGATTAGTATATCATCTGCATAAAGATTGATCTATAAATCTTGAGATCTTGTAGGAAAGCCATATATATTCTTGTTGCTTCTAATAGCTGTAGCTAATGGTTCGACTGATATAATATAAAGCAGGGGAGATAAGGGACACCCCTGTCTTGTTCTATTTCAAAAAAAAATATGGTTTGGGGACTGACTTTGTTTTACCGTTTAAGTAATTCAGTATTGATAGAATGACATATAAAAGTTGATCAACTTTTCCACTGCTTTTTTCATTAGCGCCAAATTAACCCTGTATTAATATGCACTATTAAACTAAAAGGCCATATTTTCTCTCAGTGAAAAATGAGTGCGGCCCACGCACACATACATTGCATAAAAAACTTGGACATCCCTGACATAGTATATTGTCACCAATATTTATTTATCAATAAAGAATAATAGATGATAAGATAGAAAGATAATAAAAAATAACTTGTCCACAAATTACAGGTTTGGTAAGCCGCCAACTGTCTTAACTCAACTTTACTCAGGACCTGGGGAAATGTCTGCTGCAGTCTCTGTAATACACTACAGTAGTCACTACAGCTTCTCCAATCCACCCTACAACAGTTCAGTTTCTGCACTAAAATAAACTATTACCGTATTTGCTCGATTATAAGACGACCCCCCAAAATTTGAATATTAATTTAAGAAAAAAAAGAAAAAGCCTGAATATAGGACTATCCTATAGGAAAAAAAGTTTTACTAGTAAATATTAATTCACATGTAAACTATTTTTTCATATTTAATAAAAACAATGAGAAAAATATATGTTTTGTTTTTATTTTATTTTATTTGCCACTCTGCCCCAGTTGTGCACATCTGCAACCCAGATATGCCTTATACCCCCCTTTATGCCACTCTGCCCCCAGATATGCCATATACCCCCTATATGCCACTGTGCCTCCCTAAGCCTCTCTGCCCCAAGATATACCTTTTAACCCCCTATTTGCCACTCTGCCCCCCCAGATATGCTTTATACACCTATATGCCACTCTGCCTCCCTGAAATGCATTTTAACCCCCTATTTGCCACACTGCCTCCCAGATATGCCTTATACACCTATATGCCACTCTGCCCCCCTGACATGCATTTTAACCCCTATTTGCCACTCTCCCCCCACAGATATGCCTTATACACCCCTATATGCCACTCTGCCTCCCTGATATGCCTTTTAACCCCCTATTTGCCACCCCCGATATGCCTTATACCCCCTATATGCCACTCTGCCTCCCTGATATGCTTTTTAACCCCTTATACGCCACCCCTCCAGATATGCCTTATACCCAATATATGCCACTCTGCCTCCCTGATATGCTTTTTAACCCCCTATACACCACTCTGCCTCTAAAAAACCATTCAACCCCCCTCCATGCCACTCTTAACCCCCCAACTTACCAGTGCATCCCTTTACTTGTGGCCCGTGCTTTAGACTTCCTGGAGTCTAGTGCAGCAGCCGGTGTAGCCGCTGAGGCTTCTATGACGGAGCGCCGGCATTACATGACCTTCCAGTGCTACACCATAGAAGCCCCTGCGGAAGTTCCCGGCAGCAGCGGTGGTTGTCTGTGCGCATTGTGCAAACGTTCAACGTCTGCAGGATGCACACAGATAACCTCTGCTGCTGCCGGCACCTCTATGGTGGAGCACCAGAAGGTCATGTGATGCCTGCTCTCCGTCATAGAAGCCCCCAGAGGAAGTGCTGGCAGCAGCAGAGGCTGCCAGAGAGGAGAATCCAGGTCCCCTGCAGCACTGCGGGGGATCTGGATCTTAGGCTTGCAGTCAAACCTCTATTTGAGGTCTGATTAGAAGACTACCTTGAATATAAGACGAGGGGTATTTTTAAGATCATTTGCTCTGAAAAAACCTTGTCTTATAACCGAGCAAATACGGTAATTAACTTGCAGTATGGTAGGTGAGCAATGCATTGCCTGTCGCTTCCTAAGCTATTTTAGCCGGTCGCTGCCCCATTTTTTTCGTGGGGAGGGCTTCCGTGGATGTTGCAAAGCCGTTTAACAGCAGCCCGTACATGTATGGGCTTTGTAGTTAAGGGGTTTAACCCCTTAAGGACTGGGCTTATTTTTTGTTTTGTACCCTGTGGGACCGAGGCTGTTTTGACACTTTTGTGGTGCTTGTGTTCAGCTGTAATTTTCTCCTCACCCATTTAGTGTACCCACATAAGTTATATATTGTTTTTTTCAGGACAAGATGGGCTTTCTTCAGATACCATTTTTTGATCGTATCATCTTATTTACTATAAAAAAAATAAAAAAGACATGGTGAAAAATTGAAAAAAAAACATTTTATGACTTTTATTTGAAAAATCTTTTACTCACCTAAAAAAGCAAGTTAAAAAACTAGCTAAATAGATTCTACTACTTGTCCTGACTTTAGTAATACCCAATGTTTTTATGTTGTTTTGCTGTTTTTTGTAAGTTATAGGGCAATAAGTACAAGCAGCGTTTTATGATTTCCAAATCTTTTTTAACAAATCTGGTCAGTCTGCCTCCATCTCCTCTTTGGAACATCTTTGAAGCCGGTTAACTCAATTTAACCCATTCAAACCATATATTTTTGAAAACTAGACACCCCAGGGTATTCCAAATGCTGTTATTTTAACCCTTTCCATGCACCAATTATACAACTACACTTTGTCAAACTTTGTAATAGTAATTATTGTTTTTTTTTTTCACACAAATTGTACTTTAGTTATAGATATACAGGTTCTGGTATATGTCACTGTCGTGTTGTTTGAGATTTAAAATGCCACATTTGGGAAGTACGCTTTTTTTCTCCATTTTGGAAAGTCTGTACCTATGCCCTATCTTTGAGCTCGGCCACTCCAATTTACCCCATCAGCCATTTTTTTTTTATATTAGACACCCCTTGGGTATTTTAAGTGCTTTTATTTTAACTCTTTGTTGAGATTTTTGAGAAATTTTAGCACTTGCTCAAAATAATAAACTTTATTTTTTTATTTTATTTTTTTAATACTTTTTTTTATATTTTTTTTACACATTTTGCTGGTACTGGATGGTTTTTTTCTTTGAATATTTTACTAATCACATTGTGATTAGAAAGCTGGGCTCCATTGACTTGCATGGTTGAATGCAGTACCTGTATTCAACCTGCAAGTGGAGCCAGAGTTCTCTAGAGGGTCTGGAGACCATCTAGCGAACTTTTAAAACTTGATTGTTTTTTTACAGGGCGGTCGCCATCTTATTGATGGCGAAGAACACCGGCAGCTGCGGCTGTGACCGCTCTCCGGAGCGGTCACAGCCCATCCAGAGGTAAGTGTTTGGTGTCGCTGGATGCCTCCTGATCGAGGCATTCCAGCGACACCATTTAAGTTTAGGAGGCGATCGTTGATCGCCTCCTAAACGCTTTTAAAACAGGCTGTTGATGCCCCAGGGAGGGGCCAGACATGGCCCCCGATGCCGATCTCGGCCTTGCTGAATGCCTCGACATCGAGGCATTACAGTAACGCCATTAAGCGAAGAAAGTGATCTTTGATTACTTTCTAAGCTTATTTAATTTTTTGACGGTTCAGGTCCTGAACCGGCAAAGGTCATTAAGGGGTTAATAAAAGAAATTGGAAAACAATATCACAATAGCATCCTAACTGACTTATTACATGGAGGGAAATTCCATATACAAGCTTTGTCTGTTAATGAATTACTTTTACTTTAACTGGTAACCACAGAGACTGAAGATAGGAAAGAAAAACTCAATAGAGAATCAACTTGTTCCCAACAATTATTTAGTTGAATAAAATGATTGAATCAATAATACTGTATCGCCAATATGTATCAATATCACAAATAAGCTTCCCCGAAGATGTGGTGTTGCTGAAAGCAAAACAAAGCAATCCTCTATGCCTGCAATTTAGATCAAAATAATTGACAAATGTAATTCAATTAAGTTAAATTAATCAAATAAAAATGCAGAAATCCCCATGCCTTATAACCAAAATTTGTTGAGCTCAATCACTACAATTAAAAGGTGCATTTCAGTTTCAACTTACCACCTGTACTATGTATTATAAAGTGCAAACCTTGTAAATCCCTTCATTGCCCTATCGACCTACAGCTAAGTCCACATAAAGCGTGGCAAATTTACCTTTAGGACGTACGTGTACATTATGCTTTTTTCACTGGGACATTTCCCTGCCACTGCATGAGAGATATGGCTGTGTATTGACAGCTTGGACTCCCCTATCAGCAGAAGCCAGCATAGCGTGAGCACGGATACATTGTTACATAGGGAATCAGGAGTTCAGGCACTACTGACATCCACTGGAAGAGGAGAAGCTCTGATTGCTCCTCCCCCGGCTGATCACACATATTGCGATCAGCAATGCAAGGCTATGGAGTCCAGCTTGTTGATCAGTGCAGAGGAGATCGGAGGAAAGAGTTGGAGAAACAATGTTTCTCCCTCTTCCCACAAAAGGAAAAAGTAAAAAAAAAAATTTTTATTAAATTAATAATTGGCACATCAATGGCATGCATGAAATGTACAAGAGGTCCCTATAGAGATCTATGTCCATATTGCTCTGATAACAGTGCAAAATAATAACAAAATTAATAACAATATTAATAGATAAATAAATACACTTTCAAAAAAGCCCTGAAGTAACGTACAAACTATTGATATAGTAAATACTGATATGGGAAATGTTTACCTTAATATGTAACTGGATGTGGCTCTTCTACATTTAAATTTGCAACAGTTTTTTATTTAAACAGAAATATCTCACTACACTGTACACTGTATGATTGCAGTACAAATCCTAACAGCCTCAAAATGGAAACAAACAACAACATTTACTTTTCAGCAAAAAAAGAAAATTAGCTGAGGTACCAATTGATTATGGAAAAAGGTAATTGTTAGGCGTAGCTGATTCTGTCATAGTTTGAACTACTTATGAGGACTGGATTACAGTATAGAGTCCGTAGAAGATGACCACAAACTGCAGCTGTGATTTAACAGAATATTAATCCATGTTAATCACCAGAGAAATTGAGGAATAAACCACTGCCAGCTGACAACCAAGTTATCGTGTCAGGAAGTTACACCCAACCAATATGCCAAGAGCTTCAAACCAGTATTGTACCTCAGCCCACATTGGCTTGATCTCTCAAAAATGTCCACTGTTGGGGAAATACCAATATTAGTCTTCTTAGCAATCCATTCCAGACGAGAGGGTGGGAAAGTTCCAGATATTCTCCCTGCCTGATTCTGGTTGAAAAGGAAGTAAGAAAGTGCCACCTCTGTTTAACCCCTTAATGACAAGACTGTTTCTTTTTCGTAGTACAGTTTGGGACTAAGGCTCTTTTAGCTGTAATTTTCTTCTTTCTCTACCCTATATAATTTGCCTTCCTTCCTCACATGCCTCTTATTGTTATGGAACCATTGTCTTCTCCTGCACTGCCAAACCCAGCAGGAGGAAGAGCCTTATCATACACAGAAATAGCAACCATAGATATTGATCAATACAAAATTATTTAGCATGAAGCAAAACGTTCTTGTTATGCAGTTAATTACACAGGGGCAAAACCAAATAAATGTTGTTACTCTTCTGTGACTTGTCTTTGTACATGATATAATAACCATGTAATGCAGAGTGACCAGGGTAGTTATTCTTCTTATTTGGTATTTGTAAAAATAAAATCTGCTGACCTGGGCCGGACTGACTCCCTACAATATCATGATTAAAACAGAATGCCATAGTGTTATTTGTGTGTGTTTTGCTTTATCGTACAAAAACAAACCAAGCAAGCCCATTGTCAGTGGGTTTCATTGAGATAAATGTATAGTTCTCCAGACTTTGATGGGCAATCTTTTCTTCTTTAGACAGATTTTCTAAATATTTTCTTTAAAAAATAACTATAGAGCTATAGAATACAAATATAGCTCCATTTAGGTGTCTCAAATACTATAGAACTAGAATGTGGAATTAAAACAAACTGTTACATACAATATATGTAAAACATTTTCAGACCTCTCAGTAGTTACGTATTGTTCTCATTAAGAGAAAAATGAACAATCAAACTGTGAAATTATCATATGGAAAATACATGGTTAACAAAAAAAGTTGAGATAAATTTAAAACTCGAAGCGTTGTATATAAAGAGCAATATTGAAAGTCACTAGGAACACTTAGTTTCTTGTATGGCTTGCTAATTTGGAAGAAAAAAAAACTTTAAAAGAAATATTTGTTTTTTAATGAAAACCTGGAAGAGGCAATGGTAAAAAAACCCACAATTAAGGTATATACTCCTTAAATACCTGCTACTTTCTCCATTCAGGGCCTTTACATTGTTTGAGTTGCACCCTTCAGTTGTGACTGTCATTCGCCCCTGTTTTGTTGCTTTAAGCAGCTTGTAGGGCATTCTCCCCTCTTGCCTACTTGACCCATCTGTTTCTTCCACTCTAGATCAGTGCCTCTGGCAAGCTGTTTTGATAAGGCTGTTCCCAACCCATTGCCAATGTGTAGGCTGATGTTCAGTACAAGACTAGATACTTTATTTTTACATTACCTTTTTACTTATTTACTAATATTACATCCTCTGCTACTGTAACCAATCAAGGCTAACCTTATGCCTATCCCATGCATGTTTAAATTTCCTTACTGTATGCTACCACCTCTGGTGGGAGGCTGTTCTATTTTTCAAACAAGGTAGCAAAAGCTCTAAAAACCCTTTTGTCCTTGAGAGCAAAAAAAAACAACTTTACTCCTTAAGGGGTTAAAAAGTGTGCGTGTTCAGGGCCTAATCTGATCATCATCTCTAACATGTTACAATAGCTTTAATCCTAACATCTAACCACACATAACACTATCACTATTTACTAATAGTATCCCAACTCCTACCCCTTAACCTCTACATATATTAACTAGGTCATTTTGTTAATTATTTGCATGCAAGATGGTATTATACAACATTTAAAAAAAAACTGTCTGCAAACATTTGGAAGAAAATGTCCTGAACCCAGAGAAGGAGCACCAGCAAGGAAAAAGGATTGACTCTGGCTTGTAGTATTTACCTAATACATATACAGAATGTAAAAGGGTAGGAAAAAAAAACCTCAACATCCTCTGTTCTGGTTAGATTTGTGGCAGTAGTGGTCCACTGGGTAAGGTAAGCGAGGTATCTTTGAGATCCTTAGCCAATGTCTTACCGAGGCACTTACTCATAGGCACTTAACACACACATCATTGGTTATAATATATTTTGGTCTACAGGGAGCATCCTATTAATGTTAAATACATGTTCAATGGCTACATACAGTAGTAAGCAAACATGTTGTTTAAACATTTTTTAATATCCATGCAAATCTTTTTCTTAATTCTTAAATCAGATACATGTTCTCTGACACTATTTGATGTGCGACCCACATAGTATGCTTGCCACCTGCCTCTTTCTCAAAAAATGTACTGTAATTTCTACTCAATCACAGGAATTCCCCAATAGGTATCCAAAGAAGCCAAGAAAACAAGAGGTGGTCACATTCATGGTTATAGCTGTGATTGATCCAAACATTGCTTGCTTTTTTAACTCTGGTCAATCAGCATTTACAAGGGGAAGTGGCAAGCATTAGCTATAGGTCAGACTATGAGATGAAGATCCAGATCCCCCGGAGCGCTGCAGGGGACCTGGATCCTCCTGTCTTATGCCCCCCAACTTACCAGTGCAGCCGGAAGGAGGTGAGGTTAGCAGCGGGGGTTGTCTGCGTCCATCGCGCAGACCTTCCCTGGCTGTCAGTGAGGAGAGTTCGGGTGCGGGCACACGGGCATAAGGAATGTCTGTAGGCAGAGTGCTCTATGAAATGCCTTTTAACCCCCTTAATGCCACTCTGCCTCCAGAAGTGCCTTTTAACCCACTATATGCCACTCTGCCTCCTGAAATGCCTTATACCTCCTTATATGCCACTCCCCGATAATACACCTTTTAACCTCCTAAATGCCAGAGTGGCATATAGGGATATAAGGCATTTCTGGAGGCAGAGTGGCACATAGGGGGTCAAAAGGCATATCATAGGGCAGAGTGGCATATAGAGGCTTAAAAGGCATATCATGTGGCACAGTGGTATTTAGAGGGTTAAAAGGCATATCATGGGGGACAGTGGCATATAGGGGGTATAAGGCATTACTGAGTACCAAGCCTTGGGGCAGATGTGCATAACTGGGGGGGCAGGTTGGAAAATAAAAACAAAATATTTTTCTCAATCATAGCTTTTATTTAAAAAAAAATTAGTTTACATGAGTTAACATTTACTGGTAAAACTTTTTTCCTATAGGGTCGTCTTATATTCATGATTTTTCTTTTTTTTCCCTAAATTAATATTCAGATTTGGGGGGTCATCTTATAATCAAGCAAATACGGTAATTAAAATACTGATGTGATATTGGGAGTTTTGCTTTATCACCATCAATATCTAGCACAGTATATAGTAATGGGAGATATGCTGTACCACCGTCTGTGTGCATTTTGCTATAGTGATACATCTTCAGTGTCAAGTTATACTGTTCTGGTTGTGGAAGTTGTGGTGACCACTGTCAGGCTCAGTATATATATATATATATTCATGGGAATTAAACTGTACCACCGTCTGTATATATTTATTGGAGTTATGCTGTGCCACACTCAGTGTCAGGAGTGTTGGGGTTGGAGCACAGCGCAGAGAGACACCAGAAAAAATAGCAGATGCAAAACCAGGATTAAGTGCAACAGCAAAGATTGTATTCACTGAGCAGTAATAAAGGGCAAAAACAGTGCCATACAGCAATCCGTGGTCTGGGGTAGAGAGAACCAGCAAAGTCTGTTAAGCAAGCCAAGGTCAAAGTCCGTAGAATCCAAAAAACAAGTATCCAGCAAAGAGAGGGGCCCCACATAGTTCCGCCTATAGGTTGCACTGGTCCTGTTTCCGAATGTAAAAAGGCCTCCGATATTTGTCCAAAACAGAAGGGTAGGAAACTGTTTTCGGACAGTGAATTCCAACAGACCGTAAACAAAATGAAGCAAAACAGTTTTTTGTCCACTTGCACAAGTCTATTAAAATGTCTTTTTTATACTGTAGCATTAACATTGCCCTTCACTGCAAGGACATGGCCTAGCCCAAACCTTGAAAAACTCCTCGACCATTGTCTCTCCTTTACCAAACCTTACAGTAGGCATTTCAGTAAGTAGCATTCTCCTGGCATCCACCAAACCCAGGTCAGACTTCTATGAATTAACTTTAATTCATGACTCCAGAGTACGTTTCCAGTGCTCCAGAGTCCAATGATGGTGTGCTTTAGACCACTGCAGCCAATGCTTGCCATTGTGCACAGTGATCTATGTATGTGGCTACTTGGACACAGAAACTCATTTCATAAAGCTCACAAAGTGTTTGTGCTGGTGATGCTTCCAGAGGCAGTTTGGAATTCCGTAGCAAGTGATGCTACATTGCACAGGTAATTTTTACAGACTTCAGCATTCAGCAACTCCCACTGTTTCGTGCACAGTCTATCCTCATTCCTTTACTGCCACTACACAATAATAGCACCTACAGTGGACTAGGTCAGACCTAAGAAGCCAGAACTTTCAGAAAAAGACTTGCAACAAAGGTGTAATCATGTTACTGTGCCACTGAGTTTGAGTGCGGCCCATTTCCACACCAATGTTTGTTTATATTCATGACATGGCTGTGGGCTTCATTTTATATACCTGCTAGCAATGGGCGTGGCTGAAACACCAAAACTTTATTAGGAGTGTTAGCCCCATACTTTTGGTCACATAATGTCTGTGTATATATATATATATATATATATATATATATATATATATATATATATATATATATATATATATATATATATATATATATACACAGAAATTTCTAGTGCTCCTCAACCTACACAAGCAACCAAACCAAATGACCTGTAAGAACATACCATAAAGAAACTGCATATTTTACAATATCATCTTTAAAAAAAGCCCTAAACATTAGGATGTTTAACTGGGACACCAGGAAGAGTTCCAAAATGAGGGTGTGCTATGGTTCAGAAAAAGAGCTCTAGGATTATTGGTCATGACATTTGGTCTTGGCAGTGCCCCTGCTATGATGGAAAGTGTACTTTGATCAAATGTCCATATGGCTATGATCATATGTCATATGCATTATGATGTTAGTCCTAGCACACAGAGTAATAGTCAAAATGTAAAAGTTGTATTTGTAGCATTATTTATATGAGCTGTATCATTTATTATGAATGCATTGCTTTTGCATGGAAAAGGGAGGTAATATAAGATCAGAGATTCACTATGTAACCTCAAGCATTAATGCTCCTGATGACTACAACTCCAGTCATGTTCAGCTAATATTGTGGTAGCCCTAGTTCTTAGCAAGTGCAGTACAGGAGAGAAGGGCTACCAAATCTATATAAAAAGAGTATAATAGCCAAGAAACTTAATTTGTTGATGTAACCAATATGTGTTTTACAGTTTATCTGTTTGATATCAGACTTGCAGGTGTTGTTTAAATGTCATATCTAAGTTTTGAATTGGCTAATTTCTGTTTCCTGCCTCTTTCAAAATACTCAAAGCCTAATATGCTATATGGCAGTGGTCAAGTTGTGCATGTAAACAAATATGTACTTGCCTCGCGCATGTGGGGGTTAGATACAATGTGTAATAGATACATTTTTTCATTTTAACACCATGTGCACACCATAAACATTGTTTTGATCAGGTAACAAATGCTTTAAAAGGGAAAAAAAACTAAACTCTACACATATTTATCACTGTCTGCCCACAGCCCACTCATAGACCCCACTGAAAAACATTATTATAACAGTCTCTTGAGCACAACATGTCGAACCAGCGTTTTTAAAATAAACGTTATTGGGTGCTATGAAAAAAGTAAATGTGTCATACCCTTTGAATATATTTACATTTCACAATTTCTGTTCATGGCACTTCAGATGCGCTTAGCACTGCAAAATATCTCAAATGCCACACACTATATCAGCATAAATGTCATTTATTCCGAACCAAATGTAGTATGAAAAATGTTTGCAAAATCTTAATTTATTGCTTGTTGTGAGATATCACCTCAGATATAACAAATATATGAGCGCCATTAGGGTGTGGAGTGAATTTACTAAACAGAGTTTGCATGTAGCAGTCAAGCATATAGTTTACTTAATCAATAGCAGTAGTAGACAGCACTACATTATTTTTGATTATTGCTTTATCATAAACAGAAAAATTAATACAATCAAACAGATAAGATGGGTTTAAGCTATACTTTCTGACCACTAGAAATTTAGTTACATTGAAAATATAATTTTTAATTTGTATTTTATAGTGTTCTGATCCTTTCAATCAGTTTATAAAACAGCCTTGTCCTAATTATCATATTGGAAATGTATGTTTTATGTGCAGGAAAAATAATCTTTCAAATGTGTGCTGAATAATTATTTATTTTTTAACCAGCTATGACAATCTCATAAACAAAACAAGGGTCTACCAATTCCCAATCATTTCTTTATGTTACAAGATAAAGCAACCAATTGCAGCATACCAATATTAAACCATGTTTATTATATTGATGCGTGCATAGGAAATGTCCTCAAAAGGTTATATAATTGTATTAGTTGTTATGCACAAATAACCAAATATTGCAGCCCATCCTCCCAGCTAACTAACTTTATTAAACTGGTTTTCAACATATAAGATGTGTTATCGGGCTACAAATGCTGTGGCAAACTTGTAATGTCTTTCAGAAGGGCATATGATTCCAACAAATAATGAATGCATTTTTCAGTGAAGTGCTGTAGCAGCCTTTTGTATCTGGGATGTAGAAACATACCCTTTGTTAAACATCTCAGGGAGACAGGGATTGACTGTAACTATATAGGCGCATAACCATTCAGTGACACAACAAACTAAAAAAAAAAAAGGTTACATACATTTTTCAAATTTTCTATATAATTTTCTAATTACACTGAAATGTACAAATACTGTATATTGCATTAAGCCATAACATTTTACATAAAGAAGGCATCTCCCTTTATTGCTTATACTTGATGGATTAGCAACTATCTCAGGAATGTGTGTCAGTTTGTAATAAGGACAAACATACAGTCACTGTGTTGTTCCTACATACAATGTGACTTTGTAAGACTATAAGACAGTGTAGACAATTCTGACTCATTTTTCTCATTTCCTGCATATTCTGTGTTGTTTTATGATATTAATGTATCTTCTGAAACAGAACTCTGTATGTTTTCCCTAGAAATGTGAACCTAGCTGCTCGTTTAGGGAACATTGTGTCTATTTTTATCAAATGGGTATTTCTTTGCAGCAGGATGCATGCAGGCATATTGCATATCAAACACTATTCTAGTAAAAGACTGCAAGGCTTCCTCTATTTTATAAATAAATATTTAATAATCACATGTTTGTGATTATATCAGACTGTAAGCTTGTTTGAGCAGGGCTCTCTTCACCTGTTGTCTCTGTTAGTCAATTTGTTATGTTACATATTACTTGTTATGTCCTGTCTACCCATTGTACAACGCTACGGAATTTGATGGCGCTATATAAAACAAATAATAATAATAATACATAATATGTTTAAGATTAAAATATGTCCATCATATATGAAGATACAAAATGTCCTCTTCTGAGTTAAAATTCCTTTCCTGTATTTTTTTTTCCTTTCATCACTTTGCACATCAACATCTTCGTGATTTGTTTCATTATTGCCACCCCTAATGTCACCAAAATATCTAAAACTATTTTTTTCAACATTCAACATTCAGTTGGTCACAATACCTTTAGCACTTAAATGTTACACCTTTTCAAACCGCAGAGAGCTAAGCAATGGCAAAAAATACATGATATACTGCAATAAATCCGGTTAACTGCTAGGTTACATTAATATTGGAATATCTGGAATAATGCACATGGATTGGTGGAGAAAGAATTGCACAAATGCTTCTCCTTCTTGGCTAATCTATTTTCATTATTCTGGCCTCCCGGTGAACTTCCACAATAGTGCAGAGCCTCTGGGCACACCCTCACCATCGTTGCTCCATTCAGGGGTGAGGGTGTACATGGAAGAAGGACACAGAAGCGGTTGATGGAGAAGGTAGGGAGACATTTAGAGAGAACGAGAAAGTGAGAGTGAATGAGAATGTTAGCAAAGATGAAGGAGAGTGTGAGAGAAAGTGGGTGAAAGTGAAAGAAAGCTCTTTCCTTCCTGTTAGTTTGTTTTTTGGGGGGTCCTTCCTCGTTTCAGAGATTCATACAGATTGATGAAATTGGCAAATAATAAAGAAGACAGATTCGCTGAGAAAGAGAAGCTTTTCTGCACCTGTCTTTCTCCCCAAAACTATCTGCATTATTTTGGTCTTTCTGTGCACTTGTGCAAAGGGGTGGAGCCATGAAAGCCTCTCCCCCATTCCACCAATCGGAGCTCCTTGCTTCAGCCTGTGCGCTTCAGGATTCATTTCAAAATCCTTACTCTTACTTTCAAAGCCCTTCACAGTGGTTCCCCTACCTACATGTCATCACTCATCTCTAAATACACTCCTTACCGGTCTCTCGGTTCATCCAGTGATCTCCCTGTACCCTCTCTTTTCTAGCTCTCATGCAAGATTTCTCAAGGGCTGCCCCTATCCTCTGGAATGCCCTTCCCCGGCCTATCCGTCTTTCTCCCTGCCTTTATTCCTTCAAAAAATCAATGTCCTGCTGCATAACCTGACTCCACTTAAGCTTTCGGTCACAAAGTTACGGCCTGGTGTTCTTTACATGTTAGTCTGGATTCATTTGAGACCTACTGGGAAGGTTTACTATTTGTAGATAATGACTTTCACTGTAGTTTGCTGGAGTCCCAGAGTGCTAGAAAAGAGCCTGTCCTGGTGTGTGTGTGTCTGGGTGTGTGTGTGTATCACGGCTGACCCGTGAGCCAAAAAGGTAGATGGTTCCTAATAGCAGATGGCTACCACAAAGTCCGAGGCGAGGTACAAAAAAGGGAAAATCCAGAAACAAGGTCAGGTCACACGCAATGGTCGGGGCAGGCAGCAAGGAACGTAGGTCAAAATAACAAAGAAGGGTCTGGTACACAGGTAGAATCAATCAGGAACGCTTAGGTACAGAGGCAATAATTAGCTTATACTTGAGCAATGATTTCTCAGCGGAAGGGGCTTTTATAGTTTGAATTTGGCGCCAAAATGACATCATACGGAGAGACTTCTACGTACGCAACTTCTACGGAGCTGTCTATCTGCAGCAGCAGCAGGGAGTAGACCCGTCCCCATAGTAACCTGAGAACGCGTCCTCCTCCCTGCTGGTCTCTGCTGGCAACGGAGGGGGCGTGCCTGCACGCAGCCTCTGCTCGTGTCTGTGTCGGCGAGCAGAGGCTGAGAGGAAACCCGACGCTGCGTTCTGCCGTCGCTGGAGCCGGGGAGAGGGTGAGTAGATTTATGACAGTGTGGCAGAGCGGTGTGTGTTTGGGTGTCGGTGTGGCAGAGCCTGTTCTGGTGTGTGTGTTTGGGTGTCGGTGTGGCAGAGCCTGTCCTGGTGTGTGTGTTTGGGTGTCGGTGTGGCAGAGCCTGTCCTGGTGTGTGTGTTTGAGTGTCGGTGTGGCAGAGCCTTTCCTGGTGTGTGTGTTTGGGTGTCGGTGTAGCAGAGCCTGTCCTGGTGTGTGTGTTTGGGTGTCGGTGTGGCAGAGCCTGTCCTGGTGTGTGTGTGTTTGGATGTTGGTGTGGCAGAGCCTGTCCTGGTGTGTGTGTGTGTGTGTGTGTTTGGGTGTCGGTGTGGCAGAGCCTGTCCTGGTGTGTGTGTGTTTGGGTGTCGGTGTGGCAGAGCCTGTCCTGGTGTGTGTGTGTCTGGGTGTCAGTGTGGAAAAGCCTGTCCTGGTGTGTGTGTTTGGTTATCTGTTTCCTGGCACTTAATTTACAGTAGCAACTATTTCATTTTTACTTTTCCAGAGATAAAATGCCCTCCTGAATTTGTAGTGACTTCAGGGGACAAAACATTCAAGGCCCTGAAATAATTTAGTGGAAAAGATAAGGTATTGTGTTATTTACTCTATAATAGTTATTTCAAGGATTAGTCGCACTAAATTGTGGCTTCAGGCTTCCCATGTTGAATGACCAAGTATTATGTATGTATATGTGTGTATATATATGTTTTTTCAGTAATATGATTTAATGGTGGAAATTATTAATGCCCCCCCAGTTTTTACTATGGTATCTTATGTGCCCCCCCATTATACCGTATTTGGTCGATTATAAGACGACCCTGATTATAAGACGACCCCCCAAAATCAAAATATTAATTTAGGAAAAAAACTAAAAGCCTGAATACAAGACTACCCTATAGGAAAAAAGTTTTACTAGTAAATATTAATTCATGTAAACTAATTTTCATATTTAATAAAAGCTATGATTGAGAAAAATATATATTTTTTTATTTCCTTTTATTTGCCAACCTGCCCCCCCAGTTATGCACATCTGCCCCCAGGCTTGCCACTCTGCCCCCAGAAATTCTATATACCCCCCTATTTGCCACTCTGCCCCATGATGTGCCTTTTAACCCTCTATATGCCACTCTGCCTCCAGAAATGTTTTATACCATCCTATATGTCACTGTGCCCCATGATATGCCTTTTAACCCCCTATATGCCCCTCTGCCCCATGATATGCCTCATACCCCTTTATGCCACTCTGGCATATAGGGGGTTAAAAGGCATATCATGGGGCTGAGTGGCATATAGGGGGTTAAAATGCATTTCTGGAGGTATATATATATATATATATAGATATATATATATATATATATATAACTGCTAACAGCAATAACACTCCTATCAAGCCAAGGCAGCCAGTACATGCTGGAACCTGGGGATGATAGTAGTATGATTACAGCCTCCCTATGCCATGCTACCACCACCACCCGCTGCCTTACACATCCATGCTATCACACACACACTCATTCACAAACATTTAAATACTCATTCATTCAATTAATCACACATACTTACCCAAAAACCCTCCCCCACCCCCTTCCCTGAACTGCAGATCTCTCACTCGAAGACTTCTGCAGGGCCCCGGCTGTGCGAGCAACTTCTCTGGCCCCGCTCCCAGAGGAAGGAGGGGGAGGTAGAGTTATGTGAGGACTTTGCTAGCTTCCTGTTCTCCTGCTGCTAATAGCAGAGACGCTGCTCGCGACCAAAGCCCAGTAAGCAGCCTGGCCCCAGCAGAATGAGGTCTGATTAGAAGACGACCTCGATTATAAGACGAGGGGTATTTTTCAGAGCATTTGCTCTGGAAAAAACCTCCTCTTATAATCGAGCAAATACGGTATTGTTTCTAGAGTCGCCACTGTTTCCAGGGGCAAGTGTCTTTTAGGGCTGAAACAACTAATCGATAAAATCGATAATAATCGATAATAAAAATAGTTGACAACGATTTTCATTATCGATTAGTTGAATCGATTTTTATCGATTATAAAAAGAGGTTTTTTTCAGAGCAAATGCTCTGAAAAACTCCTCTCCTTATATAATCCGACCTCAAACAGAGATCAGATTATAACACTAGAATCCAGATCCCCCGCAACGCTGCAGGGGACCTGGATTCCCCTCACTGTCGGGCGGTGGGTGTCCGTGCGATGCGCACAGACAACTTCCGCCTCTCCCCTCCACTTCCATACACCCCTCTGACTCCTCCCCCTCCCATACACCGCTCTGCCTCTCTCCCGACTTTTTTTTGTGAACCTCCGTTGCTGACAGGCACTTTCACTGCAGCTTCATAGAAGCCTCAGCATAAGTGAAGGGCAGTAACGGAGGCTGTCTGTGCACATCGTGCAGACCCCCACTGGCTGACAGAGAATCGAGGTCTCCTGCAGAGGATCATCCTCTCTGTCAGCTGGTGGGGGTCTGCATCGCACAGACAGCCTCCGTTACTGCCCTTCACTTACGCTGAGGCTTCTATGAAGCTGCAGTGAAAGTGCCTGTCAGCAACGGAGGTTCACAAAAGACCAGGTCGGGAGAGAGGCAGAGTGGTGTATAGGAGGGGGGAGGGGGAGGAGTCAGAGGTGTGTATGGGAGCCACCCTCCCATACACCACTCTGGCTCCTCCCCCTCCCATACGCCACTCTGCCTCTCTACCCGGCTCCCTGGTGTCTTGTGAACCTCCGTTGCTGACAGGAGGCAGAGTGGTGTATGGGAGGGGGAGGAGGCATAGTGGTGTATGGGAGGGGGGAGGAGGCAGAGTGGTGTATGGGAGGGGGGAGGAGGCAGAGTGGAGTATGGGAGGGGAGAGGAGGCAAATTGGTGTATGGGAGGGGGAGGAGGCAAAGTGGTGTATGGGAGGGGAGGAGGCAAAGTGGTGTATGGGAGGGGGAGGAGGCAGAGTGGTGTATGGGAGGGGGAGGAGCCAGAGTTGTGTAGGGGAGGAGGCAGAGTGGTGTATGGGAGGGGGGAGGAGGCAGTGTGGAGTATGGGAGGGGGGAGGAGGCAGAGTGGAGTATGGGAGGAGGAGGAGACAGAGTGGAGTATGGGGGGCAGAGTGGAGTATAGGAGGGGCAGAGTGGAGTATGGGAGGGGGAGGAGGCAGAGTTTTTTATGGGAGGGTGAGGGGGCAGAGTGGAATATGGGTGAGTTATAGTGGTGTATGGGGGGGTATAATGAATTTCAGGATAGTAGAGTGGTGTATGGGGGTGTAATGAATTTCAGGGAGGCAGAATGGCATATCTGGGGGAGTTAGAGTGGTGTATAGGGGGAGGTAGAGTGGTGTATGGGGGGTATAATGAATTTCAGAGTGCCATATCTGGGGGAGACAGAGTGGTGAATCAGGGAGTATAATGAATTTCAGGGTGGTGCAGGGCATTTATGGGGGGGCGGAGTGGCATATCAGGGTGCACAGTGGCATATAGGGAGGTATAAGGCATAAATGGGGGCGAGTGGCATATTGGAAGTTATAAGGCATATCAGGGGGCACAGTGGCATATAGGGGGTATAAGGCATATCAAGGTGGCATAAGACATATCTGGGGGTAAAAGGTATATCAGGGGATTCGGTTGCATATCACTGGCATATAAGGAGTATAAGGCATATCGGGGGCACAGTGGCATATCAGGGGGCACAGTGGAATCTCTGGCATATAGGAGGTGTAAGGCATATATGGGGAAGAGTGGCAAGCTGGGGGTCAGATGTGCATAACTGGGGGCAGTTTGGTAAATAAAAGAAAATATAAACAAAGGCTTTTTTCTCATAGTTTTTATTAAATATGAAAAATAGTTAACATATGAATTAATATTTACTAATAACTTTGTATTGAAACCCAGTTTGAGAAACATTGTGTTTGGGTTCTTGTAGCTTTTATTATTATGTCAGTAAAATAAGAAGGTGAATAGAGAGAGAGAGAGGCCATTACAATAAAGATATGAAAGTGTAAATTGTACGTTTTTTATTACATTATTTTAAATTAAAAAAAATTGAATTTTTTTATCCGATTAATCGATTAATCGAAAAAATAAATCGGCCAACTAATCGATTATTAAAATAATCATTAGTTGCAGCCCTAGTGTCTTTACATCATGATGTTATCTCTAGGTGGCTTCTCTTCTGTGATGCAGGCTGGCCCTCTATCCTGTAATGCTGGCCAGGCACCCTAAACAGAGGTTGTTCACCATTTTGTTCTTATGTGCTTGGACGTTTCCTTATCTATTAAGCACAGTGGTCTGTACATGTTGACTCCTGACGCCTACGTTACCAGTTATATAACTATACTCAGGGCCAGCGACACCTATAGGCAAAGTAGGCGCCCACAGGGGGCGGCAAAATTGTGTTTTGGCTAGGGTGGCAAAAATCATAGCACCAGCCCTGACTATACTTAACTAATTAACCCTGCCATGACTGGGCCCAGGAGTCAAATAATTAAAATGCATTACAGTATACCAGAGGAGACACTGATACAGGGTAGGTCATTATGTCTCCATGTCCTCACTAGACTTGGGCACCAGGGGGCTCTTCGTGTTCGTCTTCGTGCTCGTCTTCGGGGGAAAAAAAACCTTCGTATTCCGCGAATATTCGCCCGTTCCTGTCTTCTCTTCGGGCGAATATTCGCGGACATTCTTCGTGCTCGTTTAATCTTCGTTTCCTTCCCGGTTGCCTAGCAGGGGTTAATACGGGGTTAACAACACATCGGAGCAGCAGCAGCTGCCGTGAAGGAACGTGTGTGCAACTCTATTGGTCGTTTCGGCAGGGGGCTGGTCTGGCATCAACGAGTGAATTGCAGAACGCACTTCATTCGTTGATGGCAGGCCAGCCCCCTGCCGAAACGACCAATAGAGTTGCACACACGTACTGAGGTGTACTGTACACAAAATGACCTAGAGACAAATGCTCCAAGGAACTTGGCCTCCGTTTATCATACACAATCACACATCCATAGATGTTTAATAAAAGAATAGGGATTATTTTACATTTTTAAATTGATTTTGGACCACTTGTAATACATGCCTAACATTTGCTACCTATTCACAATGGCATACTTTGCAACAACCCAACTTTTACTGGACAGGACTGGAAAAAAGCAGGACTGTCCACCAAAATCTTGGGTGTGTTGGCAGGTATGCGGATGGAAAAATGTTGGACAAGAACTAAAAAATAGCTTAGGGTTAATGTACGGTTATGTTTAAGATTAGTAGCAGTGCACTGGTTTGGTTAAAGAGGTATTATGTCTAAATAATAATTTAATTTTAATTTTAATGGGTTTTAAAAAAAAAATTAGGGGTTTATTTAAATGTATTTTAAAGTTAGATTTATTATTTAGTACTTTATTATATTTATTTAATGTTTATACTAGTGCTACCTACCGAGCTATAACTACCAACGTGTATTTGCATACCTAGATAGCTAAATTAGATGGGACAGGACTGGAAAAAAGCAGGACTGTCCCTGAAAAAGTTGGGTCTGTTGGCAGGTATGTGGATGGAAAAATGTTATAGTATGAAGTGTGAGTTATAGAGTTAATGCTAGTGAGTGTAGAAGTGAAGGCCAGGACAAATAACAAGAGGAAAGGTCCTTGTGATTTGTGCATTGTACGTGTATGTGTTATGTGTGTTATGTGTGTTGTGTGTTATGTGTTATGTCACTGTGTTATTTGTGTTATTGTGTGTGTTATGTTTGGTTGGTTGGTTGTGTATCAGAAGGAAAACAAATAAATGGAAATGGAAAAGGAAATGGAAAAGGCGAATGAGTGGGCAATTGGCGACCCACTCACCTGTTTCACCCCAGAGCAAAGCATCCAAACACTGTCAGTCCTAGACGTTTGGCAGCGGACTTCCAGAGCTCAGACACAAGGCCCTAGCGTAAGCTGGGTACATTGGCGGAGGTAGCAGGCGTTGCCACACCGCAGCAAGTGCAACCAGGGGGGAGAAACTGCCCTTACCATTAGGGACATTTTGGGCATGACTCTAGCCAGGAAGCGAACTGGCACAGAAGAGATGCTGGCACCACCACCACAACCACCATCACCACCACCAGCATTGAAAAATGGGAAAGGCGAATGAGTGGGCAGTTGGCGACCCACTCACCTGTTTCACCCCAGGGCAAAGCACCCAAACACTGTCAGTCTTAGACGTTTGGCGGCAGACTTCCAGAGCTCAGACACAAGGCCCTAGCGTAAGCTGGCTACATTGGCGGAGGTAGCAGGCGTTGCCACACCGCAGCAAGTGCAACCAGGGGGGAGAACCTGCCCTTACCATTAGGGACATTTGAGCATGACACTAGCCAGGAAGCGATCTGGCAGAGAAGAGACGCTGGCACCAGCAGAAGCAGCAGCAGCAGCAGCAGAATTGGGAAAGGCGAATGAGTGGGCAATTGACGACCCGCTCACCTGTTCCACCCCAGAGCAAAGCATCCAAACACTGCCTGTCCTTGGTGTTTGGGAGCAGACTTCCAGAGCTCAGACACAACGCCCTAGCGTAAGCTGGCTACACCGGCGGAGGTAGCAGGCGTTGCCACACCGCAAACAGACGCAGCCAGGGGGGAGAAACTGCCCTTACCATTAGGGACATTTAAGGCATGACACTAGCCAGGAAGCGAACTGGCAGAGAAGAGACGCTGGCACCACCACCACCAGCAGCAGCAGCAGCATTGGAAAAGGTGAATGAGAGGGCAATTGACGACCCGCTCACCTGTTTCACCCCAGGGCAAAGCATCCAAAGACTGTCAGTCCTTGGCGTTTGGAAGCGGACTTCCAGAACTCAGACACAAGGCCCTAGCGTAAGCTGGCTACATTGGCGGAGGTAGCAGGCGTTGCCACACCGCAGCAAGTGCAACCAGGGGGGAGAAACTACCCTCTCCATTAGGGACATTTGAGCCATGACACTAGCCAGGAAGCGAACTGGCAGAGAAGAGACGCTGGCACCACCAGCAGCAGCAGCAGCAGCAGCATTGGAAAAGGTGAATGAGTGGGCAATTGATGACCCGCTCACCTGTTTCACCCCAGGGCAAAGCATCCAAAGACTGTCAGTCCTTGGCGTTTGGGAGCGGACTTCCAGAAATCAGACACTAGGCCCTAGCGTAAATTGGCTACACCGGCGGAGGTAGCAGACGTTGCCACACCACAAACACGTGCAACCAGGGGGAGAAACTACCTTAAACATTACAGAGAAAAAAATTAACTTTCCAAGCTAAGAGCTGGGTAACCCAACTTGGGCAGATTGAATTTAAGAAAGGCAATCTGCTCCATCAGATGAGGTGCCATGCGTGAGCGCTGTGGACTCAGTATGTTTCCAGTGCGACAAACCCTATAGCAGGAGGGCCATACATGTCACTTTTAGGGGTCCTAAGCACAGTCCCCTAGGGCAATCAGTCTCGGAAACACCAGCTTGTAACAAAACAAATCTTTATTTTTAATTGCTGAAACCCCGAAAAAACAAATCATAAAAAGAAAACCTAGCTCCCAATTGGAGCCCTCTCTAACTGAACTATGCTGGTCCAGACTGACCAGCCTAATCACCCACTAACTCAACCTCCCAGCCAGACCCAGCTATGCCAGGCTCTGGAAAACCTCCCCCAGTGAGCACACAAAATGTCCAGGCAGGTATTGCCTCACTTGGCTCAGGGATTGTCTTCTTCAGGGCCTCTCCTTGCCCTGGGAGCACAGGGAACTTCCTCTTCCCCCCCAACAGTCTCTCTGAGTATCAAGCTCCAGGGGTTTTTAATGTCCAGCACCTGTGCCTGATGCCGGCCCCATAGGAATCCCGGACCGGATCCTGCAGATTTCTTGCCTCCTGGAAAACCCGGCATGGAATTTCCACAGCATGGGGAAACAGAGCATTGGCCCACCCTGCTCTCCAATTGCTCCACCCCAGGGACCCATATTTATGATCTGGATAGCACCTATACCCAAATGCCACACTAAGCATCTCCGTCATAGAAAACACGCGCTCACTTTGAACAGTGGTTGGCGGACATGATAGTAGCTGCTGCGCAACCCATGAGAGTGCAGGCCACACACTCTTCTTTTCATCCCAGTAGCTAAGAGGATCAACATTTGGAGAAGGAAAGATCGGTAGCCTGCTGCAGCAGCTTCCTTAGACACACCGGGCTGCCACCAGTGTGCTGTCAAAGAAAGAAAGGCATACTGGCCGCTAGGTGCACTCCACAAATCTGTAGTGAAATGAACAGACTAACCAGCAGCCTTGGAAAGCTCCTCTTTCACTGCTGCAACACAGGACCGATACAATGAGGGGACAATGTTCCTGCTGAAAGTGGAACGTGACGGAACTGTATATTGTGGAGCCACAGCCGCCATCAATTGTTTGAAAGGCTCCCCTTCGATCATAGAGAAGGATGCCCCTCCAACAGCAATGAACTGACCAATCAGTCGCGTTACTTTATTGGCCTGCTGTTTGGGCATTGACCTTTTGGATTGGAATGCCACAAATTGTTCCAGGGTGGGCTGGACATGCAGTGCTCCAACCTGCCTTGGTCTCTGGCTGCCAGCACTAGCTGCTGCTGCTGCTGCTATTGGCTCAGAAGAAGAAGCTGTTGGGGTTTTTCCACGGCCACCAGCTATGCTGCCTGCACTAAGTTTTACTTCTGCATCTTTCCCCAATAGCACAGCGTTGTGTTGAGTGCTGAGGTGATGCTTCATGCTAGCACTGGTAAAATGGCCAGACACTTTCCCTCTGCTTATTAGCTTCCCACAATGTTTGCACTTTCCATAGCGCCCTTCTTCAACATTTTCAAAGTGCTCCCAAATTGGGGCGCGCATAGCCTTGGAGTGTGCCTTGGGTGCTGCTCCTACTGCTCGGGGTGGATGAACAGAGGCAGAACTAGTGGTGGTGGGACTGGTGGTAACAGTACTGGCCATAGTGGGACTGCTAATTGCTTTAGATTTGCTAGGTTTTGCTGCTGCTGCTGCTGGTGGTGGTGGTGATGGTGATGATCTTAGCGGAGAAGGTGGAGGCTCAGGGGAAAATTGTGCACTAGTCATTTGGACACTGCTCCCTGAGGAATCTGATTCCTGACCACTCATTTCCTCTGGCTCATAGTCTAGCTCTTCATTAGCCAGATCGAATGGAATTCCTGCTAGGCTGGAGCTAAGACTGATATCGTCGTGAGACTCGTGACTAGTAGTAGTGCGAGCAGTAAGAATAGACTCTGCATTTGGCCTCTCAGTCTCAGGCTCTTCTGCTACCTCGCTAGGTGGAGTTCCACTATGTGTAGCCCTCTCTCTAACTGTCTTTACAAAAATTTTGTAAGGACTTGGTGGCTTGCTAGAGGTACTAGGAGGACATGGCGTGGCGGTACCAGTGGGAACAGTAGGCGCAGCACTAGTGGTGGTAGAGGCGGTGGGGGTGGTGGTGGTGGTGGTGGTTTTCCCTACAAAGGAATGAGATCGCTTTGGTTTGGGACCCCTCTGAGTCTTGCTGCTAATTTGGCTCTGCTTGGTACCTTGCATGCTGCTTGTGGATGGGGAAGATGCTGCTTGGGGCAAAAGGCACTTCTTTTTAGTCACTGGGCTGGTACTACTTGTGCTACCCTTTAACTTTGAACGTGCTTCTGGTGCTTTAGGCTTTCCGTAAAAAAACATAGAGCTTGTGGGCCTAGCCGCACTACTACTACTGCCTGCTTTTGGTGCCTTTCCTTTACTTGATGATCCTTCAAGCAATGCTTCCCCAAATGATAAGCGAGAGCTTGGACTACTTGGCCGACTAGACTGACGCAAAGGCTGCATCTTAGAACTGGTGGTGGTGGTGCTGGTGGTGGTGGTGGTAGATGGAGCTTGTCCCTCCTTAGTCCCAAAAGAAGGATCCATTTCAAATTTTGTGTTGTGTGTGTAGTGTAGTGTAGTGTAGTGTAGTGTAGTGTTTAAAAAACTATAAAAAAAAAATAAATAAAAAAAAGGAAAAACGAATTAAAGACAAAAAAATTAGAGGAAGTTCTCTTCAGTGCTACTGCTTAAAAAGTAAAACTATGCACTACTGCACTGTGCTGTTGTGTGCAATCTGCCAAAGTGCTAAAGTTATTTAAATTATTAACTCAAGATTAACTATTTAATAACTAGCAGTATTTTATTTTTAATTTTAATTTACACGGGCCTAAGAGCTTAGCCTACTACTATGCTAGCCTAAAGCTATATTTCCTTACTATAAATCTACCTCTAGGCAGACGCTCTCAAACCCAATAAGCTAAAGTGAGGTTAAATCAGATTCAGTATATGATTTATTAATTAATATTAAGTTATATAATATTAATATATTAGAAATTATTTACTTATATATTATGTATTATAGATAGAAGAATATAGATTATGAATTAGAATTTAGAATTAGAATTACTTATATTATAGATTATGAGTTAGAATTTATATTGTTATATATTATTTATAATATATTATAGATTAAGATTAAAGAAGATTAGAATTATTTTAGTACTACAGCTAGTATCTTGAAGCTTTGCTTAGTACAGCTCGTCACAGTCAATTTTTCTTGAAAAGAATTAGAAATAAAATAAAATGTCACAGCAAAACAGTTAGCTTCACTGCTTGCTGAACAAAAACACACAGCACTTATGCGGCTGCACTCACTAGCCCAACAAGTTCACTTCACTGATGGACTGAGGTGAGCAAAACAAATGAAATAAAATGAAAGATTATTAATTAAGAAAAATTGACTTGGTCTCTTGCTGTTGCTAAAACAAAGCACAAACTATAGAGCTGCAGCACCAGTACTAATAAGATTAGCTGAACTATACGCTAGTAGTAATTAATTAATATTATTACTTTTATTTATAGCTAATTTAATTAACTATTAAGATAAGAAAGAATTATAGAATTATTGATATTACTGATTTTAGATTAGACACTAGTAGATGTCTTGAATGTCTACAGTATACTCTACACTAGTATACTATTACTAACTATAACTGACAAATATATATATAATTTTATAATGAATTCAATTATTAATTATATTAATATTACTGATTTTAAATTAGACACTAGTAGATGAATGTCTACAGTACACTCTACACTAGTATACTATAGTATATATATATATATATATGACTGACATATATATATATATAATATTATAATGAACTATTAAATTATAGATTCTATTAAATTATTATTTATAAATTCTATTTAATTTATTTAAGCAGGACAGGCAGTAGGCACTAGTGCCAGCCCAGGGCAAGGGCACCCCAGTGCCACTGGGACACTGGGTGCACTGTCAACTCAACAGCACTTACACTACAGTTGATGACAAATTAAATAAAAAAAAAAATTAAATTAATCAAATTATTATTATTAATTATATTAAGTAGCACTGAAGTGAGGATGAAGTACACTGTGAGAAATGGCAGGCTAAGGCTTACCAGTCTCACACAGAACAGAACAATCTCTCTGTAACGCTCGGATGCAGCACAGCAGTGTTGCCAAAGCAGTCACAGCGAAAAATGAATGGATCTCTCAGGCAAGCTCGGGTCTTATAAAGGCGCCTTCAGAATTAAAAAAACAGCAGCACAGGCATTGGACGAGACCCTTAGCGTGACGTCACAAGAGTGAGCTGATTGGACAGACGAGATCATCTCACTCCTGTTTGAAATTTTGGCGGCTGCGCGGCAAAAACGAAGACTTCTGCTCGTGACCCCGACTATCCGATTGCCTGCTCCTAGTACCATCTGTTGTTCCTACATTGCTCGTCATCACCGCTTGGGGGCGCCTTTCCTTGTACTGCAGCGTGGATCCACAGCCTGAACCGCCGTTAGTGACACCCTATCATCACTCCCTAGCACACTCCCTTTCTTGTTTGGAGCTGCCAAGGGAGAAGTGATCCTTGAGTAATCTCCTATGAAATTCCGGTAGTAGTTTGCAAAGCTAAGGAACCCCTGCAAGGTTTCAGCCAACAGGTGACCTGAATCCATTTTTAACCCTTCAATACTGATAATGTACTTAAGGAACACAATCTTTTGTACCTCAAAGAAGCATTTCTCTAGATTCGCATAGAGGCTGTGGGCTCTTAGATGGGCAAGAACACTGCAGACGTGTTAACAATGAGGTGGTAAGTCAGGACAATAGATGAGGATGTCATCCAGGTAAACAACAACAAACTGCTAGAGGTATGCCCGAAGATGAACTCCTGAAACAGAGAAAGAAGAATCCTGCTACTGCCGGTGACATGGATGAAGCCACTCTTATCGTTCTCCTCTATGTACGACTCTATTGCCTGCGCATCTGGTACAGACAATGGATAGACAGCCTCTGGAAGGCATAGTGCCAGGAAGCAGGCAATTATATGGTCTCTAAGGGGTAGATTAAATTATTATGTATTATCAAACACGTCAGCATAGTGTTTGTAAGGCTCAGACAGCAATTGGTGGACCATTACTGGCCTGCAACAATGTGGAGTGCAACCGGGTCCCCAGGCTGTGATCTGCCTGGCACATCATTCTAAAATGGGGTTGTGAGCCTGCAACCATGGGAAGCCCAGGCTAAGAGTAATGAATGGATACCAGATCACGTTGAACATAGCCTGTTCCTCTGTAAAAGTGCCACTATGAAATCAAGTGATTTTCGTGATGTGCGTAATCTCTTGTTGATTACAGGCGGGTCTCTCTGGTTCGTGTCAATAGGCCACTTTGGTGCAGAAAACTAGAATCCAGAAATGCCTCTGTTTACTCCAGAATCTCAGGTCAGACAGACCAGAACAGTCTATGAGGTCAGGGGATAATTCCATTGTATTTCTAGAAGGCTCCCTGATCCTGCTTAGTTGTGGGTCCTTCCTTACTTGTTAGGCCAAGACTCTGTCAGACCACAATAGAGACATTGAAAGTGATGGCAGATAATAACCATTTGGCCCATCCAGTCTGCCCAACGTCTGAATACTTTCCTTAGTCCCTGGCCTTATCCTATATCTAGCTTAGCCTTATGCTTATCACATGCTTGCTTAAATGTCTTCATTGATGTAGATGTATTAACATCTACTACTTCTGCTGGAAGGCTATTCCATGCATCCACTACCCTTTCCGTAAAGTAATATTTCCTGATGTTACTTTTAAACCTTTGCCCCTCTAGCTTAAGAGTATGTCCTCTTGTTGTGGTAGTATTTCTCCTTTTAAATAAACTCTTCCTTTATCGTGCTGGTTCCCTTTAAGTAAGTTCCCTGTTTCTATCATATCCCCCCATCACGTCTTTCTAGTACTAGTAACAAGACCTTGCTCTGAATATACGTCATTGACTACAACCCTCTGTTTTCTGTCACAGCCACTCCCTAATCCATTCAACAACATTGGGATCTAAACTCAGAGATTGCAGTTTATTGATAAATCTTCTATGTGGAACAGTGTTAAAGGCCTTACTGAAATCCAGATACGCAACATCTACTGCACCACCTTGATCAATTACTTTAGTAACTGATAGACCCAGCTGCCGTCTCCTCGTCTTTACCTGACAATTGTAGGTGACAATCTCTTTGTTGAAAGTTAGCACTTGATAAGTGATCACACAATACCAACATTGAAATATGGAATGTTTATATTAAAACAAAATGATTTGCTTTTTCAAACATTTTCTTTTTACTGAAAAAAAACATTTGCATAGTTCTACAAGTTTAGAACTGCTAATACTAGTTTAATATGGTGACATTATTTTAGCTATACATATTACTATATGCAAGAATCTTACTTTTCCTTCCAAGAGGTGAAATCATACCGAAAGCAGAATCCTCAGTTTTTCTTTTGTTTAATTATGGTCAACTTTCAAGAATATTTATAGATTTGCCGCCATTTCAGCTAGAGGAACTTTTAGAATTACCAACCTATTTTAATGTTAAAGACAACCAAAAATGCATTCACTACTCTTGAGTCTTCACAGTTAAAACTAGACTTGGGCGCCAGCCAACTCTTCGTGTTAGTCTTCGTGGGGGAAAAAATCTTCATATTCCACGAATATTCGTCCATTCCTGTGTTCGGGCCCCCTGCCGGCGACCAATAGCGTCACTCGTATGGACCTTCAACTCCTGGAGCGGGGAGACCATGGTCTCCCCAGGCCAAGTTCCGCTGCCAGAAGTTAAAGGGCCGTACAAGCGACTCTATTGGTTGCCGACAGGGGCCTCCTCTGGCATCAACCAGATGGCCCTTTAACTCATGATCGCAAACCTACGGATTTCCATAGGCTAGATGGGGAAGGGACCAGGAGGATTCTTCGTGTTGTGTGTCTTCGTAAACGTTTTGCCGCCGCCATGTTCGTTTTCATGTTCGCCCAAATACGAATGCACAAGTCTAGTTAAAACCTGTAATGTTCAGTCATGCAATCTAGGTATGGCTCATTAACTCCATCTATGGTTCATACAAATAATAAATAAAGGTATAGGAAACAGGTTGTGCAAATTAACTTTTTTTTTTTCCATTGTCAGTAACAGCATGTAAGTACCACAGAACTGATTTCTGCAAATGCATGGCTAAATCAAGTATTATTCTTATTTTATAAATCTGTTGCGGGGTATCTAGACATGCCAATACACCAAACACATCATCTCACACATTGCGTAGAAGAGCTCCTTCTAACCTACACACTAGAATAATCTGACATGTTTCTGCACTTGTACTAAATGGTTCAGTGAAAGTGCAGTAATTAAAATAAGCAAATTAGTGTTTTATGTTCCCTTGCTGAAGCCCAAACATAAAAACAACTGTGGAGATTCAGTTTCATATAAAGAATGTACTTGAAATGTTGCAAAACAACTAATTGCTCAAAAGTGTTTCTTTTTTAGCTAAAATGCAGAGGGAATGGAAAGTGGTGCGTAATTAAGTACAAGCTTCCCTTGCTCTTCTGTCATCCTCTAAGCATGAATATTGCTCTAGCACTGATAGATTGTATTTTGCTGCCACCAAGAGGGTGATTTGAGTAAGGAAAAACTATTGGAAAAATAAAATATTTGTCAAATAAGATGTTTAACAAGAAAAAAATCTTAAAAAATGTAGCCTGCAAAAGTTAAAATGTATTATTCAACACCATAAGTAGCAACTGGTCCCTGATGTCAAGAGAATTATAGTGAAGGCTTTTTTGTTATTCAGTTTCAATAGAAACCACTTTTCAAAAGTAAATTTCCTACAAAAGAAATAAAAGATGCAGTGTACAGAATCATAACTACCATGATTATTTGTGCTTATTTGATTACAGAAGAAAAGGATAATATCCCATTGGTGCATGGTGAAACATTTCTGCGGGGAAGAAACCCAACGACAAAATAAATTTTTGTGGAGATTAAACATCTTATAGGAAAAGAGGAATTTATTTTAACAGTATATATATATATACCTAGATTGTAAATTGCCGCGGGAACAGGGCCTTTCATTCCTCTTGTATCTGTATGTCAAATGCTGTATTGTACTCGTCGTTATCTGTATCATTTTCTTCTATGTACAGTGCTGCGGAATCTGTAGGCACTTTATAAATAAAGTATAATAATATATATCAATGCTTTAACCCCTTAATTACAAAGGCATTTTTAAACTTGAGAATGACAGAATTTTAGCTATACGAACACAAAGGCCCAGTTTGGCCAACACTGTGGGTTATTTTGTTTTGCTTTCTCTAAATAAAGTAACCTAAGGATTGGAAGCTGTTTGGAGTGCTGGTATTCTTTTCAGTGTTTGTATACTTCAAGTGGGTTTATGCTGTCCCCTTTTTTCCTGCTAGCACCCAGCTTCCTGGGAGTTGATTGCTGAACCATTTTTTTCTTTTTTAACGGTACAGAATTTTAGCTATGTCCTTCTTCAACCTTAATTTGCCTCTTTTTCTGTACTCTAACATGAGTTTATGACAATGGATGTTTTATCATTTTTGTGGTGTTGCTTCTTAGCTGTAATTTTCTTCTCTCTCATTTAGTGTACCCACATATTTATTTATTTTTTATGTGTCCAGAAGGGCTTTCTTTAGAAACAGCTAATATTTATCTTGCATTTAAAAATACCCAATCCAAGTTATAGGACAATAAGTACAAGTAGCATATTGCGATTTCAAAACCTTTTTAACCACTTCAATCCCCTATGGACGTACCGGGACGTCCAAAAAACGCCTCTCAAGAATCCCCTATGGCATCGCCGGCTTTCTGCTTGAAAGCTGAAAAGCTGTTACATTTGAAACTGCCTGATCGCAGAAGTTCATCGGAGGACAGGATATCCCCTGCAGGTGTGATCGGTGCAGGGGGATCGCGGGGAGGGGAGTGAGAAACCATGTCTCTCACCCCCCTCCCGTCCTGAAACAGAAAAGGAGGGGAAAAAACGGTTATTCATTTAAAAAATAATAATAAAAAAATCATTAAAATAATATAAATAATAATGTGAGCTAAGTGGACCTAAGAGGACCTCTAACCATTTTTGTTTAAAATATATATATATATATATATATAAAAAACACAAAAAGAATTTCAAAAATATATAAAAAAAGATAATCATAAACAAATAAAAAAAAACCTTACATCCAATTGCCCTAGCATAACATCTACCCAGTATAACCCTCCTGCCCCCATTCACAACCCCCAAACCCATTAAGCCATAGGCATAAAAATTATACAAAAAATGTACACCTTATAGTATGTTCCCTGGTGCTGGGAAAGTATGGAAAATCTATATAAATTAGGTATTTCTGAAATCAGGACACCTGAATTGATAAACTTGGAGGGGATTTTCCATCACTTTACCTAATTTTGTGAGGATTCAGAGGGAAAATTTAAAAATATTAGGGTTTTTTTTCTAATTTTCGCTAGTTTTTATTAAATTTCTCATTCTAAATTTTCAGCTAATCATCCAACTATGGTATCAAAAGAAATCTCTATCTCTCCTTGAAAAAAACAATATATTGTTTACATGGGTGCACTATTCACAGGAAAAGAGAATAATTGGTGAACCGACATAGCGCAAAAATGGCAAAATTGCTCTGGGACTTGAGGTACCAAAAACCCCTGGGATTGAAGGGGTTAAAAAAAACCTGGTCTGCACCCATGTACTATTTGGGACTATTTGGGACATCTTTCAAGCCTTTCAGGTCAGTTTACCCCATATATGTTTGAAAGCTATACACCCCAAGGCAGTAGCGTACCTAGTGGGGGGGCGGGGGGCCAGTCCGCCCCGGGTGCCGTTCGTCAGGGGGGTCCCACGGACTAGGGTGACCACATGGCTTTTTAGATTTGGAAAATAAATTTGTCGTCATTCACTCTCTCACTCATGCTCTTACTCTCTCACACTTTCATTTATTTTCTCTTATATTATCATTAACTCTCTCTTACGCTGTCCCTTTCTTCTCCGCCAATTGCTTTCCTCTCTGTGTCTCCTTGCCCAGCAGCTCTGCTTATTCTCTTTCATCTACTTGTTCTTCTGTCTTCTTTCTTCATCCACTGCTCCCTGAATATGGTCTCCCAATGAACTTCTGCAAAAGGGGGAGGATCAGGGCACACCCTCTCCCACGATTCACAGAATGAAGAAGCGGTTGTGCCCAGAGGTTCCAACATTTTGTGGAATTTGACCAGTAGGACAGAAAAATGAAGACAGATTTGCTGAGAAAGAGATGTCTTTTCTGCATATCTGTTAATCTATAATCTGCATTATTCTAGCACCTCATCGCACTTCTGCAAAAGGGCAGAGAGACGGGGACATCCTAACCCCCATTCTACCTTTTGTGGAAATTCACTGGGAGGCCATGTCCAAGGAGCAGTGGTTGAAGAAATAATATAAAATAGTATTGAGGTGGAACATGGTATATGCTGTCATAACACAGTGCTCTGCCTCTAACACCACCACACCCTGGCTCCAACTATGAAACTATGAAGACTTAATGGGTTGTTTCTTGAAGGTTCTGAATGTGCTACCAACCTAAGAAAGGAAGCTTTTATTGGAAATGGGTTGTGAAAGTCATAGGTAATAATATGTTCATCTTCAAGACTTTCTGAAAACGTATTACTTATATCCTGTAACCCATAAACAGAATTATGTTTCTCAGGTACATAAAGTGACATTGCAATATCCATTAAAAAAAGTTATATAAAAACATTTAAAGTAACAGTAGATACTCTAAACACTAACAGTAAAACCCACTTTGAACAGAAGATAGATCGCCCCTGTATATAGTAACAAAAGATAGCAACTGTATAAAAACAAGACATAAAAGCTACATATGGTATATACACTCACTGGCCACTTTATTAGGTGCACCTGTTGAATTGCTTGTTAACACAAATAGCTAATCAGCTATATGGCATCAATTCAATGCATTTAGGCATGTAGACATGGTCAGGACAACTTGCTGAAGTTCAAACTGAGCATCAGAATGAGGAAGAAAGGGGATTTAAGTGACTTTGAACGTGGCATGGTTGTTGGTTCCAGATGGACTGGTCTGGGTATTTCAAAAACTACTGATCTACTGGGATTTTCATGCACAACCATCTCTAGGGTTTACAGAGAATAGTCCAAAAAAGATAAAATATCCACTGAACGGCAGTTGTGTAGACGAAGATGCCTTGTTGATGGCTGAAGTCAGAGGGGAATGGGCAGACTGGTTCAAGATGACAGAAAGGCAAATAACCACTCGTTACAACCAAGGTATGCAGAATACCATCTCTGAATGCACAACACATTAAACATTGAAGCAGATGGGCTACAGCAACAGAAGACCACAGTGGCTGCCACTACTGTCAGCTAAGAACAGGAAACCGAGACTATAATTCGCACAGGCTCACCAAAATTGGACAATGGAAGACTGGAAGAATGTTGCCTGGTCTGATGAGTCTCAATTTCAGCTGCAACATTCAGATGGCAGGGTTAGACTTTGGCGTAAACAAGGGTTCAGGCTGCTGGTGGTGTAATGATGTGGGGGACATGTGGGCCCCTTAGAACCAATTAAACATCGTTTAAACACCTACATGCCTACATGAGTATTGTTGCTTACCATGTCCAACCCTTTATGACCACAGTGTACACATCTTTTGATAGCTACTTCCAGCAGGATAATGCACCATGCCACAAAGCTCACATAATCTCAAACTGGTTTCTTGAACATAACAATGAGTTTGGTGTATTCCAATGGCCTCCACAGTCACCAGATCTCAATCCAATAGAGCACTTTTGGGATATGGTGTATGTGCAGCCGACAAATCTGCAGCAATTGCGTAATTCCATCATGTCCATATGGACCAAAATCTTTGAGGAATGTTTCCAGCACCTTGTATTCCAAACAATGAAGGCAGTTCTGAAGGCAAAAGGAGTCCAACCCGGTACTAGCAAGATCTAGCTTTGAATAGAGGGGCAACATAATTAAAAGATCATAAATCCCATGTGATGAAGTAGTTAATGTAAAAGCAACTAACATACATTATTAAGGAATCTTAATTTATACAGTGCCCTTGCATTTTCTGAGTTAGTCTGAGTCTTTGGATTGAGTTCCTGATGGACAGTTTCTCTTTGTCACTTTTACATTCTCTTTTTCATGGTGGGTATAAATATTTCATAGTTTTCAGCAGCCCTAAAGGTCACAATAATGTGTACACAACAGCAGAAAATGTGTTTATAATTTAAATTGTGGAAATAAACAACAAACCTTTACTGAAATTTCTCACAAAATAAGTGGGTTTTTTTCCTTTCAGTGATCTATGAGTTTACTTTTTTCTTATTCCTTTTAAAACTGTTCTGTTTTGTTGTGATATCTATTATATTTTTGCTCTATATAATGTATTTTATTGAATTGTTGATGCTTCTGCTGTTTTTCTTTTTTTGTGGTGCTCGTGTTTAGCTGTAATTTTGTTCTCTCTCTAGTTTAGTGTACCCACACAAGTTATACATTGTTTTTCATAAAAAGAAGGGCTTTCTTTCTTTTTTAACATATCTAATTTCCTACCAAAAACGTAATAAAATATGGTATAAAGCTACTTTTTCTCACTTTTATTTGAAAAATATTTTACTCAATTAAAAAAACTGCTAAATAGAGTCTATTATTTGTCCTTTGTTTTGAAATATTTTTCATGTTTTTTAGCTTTTTTTTTTGCAAGTTATTGGGCAATAAATACAAATATTGTTTTGCTATTTAGGACATCTTCGAATCCAGCAAATTCAAGTTACCCCCATCAAATCATATATTTTTGAAAACCAAACACCACAATGTATTTTAACACTTTCCATGCACTAATTCTACTACAAGCCTTTGTCAAATTTTGTAGTAGTAATTTACATTCTGTTTTTGTTTTCACACAAGGTATAAATTCACATATCCTGGTAATTGTCACAACAACACCCCAATATGTGTTCAGCAACATCTTGTTCAGTGATACCACCCATGTATAAGTTTTTCAGGTTATTTTGGGCTAAAAGGCCCCATTTGGGGCATACACAATCTGGGTTTTCAACTTGGTATTTTGAAATCCTGTCCTTCTGCCCTATGTCCTATTAGGGACATCTAAAAAGCTGACCAATGCAATTTACTCCATCAAACCATATATTTTTGAAAACTAGACGCCCCAGCCTTTGCCTGGTTTTGTGGTGGTCATTCTTTGTGTGTGTGTTCTTTGTTTTTTTCAACACACATTGTACTTCAGATATCAATTAATAGCTCCTGGCATATGTCATAGCAAAACAACACCCCAATACACCCCAAACCCCCAATTTGATATGTGGTCAGTCCCCGGCCTGCCAATTCCTTTTACCCCATAAACCCCCCCCATATATATTTTTTTTTAACTGGGCTCTATTGACCTGCATGTTAAATGTAGTACTGGAGAGACCCTCTTGGAACTTCTTTATTTTTTTAATAAGCACCTCTATGTTGTGAGAGGCAAAATCTCTTGCAATGACATGTGTGACTGCTCTGTGAAGTGGTCAGAGTGCATCCTGGGGTGGGTTTTTGGTGTCACTGAATGCCTTGCTATAGAGGCATTTCAGCAACACCGTTTGAGCTTAGGAGACGATTGTTGATTGCCTCCTAAGCTCTTTTAAGTCAGGTGTCTGCCTTCATATTGCATATGGCAAACATTGACGCCTTGGCAAAGAGCCACATGGGGCCCCTGCTACAGTTTTCAGTGTTATTGAATGCCTCAGTGTCAAGCAACACTGAACTGTACAGCAACACCTTTTAAGCTTAACGCCATGATGTACCAGGCAAGTCATTCGTCGTTAACTGACCATTTTTCTTTGACCTGCCTTGCAAGTCATTGATAATGGGTTAAAAAATGTAAAATACAACTAGTACAAAATAAAGCAGTGTTCAATTTATTAGTCTGTTTTAGCATACAAACTCTCCAATGCTATTTCAGAACAATTTAGATCAACAAAATTATCTGTTTGGCTTATTTCAATCCAAACACGGTCATCTCTAATAATATCAATAATAAGAATAATAAATATTCAACCTTGCCTTTAGAGTCTTGTTTACTGTAAAATGTATATCAGAACAGTAATATGTCATAATATTTAAATGCATTAACAATATACAGTACTGTGCAAATGTATCAGGTGTGAAAATTCTCTAAAGTAAAAATACTTAATATGATTGATTTGATTTACTGATCCTCCAATTCATTGTCCAATTGGGGGAGAGGACGTCAGCGGAAAAGCCATAATTTTGCCCTAAAGTTAACTTCCTCCAAAATAGCACACTTTTGGTGACACTCTCTCATTTTGGATTTCGTTTACAGAGAAAAAGATCGAAGATAGATAGAAGATGACAGAGAAGAGAGAAGATGAAGAACAAGAAGATGCAGAAGTGTAAGCAAAAGAGGCATTTGCACTTCTAGTCATCAGAGAAGGTACGGAAACATTCAGAGAGAGTGTGGGAAAGACTGAATGAGACAGTGAGCGTGAGTGAAAGTGGGCACTGGGCAACAAATTTCTTTCCAAAATAAAAAATGCCTCCCCGATTTTCATTCGCACTGAATGGGCAGGGAAAGTTATTCGTTGCCCAACAATTAATGGGCCAAAAATTAACCAAAAAATTTGTCAGATTTGTTTTTGGCCAATTTGCACGTCTAGTCATGACATAATTCTAAACAAATCAATCCTGTTCCCGGGATCAAAAATACCCTTATTTATTACCCCACCCTAAAACATAACTTTTATTAATATGTTTGTTAAAAGGTATAACCAAAAAAAGATGTTTAAAAACACCAGTGTCACCAGTCCTACCATGAAAGGTATACGTCACTGTAACATGAGGGCATATGCCCACAGTCGTATAACACTAATAATATCAAATCATATATACTGTTGATGGCTGCAGTCCTAACAACATAAATAATTGAATTATGGACCAGTGACACAGGCTGATTAAAAACTCCGACGAATAGCCCCCCTCACATGTTTCGCTCCTCAGAGCTTCATCAGAGGTCTGGGCTAATGGCTTCCAAAATGGAGACTTATATCTCCTTTGTTAATGACATCACGGATTAGGGGAGGGAACAATCATATCCAATGGTTACCGATATATTAGATGTGTTGTCAAACCCAGCCAATTGCTTTAAAGGTAACTAAGCATGACATCACCCACATAGTCCAATAGAATTCCATACACATGATGGGCAGTGGTTCTCTCCAATTCCCAAAGGTGAACAGTCAAAGAAATTGACTGACAGTTATTCTCACCAATCATTGATGTTCCTTTCCGCTCAGAACCACTCCTATTACTAGATCTCCTACCCGTTGTAATTCTTATTATTCACATTACAATGCAAATTTCTAGGCAGCACAGTGGCTCAGTGGCTTACACCGTTGCCCTGTAGTACCAGGGTCCAGGGTTCAAATCCCACCAAGGACACCAAAATCCATCAAGGCACCATATCTAAAAACACCAGTGCAAATTTGAATCATTTTAGCATGTTCGCCATACACAGTTATACGCATCACAATTGAATAATTCCCTTCCCAAATATCCCTATCACAATATAAGTCTCCATTATATAGTCATACCTCCCTATAAAGTAAGTAAATCATTATCAAATAATCAATATTACAAATCAAAGAAAGTCCTATTATTTAGAATCTACATATAGGCTGAGAAGGAGAAACTTTCATTTAAACCTAGAGGACTCTGACTTTTGAGTCTATAGATCCACTTGGCTTCCTCTTTTAATAGTAATTGATCCAGATTCCCTTTTCGTGGACCAAGTTTAAGTTGGGAGATACCCCAAAACCTCAGAGACTCTAGATCTCCACCATGGAAAAAATTAACATGACGGGCCAAAGATGTTTCTTTTTTCCTCCTAATAGTACCCAAATGTTGTGATATACATTTACGGAGCTCCTGGATGGTTTTCCCTATGTACAATTTATCACAGCTACATTTAGCAGCATATACAATTCCGTTACTTTTACAATTCATGAATTGTCTAACTTCATAATTCCTGCCATCCACGGGATTCAGAAATGTTTTTACAGTAGGTAGATATTTGCAAAAACTACAATTCCCACATGAATGTGAGCCAACCAGTTGGGATTTCAGCCACGTTCCTCTCTTTTTTATCAGTCATAAAATGACTATGTACAAGCATGTCTTTAAGATTAGGGCCACGTCTGTATGTAATCATTGGTCTATTTCCGATTACATCTTTTAGGTCTGGATCCATGGTCAGTAATCTTCAGTGTCTCTTAAAAATTATTGACACCTCAGTAGAGTAGCAGTCATAAGTTCCAATGCACCGTATCACTTATGGGGAACCATTGTCTACCTTGTCTTCATGGAGTGCCCGATCTCTGCTGGTATTCCTTGCCCTTCTAAACGCTTTCTTTAAACAGTTGATGGGGTATCCCTTAGCCATGAATCTAGACTTTAAATTCTCACATTCCTTTTGGAAAGTGGATTCCTCAGTGCTCTGAGGTATTGTCCTACAGGTATTTCTCTTCGTAGTGGTTCTGGATGACAACTGGTCCAATGGAGCAGATTATTGGTAGAAGTGGGTTTTCTATAGATGTCGGTCTGTATTTTCAGACCGTCATCTATATAAATAGTCATGTCAAGGAAATTGATCTTTCTTGTCTTAAGTTCATGCATGAACTTCATCCCAATGGTATTATTATTGAGAATATCAACAAAATCCAAAAAAAAGTGCAGGATCCCCATCCCAAAAAATCAAAATGTCATCAATGTACCACCCCCAGAATAAAATGTGACTAGTGTAAAATAATAAATCCTCATTAAAAACGTGCTCGTGCTCCCACCACCCCAAAAATAAATTAGCATAAGTGGGCACACATGTGCTCCCCATGGCGGTACCCTTAATCTGGTGATAAAAAGTGGAATCAAACAAGAAAAAATTGTGCGTGAGTACAAACCGTAGTAATGTGAGGACAAAAGAATTATGTTCCCTAAAAATAATGCTTCTAGTGTTCAAATAACTCTTCACTGCTTGAATCCCTAAATCGTGCTGGATATTAGTGTACAAAGATTCTACATCAAGACTTGCCAAAAGTGTGGTGTTAGTTACCGTGATATCGGTAATTTTTTTCACCGTATCTTTGGTATCCCGTAAAAATGAGGGTAAAGTGTTCACAAAAGAAGAAAGGATCTTGTCAACATAAATACTGGCCCCTTGTGTCAGGCTATCATTGCCCGACACAATGGGCCTCCCTTTCATCGGAAAAGTGTTCTTATGCACTTTTGGGAGTGCATAAAATCTGGCCAAATTAGGTGATAAATTTAAAATAAACTTATACTCATCAGTAGAAATCAATCTCATTGACATAGCATCATCTAGGATACCCCTTAACTCCTGCAGAAAATCGGCGGTACATAACATGACATAATTCTGCACCAACCCTTTGCCTTTTAATTACTAATCATGTGTTTGCATAGCTGTCAAAAAAAGGTTTGCAGCAGCAAATTAGCACGGGTAGGTAGACAGGATTTTTTTGTTTTATGTAGGTTTTTTTTCTTTTCTTTACCACCTCCATCCCACAGGAGGGCAAGGGATATGATCAGTGTCCCTCCAAAGACTTTAAGGATGCCCCAAAGGTTATTTATTATTTTATTCCCCCCTGGAAACAGGGTGTAGAGTGAAATGAAGGCATAGTTTGGGGTCCATACCTATTTTAACCCCTATCCCCCTTAGGTTTGAGCAAAATACCCCACTGGGTTAATCTAATTAAACCCAGCCCCACTGCTCATTTCATCGGTATGTTCAGTATAGTTTCCTATATTTGAAACCTACATAATATAAAAAAGGTTCTTCTTAAAGTCTCTAGTTCAGCATGAAAAAATCATGGATACTCAATAAAAGATTGTACTCTAATAAATGATTTAAAAGAAGATGACCTATTTTTGCATTTTGTTTGTGAGATGACAGTTATACAGCGGCATGACATTAGCCTTGTTTGTTTTAGCAAAAACGGGACTTATCTTTGTCACTTAATTCAAATACAGATAAATTTCACATAAGAGGATTGCTTTTCATGGATATAACTGTAATTTTAATATTTTAGGTTGATTTAATGTAATTAACACAGTAGTAGTTGAAATAGTCTGGTGCAGGTGGGATGTCCACAATAATTGGATAAACCGGCTCAAGGCTTATTCAATCAGGATTGGAATTAAAGAATAAAGAAAAATGACAATGACAAGTTTTTCATTGTATAAAAGTGTTCAAAAATGACATTCTATCCCAGTATGATCAACAAAGCTTGTTGCTGTATACTATTTATAACTGTGAATGAAGGGAAGCTGGAAATCTCATCTTGTACACTGAAAGGTATTAGGAATCGCTAAAAGGAACCTTATTACACACAGCATGAGGTAGCTTTCTATTTGTCAGTTCTTTCTCTCTACAAATGATTTGTTTGTTTCTACAGCTTTCATTTATTGGAAATCATATTTTTAATGAGTTTATCACAAATGTTTTTCTTGAGAAAAAGGAGATATAGTAGCATCAGCGCAGTACAGACATTTCCACCTCCAGGACAAATGTTACTTTGATCCTAGTGGAGTCTACTGGAAACCAACTTTCAAAATGTGAACATACTGACACCAGTGGAGCAGATAAGTCTTATTAAATAATTTGCTACGGTATTTTTATAGAATGTGAAATATATCCCGTCACATTATGATCAATTAATTGATATTACATTAATTCATATTATCATCATGGTAAAAACTTTTCTCTGTGATGAAAATAAAGGAGACTAGATGCAGTATGTATATTTCTTCCATATGGTACAGGGTATGCTAGTAGACACAAAACTATTAGTAATGCTATGATTTTTTTTATGACTTTTTAGTTTTATTGTGTTGTTGTTTCAGGGAAAAACACATCTCACCCCAAGTACTCTTCAGTTTCACCTCCTCTCTCTCTCTCCCAACTCCCCTCACTCTCAGCAATATCTTTCTTCACACAAGTCCTATTCCCACCTTGTCTTACTCTCTTCTTCTTCTTTCAGAAGCCGGGGATATTTCCCCAAACCTGGCCATCCTTTATTGCTCTCTTCCCTATCCTCTCCCAGTCAACATTCCAGAAACTTCAATAATATTGTCCACATGCTCTTCGGCTCCTCCTACCCCATTTAGCTTTGCACTCTGGAATGTACATTCTGTGTGTAGGAAACTAACAGCCTTATACAACCAATTTACCTCTAGTTCACTGCACCTTCTCGATCTAACTGAAACCTGGCTAATTTATTGTAACACTGCTTCTCCCGCTGCTCTCTCCTATAATGGCCTCCACCTCACTCACACTCCCAGACCTGATGACGGGAAGGGTGGTGGGGTAAGCTTCCTACTCTCCCCAACATATTCCTTCTGCTCCATCACTCTCTCTTTCTCCTCATTTAAAGGCCATGCTACCCCACTATTTAATCCCATCTCCCTATGCATTGCTATAATATAATGTCCCCCTGGCCTGGCTAACATCTTTCTTGCAAAAAACAAAATACTGTCTGCGCTTCTCACCCTAATAAAGTTGGCAACAAATATATAAACATAATATAAATGAGAGGTTTTGGTTATATGAATTGGCCAAAGCATAATTAAGCTCACCCGCCACGTCAAGGCACACTCTCAATAGGGTGAGAACCTACTCTCACCTCCTACATAGTGGGCACACAAAACATCTTTCTTGACCACTTCTCCTCATGACTTCCTCTCCTTCTCTTTTCTGATGTTCCTTCTGTCATCCTTGGGGACTTTAACATCCCAGTGCACAATCCCTTTAAGTCCCATGGCTTTGGAATTGCTTACTATTACCTCCTGTTTTGATCTTACACAACTCCCCCGATAACTCCAACTCCCACAATAATGGTCACACTATGGACCTTATTTTTTCTAGCATGTACTCTCGCTAACTTCTCTAATTCCCCTTTCCCCCTCTCTGACCATCACTTTCTGTACAGCTCTCTAACCTTGCATCCTACTCGCTCCCAACCTCGCCTAACCAGAGATCTTAGCTCTATTAACCTTCAGAAATTCTCAACCGATTTACTCCCTCTCCTCTCTCCTATTTTAAATGTGTCATGCTCTAACAACGCTACCTCTCTCTATAACTTCTCTCTCACATCTGCCCTTGAGGATGTAGCCCCAGTTAATACTCATTCTTCATGACGTGGACGTTTCCAACCCTAGCATACAACTGTAACCTGACACCTTCAACGTTGTTGCCGCAGTCCTGAACGGAGTTGGTGGAAGTCTTATTCCATGTCTGACTCTCTGCACCATAAAATTAATGCGACATTCCTTCTACTATGCTCTCAACCTTGCTAAGGAAACCCACTTCCCCTCCCACATCTCCCCTGACTCTGCAACATACTTCAATAACAAAATCGAAACTATCACATATGAAAAATCTGCATGGTCAGCACCCTGCTGGCTTGGGTATTATTAATGGACTGCTGTAATGATACTATATTTTATATTTTTAAAATGTTTACAGGTTCTTCCTTTTGAAGAGCAAAGAACAGATTTTCATTATCTGCTATCTTACCTGTCAGGGTCCGTCTACCAGACCCCGACTCACCTGAGTACCCGGGTCCAGCACTGCATCTTCGATCCTCTCCGTCTCCTCTGCATGCCGAATGGCTGCAGCTGGGGGGCGTATGGGCCCTCGCTCAACTTTATGCGTCCCGCGTCCCAGCTTGGAGATGGCGGGGAACGCTCCTTGGGTGACGTCAAACCCAGAGGCGTGGTGTTCCTCAAGCGGCAAGTTTTAAACCAGTTATTGTGCTTACCTGTTGCTTATACACTTGATATATTACTTACCGTTATTCCTGTGTACCAGACCCGGCTATTCCTTGGACTTTTTCAGCTTTCTCTTGTTCCCGACTCCGCTTTTGGGCCTTGTATACTAAATACCTTGCTATAGTTTGTGTCCTGCATACTGGACTCCGCTGTGTCCATCTACTCCTTTTCTCCCCTGACATTACCAGAGGTACTTTGAGGTGGGGGTCCATAAAGACTTATTTTAAATGTTATATTTTTTGTTTTAATTTATTTTCTTACAGTTCCCAACCCTATTCAGAATGGAAGGATGTGGATGGCTGGAACTCCATACCTCCCCAAAGATTCTACCAAATGTAAAACATTAAACAGGTGTGTCCGTGGCAGGACACCATGGTGGAACTTTGCAGTTTATCTGTTTTCCAAAGAGCATTTTGACACTCCACAACGCTACTGGGGAAATTAGGTTAAATTTTTTGGGTAGAACATGCGGCGCTGTGTATGGCATAAAATAAGAGCCGCACACATACATGAAAACATCCCAATGGTGATAAACGGTGGAAGAAAAAAATCATGATTTATGGCTGCTTTGCTGCCTCATGGCCTGGACAGCTTGCCATCATCAAAGGGACAGTGAATTCCCAAGTCTATCAAGATATCATACAGGATAATGTCAGGGTGGCTGTCCACAAGCTGGAGCTCAGTAGAAGGTGTGTAATGCAGAAGGGCAATTACCCTAAATATTAAAGTAAACCTACTACAGATTAAAAAAAATATTTGCCTTTTGGAGTTGCCCAGTCAGACCCCAAACCTTAACCAGTTAGAGATGGTTAACAAATAGGTTTAATTTTATTTTACGGTCCACTAATAATAATATATATTTTATAAAAGGTAAGGTTTGCACAATGATCTAAATAAATTCATTTCTGACAGCAAGGGTCCAACAGCACTTATGAACAGAGAAAACATACGCTGTATGTAGTAAACATTTCAAGATAAGTAACTGATTTTTCTTTGAATTGAATGTCTATAGATAACAATTGTGCAAACCTTCTATTTAACATACGAAGGTTTGTTTAACTGTTTTCAGAAGAGTGAGAAAAATGCTTTTATTACCGTATTTGCTCGATTACGGGGTCGTCTTATAATCAGACCTCAAATAGGTCTGACTATGAGATGACTAAGATCCAGATCCCCCGCAGCTGCAGGGGACCTGGCTCCTCCTGTCTCCCCCCCCCGCCCCACTTACCGGTGTGTAGCTGGGGCAGCGTGTAGATGTCTACGCGATTCGCGTAGACAACTTCCGCTGCAGTAGGAAGGAGGTGTGGCTAGCAGCGGGGGTTGTCTGCGTCCATCACGCAGACCTTCCCCGGCTGTCAGAGATCAGAGTTCCCCGCACCGGTGCTCTGATCTCTGACAGTCGGGGAAGGTCTGCGCGATGGACGCAGACAACCCCCGCTGCTAGCCACGCCTCCTTCCGGCTGCAGCGTAAGTGCGTGGGATCTACACGCTGCCCCGGCTACATGACAGGGAAGTCAGAAGCACCGGTAAATTTGGGGGGGGGGAGTGTTAAATGGGGGGCATAAGGCATTTCTGGAGGCAGAGTGCTCTGTGAAATGCCTTTTAACCCCCCTTAATGCCACTCTGCCTCCAGAAATGCCTTTTTAACCCTCTATACGCCACTCTGCCTCCTGAATGCCTTAAACCTCCCTATATGCCACTTTTCCCCATAATATGCCTTTTAACCCTCTAAATGCCAGAGTGGCATATAGGGGTATAAGGCATTTCTGGAGGCAGAGTGGCACATAGGGGGTCAAAAGACATATCATGGGGCACAGTGGCATGTAGGGTTAAAAGGCATATCATGGGGCACAGTGACATTTAGAGGGTTAAAAGGCATATCATGGGGCACAGTGGCATATAGGGGGTATAAGGCATTTCTGGGGCAGATGTGCATAACTGGGGGCAGGTTGGAAAATAGAAGGAAATAAAACCAAAATATTTTTCTCAATCATAGCTTTTATTAAAAAAAATAGTTTAGATGAATTAACATTTACTGGTAAAACTTTTTTCCTATAGGGTCGTCTTATATTCAGGCTGTGACGGACTCGTCCCTTCAGGCACACCGCTGTGGATATTATACAGCCCAACCACCCGTTCCCCTGGAACCCAGTTTCTATGTTTACCCCCACACCGCCAGGCCCAGTACCAGGACATACAGGTTTTACTTTTGGAACTGCTGGGCAGCTAGAATAGCCTCCTGCCCCACTATGTGTACCAGACAGGATTATCTCCACAGGGTGCCCAGCCAGGGCTCCTGCCTGACTATCGGTGGAAGATATCAGAGGCTAATCCCATTATCTCCCCTATTGTTCCTAGGAGACCTGAATCCCCCAGCTAAAGGGGGCGGTTATGTTACTCAGACGTCTCATTCTGTGTGTTGATGTGTTTATATGGATATATATACCTGTGCCTGTGTACAATAAAGCGTTCTGAATGTTATACCCTACACTGAGTCTCGGCTAGTGACTGGGAAACCGGGGAAAGTGTGTGTTGTCCCAGGCTAAGGGAGCACAAGACAGCGGAGGTAGTCGGTCGGACTAGCCAGCTCCGTGACACAGGCTTTTTCTTTTTTTCCTAAATTAATATTCAGATTTGGGGGGTCGTCTTATAATCAGGGTCGTCTTATAATCGAGCAAATACAGTATTTCTAAAAGAGCTATAGTCAGATTTAATTATGAATGCCACACCTTTATTTCTATAAATAGTATTATGCTGATCATTTAAACCCATATCATTTAGTATTTTAGCCAACATAACAACAGATCCCTGTTGGCAATAAGAGATCAGATAGCATGAAACTCATTCGCTTGTTCCCATTACCACCATCTGGAGCTCATTACAAAAAACATAATAACAATTCATAGGGGTACAAAGCTATGCTGCAGTGCACTGGAATTAACCCCTTCAATCCCAGGGGTTTTTGGTACCTCAAATCCCGAAGCAATTTTGCCATTTTTGCACGGTTCATGTCGGTTCAGCGATTATTCTTTTTTCCTGTGAATAGTGTACCTATGTAAACTATATATTGTTTTTTCAAGGAGAGATAGAGCTTTCTTTTGATACCATAGTTGGATGATTAGCTGAAAATTTAGAATGAGAAATTTAGTAAAAACTAGCGAAAATGAGAAAAAACACATTTTTTTTAATTTTCCCTCTGAATCCTCACAAAATTAGGTAAAGTGATGGAAAATCCCCTCCAAGTTTATAGATTCAGGTGTCCCGATTTCAGAAATACCAAATTTATATAGATTTTCAATACTTTTCCAGCACTTATAGGGAACATACTATAAGGTGTATATTTTTCGTAGAATGTTTATGCTCATGGCTTAACGGGTTTGGGGGTTGTGAACGGGGGCAGGAGGGTTATACTGGGTAGATGTTGTGTTAGGGCAATGGGATGTAAGGGTTTTTAAATTTTTTTATTATCTTTTTTATATAATTTTATTTTTTAAATGTTTTATATATATTTTTTTTTTAAATGGTTAGAGGTCCTCTTAGGGACCTCTTTAACATGTTATTAACGCCATTGATGTGACAATGACATCACTTAGCTCACTTCATTGGTTTTTTAAAAAATTATTATTTATTGTTTTATTTTAGTCGGGGGTTTTTATTATTATTTTTACATCACTAACTTTTTTTTTCTCTGTTTCGTTTTGCAGCATGGGAGGAGGGTGAGAAACATGGTTTCTCACTCTCCTCCCTGCAATCCCACTGCACCGATCATACTGTGATCTCTATGCAAGTCCCCACAGACTTGCATAGATAATAATGTTAGAACTGTTGAGTGCTCTAAAGAAACGTCTCTTCTTCCTCCTGTAACGGAGAAACTGTTCGATGTTTTTTCTTCCCCGGAGGGATGTCTTACGAACACTGAAAGAACTCCTGCAAGGACGGCTGTAAAAACAAAAGACTTCAGCCCGATGTTCTGGGGTAGAAACAGACTCACAAAGAGAGGAACTTACCTGTCCTGACGACATCATCGCGGAGCACACGGAAGTGAACAAGGCGGTCTCTTCTGTTACCGGAGGAAGTATAAAAAGAACAGAGCAAGCGGTTCAATTACTGATACCTCCTGAGGAAGCCAATTTCTTGGCGAAACATGTTGAAGACTCTTAATACGGACTTTTAACACGGATCTTTTTTATTATATTTGGTTTTTACTGATTATTTAATTTTATATCAAGCGGGGAATTATCCCTAGATAATATATAGTTACATACCTTCATTTGTCTGGCGTATCGTGGAGTTTTTCTGAACACACAGCGGAAATTGCATGTCGGTTGATCTTCGGCAGAGAAAGACAAGAAGGGCTCCCGGAGTATAAGACGCAAACAGCACATTTGGTTGATGTGCCAAAAACGGTGTGAGTGCAATCTTTTTTCTTTTGAATATATGCTGAATTGTATCCCTTCTGTTATTTTATTCAAATACTCAAAAACACTGAGAAAAGCCTGAAAAAACGGGTCACCATTGTGAGTGCATTGGATGACCTATACTGTTACTGATCACATATTATTACAAACTACATTATTTTGCATCTCTCTTTTTGTGTTTTATATGAGTGCCCTCTAGTGGAATCTGTTTCTTGACATCAGATCGGACCGCAGACTTTTGCTGTCAGGGGGAGTCCAGATGTTTTTGGACGTACTGGTACTGAAGGGGTTACAGGGCCTGGGATTGGGGATGATTGGGGAGTCTCCTCTAGGCCTTCCTGCTGTTTTTCCCCACGACCGGGCATCGCGTATGTTTGTGCCTGCTGCTCTCACAGTCCAAGAGAGAACTATTCTAGCCCCAGCCCTTAATGACTCTGGGGCCGCCGGAAACTTTATCGACCGCGACTTCTTTAGGCTCCATAACATTCCCTTGCAGGAGAAAGCCTCTCTGGTTTTTGTGGAGGCAATTGATGGGCGGCCTCTCCTACCTGCAGCGGTGAACCATGACACTACACCGCTTTGTCTCCAAATACGGGTTCTCCATAAAGAGACTGTGGTTCTACATGTAATATCTTCTCCGGCTGCTCAAATAGTGTTGGGCTACCCTTGGCTGCAGCTACACAACCCAGAGATCAATTGGTCCACCCGTGAGATCACCTCCTGGAGGAGTACCACTTGCGTTTCACCTCAACCCTGTGTATTGAAGGTTGCCTCCTTAGATACCACCATCTTACCACCACAATATCAGACCTTTGCTGATGTGTTCGACAAAAAGGAAGCTGACTCCTTGCCTCCACACCGTCCTTACGATTGTCCTATCGACCTGCTTCCTGGTACCGTACCCCCACGGGGTAGGGTGTATCCGTTATCCCCGGCTGAAACCGAAGCTATGGAGACCTATGTCCGTGAAAATCTCCTAAAAGGCTTTATCCGCTGCTCCCGCCGGCGCAGGATTTTTCTTTGTTTCCAAGAAGGATGGAGGTCTACGTCCGTGCATCGACTTAATCGAATCACCATAAAAAACACTTACCTTTTGCCGCTCATCTCTGAGTTGTTTGACCGTCTCAAAGACTCGAACGTTTTCACGAAATTAGATCTACGGGGTGCGTACAACCTCATTCGTATCCGTCAGAACGACGAGTGGAAGACAGCTTTTAACACCCGCTCTGGTCATTACGAATATACAGTAATGCCATTCGGGCTCTATAATGCCCCGGCTGTTTTTCAGGACTTTTAAATTGTAAATTATTGTTTTCGGGATTATCTGCACCATTTCGTTGTCATCTACCTTGATGACATTCTAATCCATTCGCCTGATCTGCTTTCACATCGAACACAAGGTCCTGACATGTCTTCGTGAAAACCAGTTGTACGCAAAACTAGAGAAATGTGAATTTGAAGTCAACCGTGTATCCTTCCTAGGTTACGTCATTAGCGGTACAGGGTTCGAGATGGATCCTGACAAGCTCCAGTCCATTCTGCAATGGCCTCAACCACAGGGACTTAAAGCCCTACAAAGATTTCTCGGCTTTGCCAATTATTATCGTCGATTCATCCGGGACTTTTCCAAAGTGGTAGCAGGGAGCTGGTCTACCGCTGCAGTCCAAGCCTTCCATAAACTAAAGACCCTGTTTGTGTCCGCTCCGATCCTTGTACATCCTGATGTATCTCAACCCTTCGTAATCGAAGTAGATGCTTCGGAAATCGGAGCCGGAGCAGTATTGTCCCAACACAAAACGCACGAAGGGCCTCTGCACCCCTGTGGCTTCTTCTCTAAACAATTTTCTCCTGCGGAGAGGAACTATGACATAGGCAATCGTGAACTACTGGCAGTCATTCTCGCCCTGAGTGGCATCACCTTCTGGAGGGCTCCTGTATTCCTGTAACCATCCTCACGGATCACAAGAACCTCCAGTATATTGGCGATGCCAAGTGACTAACATCTCGACAAGCACGATGGTCCCTTTTCTTATCCCGCTTCAATTACATAATCTCCTATCGTCCGGGGTCCAAGAATACCAAGGCCGACGCTTTATCACGTATGTTCTGTACTGCCTGTTGTTGGCCGATTCTCCAGGATGGTTCATTTCGTGCCTCTCGTCAAATTACAGACAGCTAAGAAGCTTGCAGACATCTTCGTGGAGTCCTGTTTGTTTCCCGTTTCTGCAGAGCCATCTGCAAAGCTGTGGGTATCACCCTTTAATTTTCCACGGCTTACCACCCCCAAACCAATGGAGTGGCTGAACGATCCAACCAACGCCTCGAACAGTATTTGCGGGCTTTCATTAATGACAACCAGAATGATTGGACTGACCTTCTTCCACTTGCGGAGTTCGCCCTAAACAATGCTGTACAAAGCTCTACCCAGCATACACCTTTTTACTGTGTCTATGGTTTCCACCCGACTGTTCTTCCTGCGGGATCCCCTGATTCGAGAATTCCTGTATTGGATGACCATCTTAAGCGGCTATATTCAGTGTGGTCCTCTGTCCATTCTGCGTCCATTGCAGCCTCTCAGGATCAAAAGAAGTACTATGATCGCAGATGGTTACCAGCCCCCACTTACATGCCCGGGGACAAAGTCTAGCTATCAACCCGACATATACGCCTACGTACTCTCTCCAAGAAACTGGCTCCTTGCTTTATTGGACCTTATTCCGTCCGCTGTCATATCAACCCTGTTACCTATGAACTGGACTTGCCTCGTAACCTCCGTATTCCTCGTACATTTCACGTTTTCCTCCTGAAGCCGGTGGTATTTAACCATTTTTCCCGGACGCTGGCCAGTCCTGGTCCTGTTTCAGTTACCTCCATGGATGATTATGAGATCCGTTCCATCCTGGATTCTCGCTTCTTCCAGGGTACTCTCCAATACCTTGTACACTGGAAGGGATATGGACCAGAGGAAAGAGCCTGGGTCCATGCTCCTCGTCTGGTTTGTCACTTTCATGTCAGGTACCCCCGAAAACCCGGTGGGGGTCCTGGTCGCCCTTCGGGCGGTTCTCGAGGGGGGGCTCTGCACGGACTTGCCTGCCTCTCCGGTCCCGCTCCATGGCTGCTCCCGCGACGCTTCCTCCTCAGGCGGCTTCCCGGGCAGCGAGTACCACTGCTACCCGGTCGGCGTCTTCACCGCATGGCCGACCACGCGGCAAACAGGTACCACAGCGCCACCGTGTAGTCATAATATTGCACGTTACATTTGTAACATGCCCTTATAACCTCGGGTGACCTCTTCATGCAGGACACGCCTCCTACTCTCCCTATTTAAACCCAGACTTCCACTTCTGGGTCATCCTTGGTTGGTGTATTTTTGCTACTTGCTTGCACATTAGATTGTGACTGACTGCTCCGGTTTGACTTGGCTTGTTGACCTCGTTCCTGTCTCCTGATTCGGCTCCTGATTCCTGCTCGTCTGGTATTGATTCGGCTTGTTGACCTCGTCTCTGGATTCTGATTTGGCTTATCCTGATTACCTGTCTGACCCGGGTGGTTCTCTGACTTTCTGGTTCCTGTTTGGCCTGGCCCACTCTGCCATCCGGGGTCCTACCTCACCATACCATTACACTTACACTGTTTTAGCAGATTATCCATGGGTTTACAGATCACTCCAGATTTAGCGCTGAGTTTTATTTCTATATTAATAAAAAATTACATTTATCTATTTAGAGGTCTTACTCTATTAGATTCTTAAATTAATTGAGGGGCATTCTCTTATTTTTTGAGTAAGGCATACGGAGAGGCTTTCCTGTTGTGTGGAGTGCTGGTATATGACATAGCCACACCAGTAGGGTGATCAGTCTGATAATGCAGCCCAGGGGTAATTTGCCTAGGCAGTAATAGACCAAGGCAGAAGTAAAAAGGCAGACCTCATGTCTACCAATTAAAAACACTATATGAGAAGTGGGGCTTTCAGGAAAAGTGCTGCATTCCAGATTATCTGCAAATTATATAACTATCAATCTTGCCTTTTTATTATTATGAGCAATTGCTTAAATTAATACTGTACCTTTCCAAAACTCCTGACATGGAAAGAGTTAAAATATTAGCTACTGTCTACTGATCAAAAATGTATAGATTTTTATGGGGAAAGATGAATTGGCTGTGTTCAATAGTTTCCCAAATAGGACATGGGCGCAGAGATTTTTAAATATGCATACCTCTAAAATGTGGCCTTTAACCCCTTGATGATAATTGCCGGTCCGGGCACGTCACGGAAAAACATGTCGTTTACGACAATTGACGTGCCCGGACCGGCACGCCTTTAAACGGGTGCAGAAAGCGATCTACTTTCGCTTTCTGCACCCAAACGGCGTTGCTGTAATGCCTCGACCATCTCTGGCCCCTCCCCGGGGCGTCAACATCCGCCATACATTGTATGGCGGCGGACGCCCGTTTTAAAAGCGTTTAAAACTTAAATGGTGTCGCTGGAATGCCTCGATCAGGAGGCATCCAGCGACACCAAACACTTACCTCGGGATGGACTGTGGCCGCTCCAGAGAGCAGTCACAGCCGCCGCTGCCGGTGATCTTCACCATCCTCAAGATGGCGGCGGCCCGGGAACAAAAACAATAAAGATGAAAAAGTTCGCTAGATAGTCACCAGACCCTCTAGAGAACTCTGGCTCCACTTGCAGGTTGAATACAGGTACTGCATTCAACCATGCAAGTCAATGGAGCCCAGCTTTCTAATAACAGTGTGATTAGTAAAAAATAAATTAAAAAATAAAATAAAATTAATAATTAGAAAAAAAAGTAAAAAAACAGTAAAATGTAAAAATAATTTCCCAATGATGTCACTATCAGGGGAACCTTCAAGTTGAAAAAAAATGTTAAATTTTTTTTTAAAAAAAGGCCAAAAAAAATTAAATATATATATACAAAATATATTTTTCTGAGCAAGTCCTAAAATTAGCATATTAGCTTAAAACAATTCTCGCATGGAAAGAGTTAAAATACTGGCAATGCCCATGGGGTGTCTACTTTTGATTTGATGGGGTAAATTGAATTGGCCGGGTTCAACAATCTCCCAATTAACACGGGGGGAAGGATGGCCACACATCTAATTTCCAATTAGAAAAATGCACACGTACCAAATGTGGCCTTAGTTCCCCCAAAAAATGAAAAATACACACAAAAGAATACTACTGCAGACTTTGAAAAAATTCTGGTGGTAAAATGTGTGCATGCAAAGAGTTAAAATACTAGCATTTGAAATACCCTGGGGTGTCTAGTTTTCAAAAATATATGGCTTTATTGGGCACACTGAAATGGCCCGGCTCAAAGATGTACCAAATAGGGCATGGGCAGTGGATCCCCAAATGCCAAAGTTCAACATTGAAAAATGCGCATGCCCCAAATGTGGCCCTTTTGCCCCCAAACAGCCAGGCAAAATCATTCATGTGAGGTATCGCTGTACTCAGGAGATGTTGCTGAACACATATTGGGGTGTTTTGTGATAGTGACATATATCAGAACCTTTTAATTCATACCTGAAAAAAAATTACTACCATAAAGTTTGCTAAAGGCTGATGGTAGAATTAGTGCTTGGAAAGGGTTAAAATACTAGCATTTGGAATACCCTGGACTGTCTTGTTTTCAAAAATATATGACTTGATGGGGTAAATTGCATTGGCCGGCTTCAAAGATACCTGGCACATAGGGGGAAGAATTACCAGATTTGGAAAAAATGGCTTTGAAATAGCAAAACGCTACCTGTACATATTGCCCCATAATGTGTAGAAAAAAGCAAAAAAACATAAAAACATTGGGTATTTCTAAACTCAGGACAAATAGTAGAATCTATTTAGCGGGTTTTTTCATTACCTTTTATAGATAAGTAAAATATTTTTTCAACTAAAAGTTAGAAACAGTAAATTTTTTCAAAATGTTTCACCATATTTTATACTTTTTTTAATATGATACAATCAAAACAATGTCATCTAAAGAAAGCCCTTCTTGTCCTGAAAAAAACAATCTAATGTGTGTGGGTTCAGTAAACGGGAAAGAAGAAAATTACAGCTAAACACGAGTAGCGCAGAAATGTTAAAACGGCCATTGTCACGAAGGGTACAAAAAGTAAAATCAGCCTTTGTCACGAAGGGGTTAAGCCCCAAACAACCTGAAAACCCCATGCATGGTATAATATCACTGGTAAAACAGGAGATGTTGCTAAACACATATTGGGATGTTTGGCAGTGACACATACCAGGAGCTGTAAATTCATACCCAAATCAAAAAAATACTACCACAAATATTGACAAAGGCTGGTGGTAGAATTAGTGCATGGTAGGAGTAAAAATACTAGCATTTGAAATACCGTGGGGTGTCTAGTTTTTAAACATATACTCACTGGCCACTTTATTAGGCACACCTGGCTAGTATCGGGTTGGACCCCTTTTGCCCTCAGAACTGCCTTTATTCTCCGTGGCATACTTTCTACAAGGTGCAGGAAACATTTCTCAGAGATGGTCTGTATGGCCATGATGACATCATGCAGTTGGATTCAGATCTGGTTACTGTGGAGGACATTGGAGTAAAGTGAACTCGTTGTCATGTTCAAGAAACCAGTTTGAGATGATGTGAGCTTTGTGATATGGTGCAAGTAGCCATCAGAAGATAGGTACTAGACTTGGGCACCAGGGGGCTCTTCGTGTTCGTCTTCGTGCTCGTCTTCGGGGAAAAAAAAATCTTCGTATTCCGCGAATATTCGCCCGTTCCTGTCTTCTCTTCGGGCGAATATTCGCGGACATTCTTCGTGCTCGTTTAATCTTCGTTTTCCTCCTGGTTGCCTAGCAGGGGTTAATACGGGGTTAATAACACATCACAGCAGCAGCAGCTGCCGTGAAGGTACGTGTGTGCAGCTCTATTGGTCGTTTCGGCAGGGGGCTGGTCTGGCATCAACGAGTGAATTGCAGAACTGCAGAATGCACTTCATTCGTTGATGGCAGGCGAGCCCCCTGCCGAAACGACCAATAGAGTTGCACACACATACCGAGGTGTACTGTCCATAGATGTTTAATAAAAGAATAGGGAATATTTTACATTTTTAAATTGATTTTGGACCACTTTACATGCCTAACATTTGCTACCTATTTACAATGGCATACTTTGCAACAACCCAACTTACTTATTGGACAGGACTGGAAAATAGCAGGACTGTCCACCAAAATCTTGGGTGTGTTGGCAGGTATGCTGATGGAAAAATGTTGGACAAGAACTAAAAAATAGCTTAGGGTTAATGTACGGTTATGTTTAAGATTAGTAGCAGTGCACTGGTTTGGTTAAAGATGGATTATGTCTAAATAATAATAATTTAATTTTAATGTTTTTTTTAAAAAAAAAATAGGGGTTTATTTAAATGTATTTTAAAGTTAGATTTATTATTTAGTACTTGATTATATTTATTAAATGTTTATAGTAGCGTTACCTACCGAGCTATAACTACCTATGTGTATTTGCATTTTGCATACCTAGTTTAGCTAAATTAGATGGGACAGGACTGGAAAAAAGCAGGACTGTCCCTGAAAAAGTTGGGTCTGTTGGCAGGTATGTGGATGGAAAAATGTTATAGGGTGAAGTGTGAGTTATAGTGTTAATGTAATGCTATTAGTGAGTGAAGGCCAGGGCAAATAACAAGGAAAAGGTCCTTGTGTTTTGTGCATTGTAAGTGTGTGTGTATGTGTGTTATGTGTGATGTCACTGTGTGTTATATGTGTTATATGTGTTATTGTGTGTGTTATGTTTGGTTGGTTGTGTATCAGAAGGAAAATAATGAAATGGAAAAGGAAATGGGAAAGGCAAATGAGTGGGCAATTGGCGACCCGCTCACCTGTTTCACCCCAGGGCAAAGCACCCAAACACTGTCAGTCTTAGACGTTTGGCAGCAGACTTCCAGAGCTCAGACACAAGGCCCTAGCGTAAGCTGGCCACTCCGGCGGAGGTAGCAGGCGTTGCCACACCGCAAACAGAGGCAGCCAGGGGGGAGAAACTGCCCTTACCATTAGGGACATTTTGGGCATGACTCTAGCCAGGAAGCGAACTGGCAGAGAAGAGATGCTGGCACCACCACCAGCAGCAGCATTGAAAAGGCGAATGAGTGGGCAATTGGCGACCCACTCACCTGTTTCACCCCAGGGCAAAGCACCCAAACACTGTCAGTCTTAGACGTTTGGCAGCAGACTTCCAGAGCTCAGACACAAGGCCCTAGCGTAAGCTGGCCACTCCGGCGGAGGTAGCAGGCGTTGCCACACCGCAGACAGAGGCAGCCAGGGGGGAGAAACTGCCCTTACAATTAGGGACATTTGAGGCATGACACTAGCCAGGAAGCGAACTGGCAGAGAAGAGATGCTGGCACCACCACCAGCAGCAGCATTGAAAAGGCGAATGAGTGGGCAATTGGCGACCCACTCACCTGTTTCACCCCAGGGCAAAGCACCCAAACACTGTCAGTCTTAGACGTTTGGCAGCAGACTTCCAGAGCTCAGACACAAGGCCCTAGCGTAAGCTGGCCACTCCGGCGGAGGTAGCAGGCGTTGCCACACCGCAGACAGAGGCAGCCAGGGGGGAGAAACTGCCCTTACAATTAGGGACATTTTGGGCATGACTCTAGCCAGGAAGCGAACTGGCAGAGAAGAGATGCTGGCACCACCACCACCACCACCACCACCAGCAGCATTGAAAAATTGGAAAGGCGAATGAGAGGGCAATTGGCGACCCGCTCACCTGTTTCACCCCAGGGCAAAGCACCCAAACACTGTCAGTCTTAGACGTTTGGCAGCAGACTTCCAGAGCTCAGACACAAGGCCCTAGCGTAAGCTGGCCACTCCGGCGGAGGTAGCAGGCGTTGCCACACCGCAGACAGAGGCAGCCAGGGGGGAGAAACTGCCCTTACAATTAGGGACATTTGAGGCATGACACTAGCCAGGAAGCGAACTGGCAGAGAAGAGATGCTGGCACCACCACCAGCAGCAGCATTGAAAAGGCGAATGAGTGGGCAATTGGCGACCCACTCACCTGTTTCACCCCAGGGCAAAGCACCCAAACACTGTCAGTCTTAGACGTTTGGCAGCAGACTTCCAGAGCTCAGACACAAGGCCCTAGCGTAAGCTGGCCACTCCGGCGGAGGTAGCAGGCGTTGCCACACCGCAAACAGAGGCAGCCAGGGGGGAGAAACTGCCCTTACCATTAGGGACATTTTGGGCATGACTCTAGCCAGGAAGCGAACTGGCAGAGAAGAGATGCTGGCACCACCACCAGCAGCAGCATTGAAAAGGCGAATGAGTGGGCAATTGGCGACCCACTCACCTGTTTCACCCCAGGGCAAAGCACCCAAACACTGTCAGTCTTAGACGTTTGGCAGCAGACTTCCAGAGCTCAGACACAAGGCCCTAGCGTAAGCTGGCCACTCCGGCGGAGGTAGCAGGCGTTGCCACACCGCAGACAGAGGCAGCCAGGGGGGAGAAACTGCCCTTACAATTAGGGACATTTTGGGCATGACTCTAGCCAGGAAGCGAACTGGCAGAGAAGAGATGCTGGCACCACCACCACCACCAGCAGCAGCATTGAAAAATGGGAAAGGCGAATGAGTGGGCAATTGGCGACCCACTCACCTGTTTCACCCCAGGGCAAAGCACCCAAACACTGTCAGTCTTAGACGTTTGGCAGCAGACTTCCAGAGCTCAGACACAAGGCCCTAGCGTAAGCTGGCCACTCCGGCGGAGGTAGCAGGCGTTGCCACACCGCAGACAGAGGCAGCCAGGGGGGAGAAACTGCCCTTACCATTAGGGACATTTGATTCATGACACTAGCCAGGAAGCGAACTGGCATCGAAGAGACACTGGCACCACCACCAGCAGCAGCAGCAGAATTGGGAAAGGCGAATGAGTGGGCAATTGGCGACCCACTCACCTGTTTCACCCCAGAGCAAAGCATCCAAACACTGTCAGTCCTTGGCGTTTGGGAGCGGACTTCCAGAGCTCAGACACAAGGCCCTAGCGTAAGCTGGCTACATTGGCGGAGGTAGCAGGCGTTGCCACACCGCAGCAAGTGCAACCAGGGGGGAGAAACTGCCCTTACCATAAGGGACATTTGAGGCATGACACTAGCCAGGAAGCGAACTGGCAGAGAAGAGACACTGGCACCACCACCAGCAGCAGCAGCAGCAGCATTGGAAAAGGCGAATGAGTGGGCAATTGACGACCCACTCACCTGTTTCACCCCAGGGCAAAGCATCCAAAAACTGTCAGTCCTTGGCGTTTGGGAGCGGACTTCCAGAACTCAGACACAAGGCCCTAGCGTAAGCTGGCTACACCGGCGGAGGTAGCAGGCGTTGCCACACCGCAACAAGTGCAACCAGGGGGGAGAAACTACCCTTACCATCAGGGACATTCGAGGCATGACACTAGCCAGGAAGCGAACTGGCATTGAAGAGAGACACTGGCACCACCGCCAGCAGCAGCAGAATTGGGAAAGGCGAATGAGTGGGCAATTGACGACCCGCTCACCTGTTTCACCCCAGGGCAAAGCATCCAAGCACTGTCAGTCCTTGGCGTTTGGGAGCAGACCTACAGAACTCAGACACAAGGCCCTAGCGTAAGCTGGCTACACCGGCGGAGGTAGCAGGCGTTGCCACACCGCAGCAAGTGCAACCAGGGGGGAGAAACTACCCTTACCATCAGGGACATTCGAGGCATGACACTAGCCAGGAAGCGAACTGGCATTGAAGAGAGACACTGGCACCACCACCAGCAGCAGCAGAATTGGGAAAGGCGAATGAGTGGGCAATTGACGACCCGCTCACCTGTTTCACCCCAGGGCAAAGCATCCAAGCACTGTCAGTCCTTGGCGTTTGGGAGCAGACCTACAGAACTCAGACAGAAGGCCCTAGCATAAGCTAGCTACACCGGCGGAGGTAGCAGGCGTTGCCACACCGCAGCAAGTGCAACCAGGGGGGAGAAACTACCCTTTCCATTAGGGACATCTGAGGCATGATTTCTGCCAGGAAGCGAACTGGCAAAAGATACTGGCACCACCACCAGCAGCAGCGTTGGAAACGGAAAAAGGTGAATGAGTGGGCAATTGACGACCCACTCACCTGTTTCACCCCAGGGCAAAGCATCCAAAGACTGTCAGTCCTAGGCGTTTGGGAGCGGACTTACAGAGCTCAGACACTAGGCCCTAGCGTAAATTGGCTACACCAGCGGAGGTAGCAGGCATTGCCACACCGCAGCAAGTGCAACCAGGGGGAGAAACTACCTTAAACATTAGAGAGAAAAAATTTAACTTTCCAAGCTAAGAGCTGGGTAACCCAATTTGGGCAGATTGAATTTAAGAAAGGCAATCTGCTCCATCAGATGAGGTGCCATGCGTGAGCGCTGTGGACTCAGTATGTTTCCAGTCATAGAAAACACGCGCTCACTTTGAACAGTGGTTGGCGGACATGATAGAAGCTGCTGCGCAACCCATGAGAGTGCAGGCCACACACTCTTCTTTTCATCCCAGTAGCTAAGAGGATCAACATTAGGAGCAGAAGGAACTTCACAGAGGTAAAGTTTGACCATTTCAGCAGCACTACTCTCCTTTCTGCTGCTAGCTCTGTCAGATGGTCCAACTATACTGCCAAGTGCCTCTTCCCAAAACGCAGCTGCTCCACTCAGCTGTGTTGTGCTGCTTGTGGCACTGCTGCTGATGCTGCTGCTAGGGGTAGCAGACCACATCATCTCTTCCTCCTCCTGCACCTCACCCTCCTCGGACAGCATTCCCATTTTACGCTGCCAGTCACGCACCTTGTTGACCAATTGCTCCCGGTAGCTACTGAGAACATTGAATTTCAAAGCTAGCTTTCCCTTAATTCTTGGATCACAAAGGCACGCTAGCATCATTTCGGGACTCTCTTCCATTCGCTTGCGAAGGTGTACTTTTAGCAGATCCTTCAGCTTCCTGACTATGGCTGCTACGTCAGGATGTAGAGTGCCACCTTGAACAGCCTCACGGTTTCCAAGGAACACATCCATCTTGCTGCCTAGATGGGAGAACACAGGGATTACCTGGGCCAGACTGGCAGTGTTTGAGCTTAAATTTTCTGTGGCATCCCTGAATGGTTTAAGGACTGCCACTAGCTGGGCGATCACTGTCCAATCCTCCCTATTCAATGGAGAGGTAATCCCAATATTGTGCTCTGAGGCAAGATTATGGATTGCCCTCTGCTGCTCCAAAATCCTCTCTAGCATGTCTAACGTGGAGTTCCACCGTGTACTGACATCCTGACGTAGGCAGTGTACGGGAAGACCTGACCTCGCCTGCTCTTCCCTCAAAAGTTGGCTAGCCTTAACACTATGGTGAAAGTGCCCAGCGATCTTTCTGCAGCGGGACAGAACTACTGCTGCCACATTAGTTCCTTCTGACATTGCTGCCTTCACTACAAGATGGATGATGTGGGCTGCACAGCGCACACCAACAATATGACCATCTCGCAGCGCTTTCACCATATTGGCACCTCCGTCAGTTACCACAAAACCAACTTCAACATTGGTGCCCGCCTCTGCTCCCACCCAAAGGCTAAACATTTTCCTAATCGCATGCAGAATATTTTGGGAAGTGTGCTTTTCATCCATCACTTCTGCATGGAGAAGGAATGATCGGTAGCCTGCTGCAGCAACTTCCTTAGACACACCGGGCTGCCACCAGTGTGCTGTCAAAGAAAGAAAGGCATGCTGGGCGCTAGGTGCACTCCACAAATCTGTAGTGAAATGAACACACTGACCAGCAGCCTTGGAAAGCTCCTCTTTCACTGCTGCAACACAGGACCGATACAGCGAGGGGACAATGTTCCTGCTGAAAGTGGAACGTGACGGAACTGTGTATTGTGGAGCCACAGCCGCCATCAATTGTTTGAAAGGCTCCCCTTCAATCATGGAGAAGGATGCCCCTCCAACAGCAATGAACTGACCAATAAGTCGCGTTACTTTATTGGCCTGCTGTTTGGGCATCGTTCTCTTGGAGTGGAATGCCCCAAATTCTTCCAGGGTGGGCTGGGCATGCAGTGCTCCAACCTGCCTTGGTCTCTGGCTGCCAGCACTAGTTGCTGCTGCTGCTGCTGCTGCTGCTATTGGCTCAGAAGAAGAAGCTGTTGGGGTTTTTCCACGGCCACCAGCTATGCTGCCTGCACTAAGTTTTACCTCTGCATCTTTCCCCAATAGCACAGCGTTGTGTTGAGTGCTGAGGTGATGCTTCATGCTAGCACTGGTAAAATGGCCAGACACTTTCCCTCTGCTTATTAGCTTCCCACAATGTTTGCACTTTCCATAGCGCCCTTCTTCAACATTTTCAAAGTGCTCCCAAATTGGGGCGCGCATAGCCTTGGAGTGTGCCTTGGGTGCTGCTCTTACTGCTCGGGGTGGATGAACAGAGGCAGAACTAGTGGTGGTGGGACTGGTGGTAACAGTACTGGCCATAGTGGGACTGCTAATTGCTTTAGATTTGCTAGGTTTTGCTGCTGCTGCTGGTGGTGGTGATGGTGATGATCGTAGCGGAGAAGGTGGAGGCTCAGGGGAAAATTGTGCACTAGTCATTTGGACACTGCTCCCTGAGGAATCTGATTCCTGACCACTCATCTCCTCTACTTCCTCTGGCTCATAGTCTAGCTCTTCATTAGCCAGATCGAATGGAATTCCTGCTAGGCTGGAGCTAAGACTGATATCGTCGTGAGACTCGTGACTAGTAGTAGTGCGAGCAGGAAGAATAGACTCTGCACTTGGCCTCTCAGTCTCAGGCTCCTCTGCTACCTCGCTAGGTGGAGTTCCACTATGTGTAGCCCTCTCTCTAACTGTCTTTACAAAAATTTTGTAAGGACTTGGTGGCTTGCTAGAGGTACTAGGAGGACATGGCGTGGCGGTACCAGTGGGAACAGTAGGCGCAGCACTAGTGGTGGTGGTGGTTTTCCCTACAAAGGAATGAGATCGCTTTGGTTTGGGACCCCTCTGAGTCTTGCTGCTAATTTGGCTCTGCTTGGTACCTTGCATGCTGCTGGTGGATGGGGAAGATGCTGCTTGGGGCAAAAGGCACTTCTTTTTAGTCACTGGGCTGGTACTACTTGTGCTACCCTTTAACTTTGAACGTGCTTCTGGTGCTTTAGGCTTTCCGTAAAAAACCATAGAGCTTGTGGGCCTAGCCGCACTACTACTGCCTGCTTTTGGTGCCTTTCCTTTACTTGATGATCCTTCAAGCAATGCTTCCCCAAATGATAAGCGAGAGCTTGGCCTACTTGGCCGACTAGACTGACGCAAAGGCTGCATCTTAGAGCTGGTGGTGGTGCTGGTGGTGGTGGTAGATGGAGCTTGTCCCTCCTTAGTCCCAAAAGGAGGATCCATTTCAAATTTTGTGTTGTGTGTGTAGTGTAGTGTAGTGTAGTGTTTAAAAAACTATAAAAAAAAAAATAAAAAAATAAAAATAAAAAAAAGGAAAAACGAATTAAAGACAAAAAAATTAGAGGAAGTTCTCTTCAGTGCTACTGCTTAAAAAGTAAAACTATGCACTACTGCACTGTGCTGTGTGCAATCTGCCAAAATCCTAAAGTTATTGAAATTATTAACTCAAGATTAACTATTTAATAACTAGCAGTATTTTATTTTTAATTTGAATTTACACGGACCTAAGAGCTTAGCCTACCACTATGCTAGCCTAAAGCTATATTTCCTTACTATAAGTCTACCTCTAGGCAGACGCTCTCAAACCCACTAAGCTAAAGTGAGGTTAAATCAGATTCAGTATATGATTTATTAATTAATATTAAGTTATATAATATTAATAGATTAGAACTAATTTACTTATATATTATGTATTATAGATAGAAGAATATAGATTATGAATTAGAATTTAGAATTAGAATTACTTATATTATAGATTATGAATTAGAATATTATTATTTATAATATATTATAGATTAAGATTAAAGAAGATTAGAATTATTTTAGTACTACAGCTAGTAGCTTGAAGCTTTGCTTAGTACAGCTCGTCACAGTCAATTTTTCTTGAAAAGAATTAGAAATAAAATAAAATGTCACAGCAAAACAGTTATCTTCACTGCTTGCTGCACTCACTAGCCCAACAAGTTCACTTCACTGATGGACTGAGGTGAGCAAAACACTAAGGGTACTTTTAATAAAATTGAAATAAAATGTAAAATAAATGAGAAAATCTTTGCAAAACAGTTAACGTCACTGCTTGCTGATCAAAAAAAAACACAGCACTTATGCGGCTGCACTCACTAGCCCAACAAGTTCACTTCACTGATGGACTGAGGTGAGCAAAACAAATGAAATAAAATGAAAGATTAATTAAGAAAAATTGACTTGGTCTCTTACTGTTGCTAAAACAAAGCACAAACTATAGAGCTGCAGCACCAGTACTAATAAGATTAGCTGAACTATACGCTAGTAGTAATTAATTAATATTATTACTTTTATTTATAGCTAATTTAATTAACTATTAAGATAAGAAAGAATTAGAGAATTATTGATATTACTGATTTTAGATTAGACACTAGTAGATGTTCTGAATGTCTACAGTACACTCTACACTAGTATACTATTACTAACTATAACTGACAAATATATATATAATTTTATAATGAATTCAATTATTAATTATATTAATTAATATTACTGATTTTAAATTAGACACTAGTAGATGAATGTCTACAGTACACTCTACACTAGTATACTATAGTATATATATATATATATGACTGACAAATATATATATATATAATATTATAATGAACTATTAAATTATAGATTCTATTAAATTGTAATTTATAAATTCTATTTAATGTATTTAAGCAGGACAGGCAATAGGCACTAGTGCCAGCCCAGGGCAAGGGCACCCCAGTGCCACTGAGGCACTGGGTGCACTGTCAACTCAACAGCACTTACACTAAAGTTGATGACAAATTAATTTTAAAAAAATTAAATTAATCAAATTATTATTATTAAATATATAAATTAAGTAGCACTGAAGTGAGGATGAAGTACACAGTGAGAAATGGCAGGCTAAGGCTTACCAGTCTCACACAGAACAGAACAATCTCTCTCTGTAACGCTCGGATGCAGCACAGCAGTGTTGCCAAAGCAGTCACAGCGAAAAATGAATGGATCTCTCAGGCAAGCTCTGGTCTTATAAAGGCGCCTTCAGAATTCAAAAAACAGCAGCACAGGCATTGGACGAGACCCTTAGCGTTACGTCACAAGAGTGAGCTGATTGGACAGACGAGGATCAGCTCACTCCTGTTTGAAATTTTGGCGGTTGCGCGGCAAAAACGAAGACGATCACGAAGAATCTTCGATTCTTCGTGATTGTGAGTCTTCGTCTTCGCCTACGGTTTGCCGGCACTGTATTCTGTTCTACGTTCCTTCGGAACGAACAAAAAAACGGCCTCTTCGTGCTCGTTTTCATGTTCGCCCGAAGACGAATGCACAAGTCTAATAGGTACAGTGTGGTAATGAAGGGATAGACATACCCAGCAACAGTACTCAGGAAGGCATTATGATTTGAACAATGCTCAATTGGTACTAAGGGGCCCAAAGTGTGCCAAAAAAAAGGCCCCCACACCATTACAACACCACCAGCCTGAACCCTTGATACAAGGAAGGATGGATCCATGCTTTCATGTTGTTTACGCCAAAGTCTGACCCCGTCATCTGAATGTTGCAGCTGGAATCAAGACTTATCAGACCAGGCTATGTTGTTCCAGTCTACCATTGTCCAATTTTGGTGAGCCTGTGCAGATTGTAGCCTCAGTTTCCTGTTCTTAGATTACAGGAGTGGCACCCTGTGTGGTCTTCTGCTACTGTAGCCCATCTGCTTTAAGGTTTGGCGTGTTGTGCGTTCAGAGACGGTATTCTGCATAACTTGGTTGTAACAAGTGGTTATTAGAGTAACTGTTGCCTGTCATTTTGAACCAGTCTGCCCATTCTCCTCTGACTTCAACAAGGCATTTTTTTCGTCCACACAACTGCCGTTCACTGGATGTTCTCTCTGTAAACCCTAAAGATGGTTGTATGTGAAAATCCCAGTATATCAGAAGTTTTTGAAATACTTTGATTAGCTCATCTGGCACCAAACAACCATGCCACGTTCATTGCTAGAGATGATGTCACTGCAACCCCCCCTTATTACCCTCAGTTCAGTAGGTAGGTATTGATTCATCCCAGAATTGGTGAAATGTCCTTTACCTTACCCCTGCTCACTACCTTATGACACAACTTGCACTGCACCCATGCCCCCTCACTTTACTATGATGTTGCCCATTAGATGAGGTAGCAGTGGCATTAGTGGGGTTTTGTTTTTTTGGGGGCTATGCATGAGTCATTGATATGTACCCTCCTACACTCAGTCCCAAAATGGCTTATAATGGTGCCGGCAACACGTGGCAAGAATGGACGAGCCATGATGAATTTTCAGAACTTTTGGAGTTCATTTTCATTGATTGGTACAAAAGGCACAAAACAGGCAATTTTTTGTTAAAACGTTTGTACAAAATTGAATGCACAAGTCTAGTATGTCTATACGTGTGTGTCTGTGTATATTTGAATTGCTTTTTTGCTTATGTATAGGTTAGTGTAATGTAGGAAAGGGTAAGTGAAAACATGTTGGGGAGCCAATACAGTGGCTCGGGGGAAATATGACTGGGGGTGTAAAACACAGGGAGTGTAATGGTGAGGTTAAACCAAGACAAGAGTAGTTTAATTTTTTTTTAAAAATGATATGAGGAGGCACAAAAGAAAGGAATAAAAAAAAGACAAAAATAAGTAGTAAAGAAAGTTTAAAAAGTAAGGGCAGAAAAATTGGGAGGGGTAAAAAAGATGAGGGGGAGGGTTAATATAAAATGGAGAAAAGAGTAAAGGATTGGGAAGAAACTAAAGAGAATTGTAGGAGAATTTCATAACTGAGGCCAAAATAGTTGGCCTCAGTTTTATGATTCTCATGCATGTCCCTTAAAATTCTCACCAATTCTTTGCTTAGTGAATAGATCCTAGAATGTTTATGTATTCAAGTTTATCACTGTAAAAAATATATACATTTAATAAAATACTTTATTTTTTTTATTTAAATACACTACATTTTTATTTGTTGTTTAAGGTCTATTTTCATCTTTTTCAAAATCAAATGTTTCTTCCCAGTCATTCACAGATTCATTACAGTAATTTGTTGATTACTAGAACCTGTCAAATTTAAGACAGCCGAATTATAAGGAAACGTCTGAGATAGTAAAAAGCAAATTTAAAACGAATACATCAAGTAAATAAAAGATTTGTTTAAATTGTATTTTGGTAATGGTAAGTTGCAGTTACAGGTCAATTATTTATACTGGTAACATTCTCACTTAGGATGTTAAGAAATGCACAAGACAAAGCAGCCAATAGTTGTGATTTAAAACACCAAAGCCAAGCTTTAAATTTATTGAAGTACATTCTTCTAGGCAGAATGTGAAATCCTCTACCATGAAAACTGTATCCATTACTTAAAGCATTTAAAGGTTATAAAATGTTTGAAATTGTTTTCCCCATCTAATCAGCATAAAAAACATGCTGCTGTGTTCCACTATATCCACTAGAAGGAGGCAGAGCATCAGTTTTAACAAACTGCAAAACATAAGAATACATAATAGTGTAATAACGTAAGAAAAAAGTGATGAAATATGTGATATGGATACACTCACAAACACAGATGGTATCAGAGGCTCTTCAGAATAAAAATATTTTCTTTATTTCTTCCATTAATCTAAAATGAATAAAATAGAAACTGCTCCTATCGGATAGTACCGTGGAAGTTGCTCTTGAAGCAGAGAAGAGGAACTTCCACGGTACTATCCGATAGGAGCAGTTTCTTGGGACTTTCTATTTTGAAGAGCCTTATCAATTCTACGATCCTGTAAGTGCATTCTGACTTTTATCAAACACCACAGGAAGATATTGCACCATTAGTTTTTTTCTATTTTATTCATTATAGATTAATGGAAGAAATAAAGAAAATATTTTTATTCTAAAGAGCCTCTGATACCATCTGTGTTTGTGAGTGTATCCATATCACATATTTCATCACTTTTTTCTTACGTTATTACACTATTATATATTTTTTTCCCACATGTACATGCGCCCCTATGTCTGTTGTATCTGTTGCTGAACACTGAGAGGAGTGTATATTGGGCTGCTGCAGTATTGTGGGAAGTATTTATTTATATTTTTTCAGTTATTTCCACACACGTACTGGTGTTTATTTTTCACCTTTGGGTTTTTAGTTTTCCTACCACAGCATCTACCCTTACGACTTGCCAGAGGACTATTATATTCTTTCGGAATGGAAAAAGCCGTTTCACTCTTTTAGAGGAAAATTGTCTCTCAGAGTGATTCCCCTGTATTATTATAATCTGTTTAAATGGTCAAGGAATAGGAAAATGTTTATGCCTCTTGATGTAACTGGAAGAGAACTTACCCGATTTCTTGTCTTCTCTGGCATTAATAGTGTCATTACAGCTTCTGTTTCCTTTGCCAAGAAAAAAAGGCATCTTCTCTCAATCCCCCTTCTACCCTGAAGAAAGTGTGTCAAAGGACAGGCCTGGGTCCATTCTTTTCCACGTAGAAAGAGAAGAAAGACAGAACCACTAGAGTAGACTGGGGAGGCTGTGTCCTAAAGAGCTCTGTAGTTCAAACCAGAACCATTTCAGGAATTCACAGCCACATCCTCTCTGGATCTAGAACAAGAGACACAGACTTTGGACTTGGAAACATTAAGGAGCTTCTTGCGGTGTGTTTGGATTTAGAGGAGTTACATAGTTATATAGGCTGAAAAAAGACATGCGTCCATCAAGTTCAGCCTTTCCTATATCTGTTAATTTTTTGCTGTTGATCCAAAAGAAGGCAAAAAACCCCAGTTGGCTCTTTCCAATTTTGCACTAACAAGGGAAAAAATTCCTTCTTGACCCCAAAATGGCAGTCCGATTTCTCCTTGGATCATTAAGCTGTTTCCCCATAATTAAAGATTATATCTCTGAATATTATGTTCTTCCAAGTATTCATCCAGTTGCTGTTTAAACGTCTGTACAGACTCCAATAAAACTACCTCTGCAGGCAGAGAATTCCACATGCTTATTGACCTGTAAAGAAAAAAACCCTTTCCTCTGCCTTAGACTAAATCCCCTTTCTTCCAGTCTAAATGCATGACCACGTGTCCTATGCATAGTCCTGTTTAGGAACAGATTTCCACACAATGGTTTGTATTGACCCTGAATATATTTATATAATGCTATCATATCCCCTCTGAGGTTTTAAACTAAACAGATTTAAATGTGTTAACCTTTCTTCATAACTACAGTGCTCCATTCCTTTTATTAATTTTGTAGCCCATCTCTGCACCTTTTCTAGTGCTATAATCCTTCTTTAGAATAGGTGCCCAAAATTGCACAGCATATTCAAGGTGTGGCCTTATCATTGATTTATACAGAGGCAAAATTATATTTTTATCCCGTGAATTGATGCCCCTTTTTATACACGACAATACCTTACTGGCCTTCCTATGATTCTCCAGCTGGGGTCCCTCAGCCTGTTTTTCAGCCACAGTAGCAATAAACACAACGATCAGCAACCACCATCTGTACCTTTATATATGGCGTCCTTGACTTGCATGTATGCATGCTGTGCATCCTGCAAGTCAGCATGAAGCGAAATGAAACTAAGAGCAGGCTTACCCCACACAAAAGAAAGGCTTCCTTTAGATTCCTTTACATTAATAATACCATCTAATTTATTATATATATATATATAGTGAAAAATGAAAACAAAACTTTTCTGCCATTATTTAATTAAATATTTTACTGGGCGTTGAGCCCCAAAGTATTTTACTAGGGGCATGTTAACACTTGATTTAAACATTTTAGCACCAGTCTCTCCTAAATATTGCAGTAAAATGCCATTCTATCCAAACACTATTTCAGTACATTTCTTGCCTTAGGTTCATGAAATTACTGAACCAACTTGTGATTTGTACAAGTTTTTAGTTTTCAAACATGGAGTTTTGACAGATCATATTTCATTTTATCACCCTAAAACTATATATTTCCAAAAACTAGAAAGCTCATGGAATCTAGTTAGGGGCATATTGGTTTGTCCCATGCAGCTGATTCCATACCAGCCCCTTCCTAAGTTATTTTAATTAAAAAAAAAAAAAGAAAACATTTTTCACATCCACTTTGCCGTTTCACCATGTTTATTTTTCTGAGTGGATATGTGAAAGAACTAAAAAGGTCTTGATTTGTGTTCAGTCACACCCTCCGAGTACAGCAATACCCCACATGAATGGATAAGTAATGTTTCTCAGACATTGTGGAGTCAAAACTGGAACATGCACATTTCAGTTTTCAAACTTGAGACAAAGTAAAGGTCCCAAATATACATGTAACCCCATAAAACTATATATTCCTTGAACCTCAACGTAAACCCCTTACCTTTCATTTTAGTGAAAACAGGGGTAACACTAGGATTGTGCTTCTAGTTATAGGTACAGTTAGATTTTAGGTTACAGTACTGTATAGTGTTTGTGTTAGGGATGATGATCAGATTAGGCCTCTGGCTATTGAAGTGAGATGGATCAATGATTAGTGACCAAAAAGGTCATTAATGTCACACAGCATTTTATTAGGTTAAATATATTTTGTATTTTTATTAGATGTATAGCTATCAGATCATTTGTAAGTGACAAGTTTAGGCGATCAATAATCAGTGACCAAAAATGTCACTGACAAGTGATCAAGTAATAATTATATTAAATATATTAAATATTTTTTTTTCTTTAATTGGTGGAAATAAAAATCAGAAGCTTATTACCTTAGATGACTCCTCCTCTCTCTAGGCTGGGGTCATCAGGGGCTGCCATAATAATCAGATCACTCTTTTTGGTCAGATGTGATTTGATCATCATCAGCCCACTTTTATTTGGTCCTGCAGCAGTTTAAACTGCAGTTCCATAACCAACAGTAATTCATCTGGAAGCATTCTTGACTTTTTTTTCTCTCGATAACGTTTAATCGCGGCATCAAAGGGGTTAAGGCTGCACCACCACTTTTAACCCCTTCAATCCCAGGGGTTTTTGGTACCTCAAGTCCCGGAGCAATTTTGCTATTTTTGCGCTGTCGGTTCAGCGATTATTTTCTTTTCCTGTGAATAGTGTACCCATGTAAACTATATATTGTTTTTTCAAGGAGAGATAGAGCTTTCTTTTGATACCATAGTTGGATGATTAGCTGAAAATTTAGAATGAGAAAGTTAGTAAAAACTAGCGAAAATTAGAAGAAAAAAAACACCTCATTTTTTTAAATTTTCCTTCTGAATCTTCCAAATGTATCAATTCAGGTGTCCTGATTTCAGAAATACCTAATTTATATAGAATTGCCATACTTTCCCAGCACATATAGGCAACATACTATAAGGTGTACATTACTTTATACAAAGCTGTTAAATTGTTGCATTAGGTATGATGGGACTATATACAAAGGTATATATGTCTGTAAAGCAGACAATCCAGGCTATCCTATCGGGCATTCTACATGCAGTTATTTGGCCACCAATCACTGTCAAAGGTGGCCGCAGAAATTAGTTCCTGCTCTTTTTTCCCCAACGCTTCTTAGTATTTTGTAGTATTCTTAGGATTTTTGGTACAGGGTATGTGTTACGGCAGATAAATCCAGCCTAAATTGTTCAGCCGCCTCTCCTGATTATGGAAATACCGCACATGCCTAGTTTTTTGTGGTTTTCTGGACATTACAGGGCACAGACGGGACCATGTGCGTTATAGATTCCAAACGTGAAATTTTCACATTTCGCTTTAGTAGACCTAGGTTTCATTTGGGCCTGTTTAGCACCCCACTAATTATAAATACCCCACATAAAAGTATACCCAGAGTATCTCATCAAGAGCAAATCACTACCAAAGTCAGCCGTTGCTCTGATTTCCTGCACTTTTTTCACCACTTCTGTGTTGCTGAGGATTTTTGGCACAAGGTATGTGTTACGGCAGAGAAATCCTAAAGTGTTCAGCTGCCTCTCCTGATTACAGAAATACCCGACATGCCTAGTTTTTCTGTGGTTTTCTGGACAATACAGGGGATAAGTTGTAACGTGCCAGCATACTGGATCATGGTGTGTGCGAAGCCAATGCTATCTATGAAGCAGCTTAGCAGTCCCACAGGATAATATGTTCCCATAAAAGTATCCATTTTTGGAAAGAACTCTACCAGAGTATTTCACCAGGAGCATTTGGACATTTTCCATGCAGCCATTTGGCCATCAATCACTGCCAAAGTCAGCCGTCGCAATAGTTGCTTGCGCTTTTTTCGCCAACACATCTGTGTTGCTTAAGATATTTTGCACATGGTATATGTTATGGCAGAGAAATCAGCCTAAATTGTTCAGCTGCCTCTCCTGATTACGGAAATACCCCACATGCATAGGTTATTTATGCAAATGGTTACGTTTTTTTGGAATTTGCAGGGCAAAAATGTATGGAATTGTGCCAATTGAAAATATCCCCCTTATGGCTCACCCTAACGCAAAATAAAGAAATATAAAGAAATGTAATCTACCTTGGTGTGGTAGATCATGAAGCACTCATCGATGCAGAGTCCTGGCAAAGAGGGGCAGTGGTACCTGGAGTCCTTCCTAATACCCTTTTTGTAACAGACTCTGCATCTTTTCTGAGATTTCTGTTTGGCACCAGTGAGGGGGGGGTTGTACAAGGAAAATGCCTACAGGTAAGACACAGGACATTCTCATCCTGCATGTTAGGGATTGCCTCCTCAAAAAGGAGCTGGAACTCTAGGAAGGTGTAGAGCTTCCCAGTGGCACATTTCTTGTACAACACATACGTGTTGTACATGGCAACCTGGGTGAAGTAAATGGCCACCTTTTTGTTCCAGGTCTTGGTCTTACGCAGCACCAGGTACGGCTGCAGACACTGGTCAGATCTACACCCCCCATGTTCCTGTTGTAATCGGTGATGCACTGAGGCTTGAGCACCTGTGCACCACCTTCCCCACGTAGACTGACAGGTACCACCTTCTCGTTGTGTATAGTGGGGAGGATATACACATCATTCCTGTGGGCCAACAGCTCCTGACTGCGCAGAGCACTAGAAGTGCCATGCCTCTGTTTGGGGTAAGTTAAATTTTTGGGATAACCCTTGTGGGTTGGCCTAACAGTGCCACATGCTGGGGTCTGCTCCAAACATTAAAAATGAAATAAATCTGGGCTGGTATAAAACTTATCCACCCAGAGGTGGTAGCCCTTATTCAAATAGGGGGACCGCAGAAACTTTACTCCCTGTCCATGATGCTGCCTCTGGCAGCTGGGACACAATCAAAACCGGTGACTGGGGAGGAGAGTCTGATTGCTCTCGAAGACCTTGAAGGGGTAAACGCTGCACTATCGCTCTTATGGATCGATCAGGCAGGAAGGAAATGTTGTGGCAGGTCACCTTGTGTGGTGACCCAAGCAACAAACAGCCCCCTTCCTTGAAGCTGCCTGTGGTTTACCAGCGATTGCGTGTTAAGCCTGCCAATCGATGTAGGAGCGATCAAAGGCTTGGGGGGGGGGCTGTGCTGGTCTTCCCCCTGACAGCAGCAGTAGTAGGGGCCCTGCGATCACCACAGTTCGTGACGTAGGGGGAATTCGTTTTTGCATGACGTACCATGTACGTCACAGAATCAATGAGCCCACATGAATGGGTTAATACACACAGCTTTTGTTGCAACTTCAATGTCTCCATTTTAGACCTAACCTCAAGTACATAATAGTATATTCAGGCTTAGATAATACAGGACTTCTCATACTTTACTAGACAAAATATGCCTCATGTTCACTTCCATTTAACATCTTTACAAACCGTATGAACATGTTTTTAATGCTATTTTACCTTAAGTAAAGCAGTATAATTTAGATAAGTGTATTGGTTGTCTTTTATGCAAGTAGATTTTGGTGGGACCCATTAGGAAGCTTTGAAGGATCTGTGCGACATTTGAATAGGTTCAAAGCTCTGTTGGATTTTATGGCATAACTTTATCAGCCTGGTAATGTCTTTTTACCTCTGAGAAATATTTATCTAGAGTACTGTTTATTGCCAATCAATTATTGGGTCATTCCATGCCAAATCATCACAAAAAGGGGACTTTTAGATACGCCCATCTTAGATTTTTATGAAATTTGGTAGGATGGTAGAGGACATTATGTAACTTACATGTGCACAATATACATACGGCAGGGTTGCCAGTGTTATAAATACATTTTCACTTACTAGCTCGACAAAAAAAAAAAAAAAAGTTTGCCTCTAATTGAGGTAGCACCTTCATAGAGAAAGTGTACTAGAAGGGAATGCCATTGAAAATATTACCTTCAAACAGTGAATTACATCATAAATATGCACACTTGAGACACCTGTCATGTTTCACTGACAGATATCTGTGTGCAAAGTTCTGTATCATAAAAAATCACTTCTAATGACTATTTGTATGTATTTGTCATGGAGTGAAAGGCTCAAAGTAATTTAAAATACTTAATAAAATGTACGTGTCTTTAGTCTCAATTAACACATTATACTACAAATAGAACTGGCATTATTTCATATACTCTTCAAATAAGAAAAGGTAGCCTCTTTAGAAATTGTAGTGTAACTGGTAAAGTATTTAACCCCTTAATCACAAAGCCCGTACATGAACGGGCTCAAAATGCATTGTTTTCAATGGGTTTAGGGACCGCCCATTGTCCTTAAGGGGAGACAGCAAGTGCAAAATGAAGCTCGGGGCCATGCTAGTTTAAAAAACAGTAGCTGTACACAAATCAATACAAATCTACACCTAGCATTTCCTACTAGACACAATAACACATGAATCTCATGTATTTGGACTGTACGCTTGTTAAGGAGACCTAGGTGATTTCTTCCATAATACCGTATTTGCTCGATTATAAGACGACCCCCCAAAATCTGAATATTAATTTATGAAAAGAAAAAAAAAAAGCCTGAATATAAGACGACCTTATAGGAAAAAAGTTCTACCGGTAAATGTTAATTCATGTAAACTATGCGAACATTTTTTTTTTTTAATAAAAGCTATGATTGAGAAAAATATTTTTTTTATTTCCTTTTTTTTTTTTAACCTGCCCCCCCCCCAGTTATGCACATCTGCCCCCTGGCTTGCCACTCTGCCCCAGAAATGCCTTATACCCCCCTATATGCCACTGTGCCCCATGATATGTCTTTTGACCCCCTATGTGCCACTCTGCCTCCAGAATTGCCTTATACCCCTATATGCCACTCTGGCATTTAGGGGGTTAAAATGCATATTATGGGGCAGAGTGGCATATAGGGAGGTATAAGGCATTTCAGGAGGCAGAGTGGCGTATAGAGGGTTAAAAGGCATTTCTGGATGCAGAATGGCATTAAGGGGGTTAAAAGGCATTTCACAGAGCACTCTGCCTCCAGAAATGCCTTATGCCCCCCATTTAACACTCCCTCCCCCTCCCTCCTCCAAACTTACCGGAGCTTCTGAGTCCCCGGTGCGTAGTCCGGGCAGTGTGTAGAGCTCTACGCGATTCCTGTAGACAACTTCCGCTGCAGCCGGGAGGAGGTGCGGCTAGCAGCGGGGGTTGTCTGCGTCCATCTCACAGACCTTCCCCGGCTGTCAGAGATCACGGTACTTACTCCGGACAGTGTTTAGATCTCTACGAATCGCGTAGAGCTCTACACGCTGCCTGGACTAAGCACCGGGGACTCAGAAGTACCGGTAAGTGTGGGGGGGACAGGAGGATCCAGGTCCCCTGCATCGCTGCGGGGGATCTGGATCTTAGTCTCATAGTCAGACCTAGTTGAGGTCTGATTATAAGACGACCCCAATTATAAGACGAGGGGTATTTTTCAGAGCATTTGCTCTGGAAAAAACCTTGTCTTATAATCGAGCAAATACGGTATATGTGGACAGAAAAATCAATAATACAATATAAACAGAATGCAACACATACTGTATAGTCCCGTTGTTAGCAAGCATTTGTCACAAATATGTTCAGATGTACTTGAAAAATAATAAGTTTAGATGTTAATGAAAGAAAAATGGGCATAACTTTTTTCTTTAAGGTAAAATTTTGAAGCCCCCCTATGTTCTCAATAAAACATTTCAAACACCATGGATATTTCTATGAGAAACGCTATGTGGTTTATTAACTAAAGCAGGCATTTTGAGGTACAGTTGCATAATTTAAACTCCTTGATAGTAATATGTATTAAGAAGGTCAAATGGCAGTACTGTTAACCTACAAGGGGAACATATCAAAAAAGTGCATAAAAAATAACCTTTTTCAACTGCACATTATGCATAGCAAAATCAGTCAGGTGAAGCTAACTTCTGTTAATGTCCTCTCCAGTGAATAACTCACTCTCGTTTTGAAGCTTAATGCTCTCCCTAGATCTTCATACATTCGCACCCTACACTGTCTAGCAAGTAGTGATGTCCGGATCATGAACGAATCGTTCATTTGATCCGGTTCTTTTTAGTGATCCGGATGAATCGGTTCACTAGACTGAACGATTCATTTGTAGCGGTTCAGTCTGTGAATCATGCAGCTGTAACCTGATCCTAGAGCTGTGAGTCATCTGCAGAGCACTCAGACACAGACTCTGGGGTCAGGTTACAGCTCATTAATTCACACAGGAACGATGACTCATAGAGTCAGAGAGTCGTTCAAAGAGTCGAGTGATCCAAAGAGTCGAATGATCCGAAGAGTCGAATGATCCGAAGAGTCGAATGATCCGAAGAGTCGAATGATCCGAAGAGTCGAATGATCCGAAGATTCAAATGATCCGAATCTTACAGGGATCCGGATCTTACAAGGATCCGAATCTTACAGAGATTCGAATCATTCAGAGAATATTACTGATACCATACTTTTATAAATAAATACATTAATAATGTTCACACTGTCCCCAGGATTTAGATTCCCCTGAGTTTGCCCCCCTTTACCTATAACTGTACCTACAGTTAACTTTATTAAATTAATTAAATTAACCCTCAGTCATCAGCATAAAATTAACCCTTATACCCCATCAACCATAACTGCCTTTGAAATTAACCGTAAAGATCCCATTAACCATAACGGCCCCTGAAATTAACCCTAAATACTCCATTAACCATAACTGCCCCTAAATTAATTGCATGTACTCCAGATAAATTACCTAATAAATTGGTATGGTTGATGGGGTCTTTAGTATTAATTTAGGGGCAGTTATGCTTAATGGGGTGTTTAGGGATAATTTAGGGGCTGTTATGCTTAATGAGGTGTTTAGGGTTAATTTGGGGGTAGTTATGCTTAATGGAGTCTTTAGTGTTAATTTAGGGGCAGTTATGCTTAATGGGGTGTTTAGGGTTAATTTGGGGGCAGTTATGCTTAATGGGGTCTTTAGTGTTAATTTGGGGCAGTTAGGCTTAATGGGGTGTTTAGGGTTAATTTGGGGGCAGTTATGCTTAATGGGGTGTTTAGGGTTAATTTGGGGGCAGTTATGGTTAATGGGGTGTTAAGGGTTAATTTTAGGGGCAGTCATGGTTGATGGGGTGTTAAGGGTTAAATTTAGGGGCAGTCATGGGTGATGGGGTGTTTAGGGTTAATTTTAGGGGCAGTCATGGTTGATGGGGTGTTTAGGGTTAATTTAATGGTGAGGGTTAATTTAATTAATTTAATAAAGTTAGCTTAAGGTGCAGTTGCAGGTAAAGGGGAATGTAAATCCTGGGGGCAGTGATTATTAATGTATTATTTATAACAGTATGGTGATATTCTCTGAATGATTAGAATGCCAATGAAGGCAGAGAGTCGTTCAAAGATCCGGATCTTACAATGATCCGGATCTTACAATGATCCGGATCACTGTAAGATTCGGATCCCTGTAAGATCCGAATCTTTGAACAACTCTCTGCCTTCATTGACATCACTGGAGGCAGGGGGGAGGATTCATAATGAAAGGGGCGGGGCCAATCGTTAGTGTGCCTGCACGGAGTTACTAGAAAACAGTAACTCCGTGCAGGCACACTGAGTGATCCGAAGATCCGGATCATGAATCGGATCATTTCAGTGAACGAATCGAAATGATCCGATTCACTTTAATGATCCGAACTTCCCATCACTACTAGCAAGCTACTGTACAAATAGCATGGATAGGTCATCTCAGGGATCAGATCCTAACCAATCCTCATGGGGGGGATGTACTAAGAGCATCTGAATGTGTACAGCCCATGTCTATGCACTAAAATAACTACAGCTGCTTTATGTCAGGAACAAGACGACTTTATTAGCTTCTCAGTTTGCAGGAGATAAAAGACGATTAAGGAAACGTTTCCTCTGTGATCTCAGAAACAAGTAGGGATAACTGGCTCTTAATTATACAAGAAAAAAGGCAAACTTAAAATCAATGGTCAGTAATGACTTCAGTTTGTGACACTCCAATGATGTAACCAACAAGCTTGCGTAAAGGAGCTAGAGACTCCACATTTTTTCATAGTTACATGAAAACCAGATTAAACGTACAAACCCTAAACTTCTGAGGAGATAATGGATTTTGGAGATTATGTACAACACTCCTGCTTATACAGAACGGATTGCGCATTCTAAATTATACTTCTCTAAGAGGATTTACGTTTGATTACCGAGAGAAAAAAAACACGCTGTTGCCGTCAGTAGCTATGTAACTTAGGTTGAAAAGGGCACTTACAACCACACAACATTAAATTGGTTACTATAATAGCATATAACTTTGACTGAAATGTGTTTAATAAATATGTGCCTGTTTCAAAAATCACAACTAAAATCAGTGAATAGAATGTGAATGTGGTGACAGCCTTCTACTGTGTTGCATGTTATGTATTGCCAGGAAGCACACCATCACATACTCATCCTGAGGTGTTTCCTAAAACAAGACTATAAAGTAAAGGAGTAAAATAAAAACACTATCCACAATGTATAAATGAGAACGCAAGAATAATACGGTCTTTACTTTTAAACAAATTTTCAACACAATCTTTCACACATCGGAATGAGAAAAATATGTTAGTTTTATCTTTAGAATCAAAATACTCCTTAAAATATTTACATTTTACAGTATAAAAAATAGCAAAAACACAAGAATGTACAAGCTCAGATTTCAAGTATTTAAAGCGCAAACAATTTCTAAAATTAACTTACTAAAAAAATGTAAATTTAACAGATTAAAATGTATATTCCCCTATGGCAAGTGCATTTCAAAGCTATAGAAACCGAACTGCTTACACACGTAGTAATCCATGATAACTCAATTCTGATATGAACATAACTGATCCACTGCATCATTTTACTTAAAATTTAAACGCTTTTAACAGCACCAAGTACATATTCTATATTCCACACCTTGTGGACTCTGAAGCTGTTAAGCTTTTTAAAAACAGTGCAATTAAAATAAAGTTAAGTCTGAATTAAAACATCAAATACGTCTCAAAATGCACAACAGAACTGTGGCATACTAGTCAAAACTTCCAAATACAATAAGCTTATTGCATATTCATAAATGAATATATTGTAATATTTAATGTATAGTGGTGTAAAACACTTTTTATAAAATATTTAAATTCTCAGTGAGGACTGAACAGCACAGTAGGTATACTAGGCGTTGTTCATTTGTGTTCATTTTTTATGATGCGGTTTTGTTTCTGGAAAAACACTGATACTTGATAGAAAAAGATGGCACAACCCTAGAAAGCAATGTGTGTTTATCTTTTACTCTTTGATTTATCACTGTGGTCCCTGTCTCTGTGGTGTCGATCTCTCTCTTTTTCTTCATCCATGTCTCTGTTTCTGTCCCTGTTTTTTTCTTTCTCATGTACACGGTCCTCATTTTTTGATTTATCCATATTTCTCACTTCTTTATGTGTTTTACCATCAGGGTTTTTTTCACTATGGGAAGAATGTGATCTCTCTCTATCCCTATATGACTCATCACGACCTTTTCTCTCTCTGTCATGACTTCTGTCCTTGTCTCTATCCCTCCGTCGGCTTCTTTCAGAGTCCTTGTCACCATTCTTATCAGATTCTTTTTCGTGTTTCTTCTCCCTTGAGTGATGTGATTCGCTATAAAATCTCTGCCTGTGTTCGCCTCTGCTTCCTCGACTAAGTGACCTGTCCAACAGATGGTCTTTCTTATCCCAAGGATCACTGTGGCGCCTTTCTGGCCCTCTGTGGTCTTTATGATACAACTTTTGAGGCCCTTGATACCTAATTTGTTCAGGACCTAAAAGAGGACCAGGTGTCATTTGTGCTAAAAAAGGTGGTGGCTGCCGAGATAAAGGACCAGCAGGATGCCAAGCTACCAAAGGGTTATGAATTCCAGTTTCTGCTGAAGGAAACCTGGGAGGTCGTGGGAAACCAATACCTAGTGGAGTAGGAAGCAAAGGTGGTATTTGTGTTGTGTAAGGAAACACCTGGTTGCCTTGTAATGGAAAACTCTGAGTATGCTGGAATGGAAATGCAGGTGGGTTGGCTTTTAGTGGTAGGAACGAAGGCTGCTGCAGCCTCATGGATGCAAGATTACCACCAAAAGCAGGAAGAGGCAGCCTGGAAGAAGTTGCTGAGTGGGTTACATTTGATTGTGATTGAGATTTATTTGCTGCCAACGCTCTTCTAAATTGTTGTAGAGGGTCAGTATCATCAATCAGAAGATCTTTAGGAGGAGTTTTATCATTTGATTTTGACTTTTCTGAATTTTCCAGTGTATGCAGTGAAGGGGAAGGAAACTGTAACCCCCCTGTAGATGTCTCACTCTTAGAGAGTGTTAAATCAGTTTCTTCATATGACTGTTTCTTTGTTTTATCCCGTTTATGTTGTGATGGTCTTTCAGCAGTGTGATTTTCTTTGTGTGTATTTTCATCTTTGCTACTTATATAAGAATGCATGCTGTCTGTTGAACTGGTTTTTGTTCTTACAGCAGCCTGTCTTGGATCTCTTTTAAGATGTATTGGCTTTGGAGATTTTATCAGGCTTGACAGATTTTCTGATGATGATGATGCATTATCTTCTTCAATAACCCCTTTACTAAAATCTTCATGGAGTGGAGATACATTATGGTTTGCTATCTTATCATATTCATGCTTTTCATCAGCAGGTTCATCAAACAAACCTTTATTAACCTCATCTTCATCTGACTGAACATTTAAATTAGCTAAAAATGCTTCAGTAGATACATCAGGAGGTTTCCCCTTTAAAGAAAGGCCTAGTAAATTCCCTGAATATGATGAAGGAACTAATGCTGCTTTTGTTATGCTTTCTTCCATTTTTTCAGTTATGCTTTCGGTTTCAATTGATTTCCCCGTGGATATTTCTGCAAAACATGTATCTACTTCCATCTTGTCAGTAGTCTCCTCCAACAAGGATATATTGTCACTAGATAGAATACTAATTGATTGTTTATTTTCTGTAGTACCCAGCAGACTTTGCAATATGTCATCAACTGGCAAAGGTTTATTTGCTAGATCTAGTGTAGACTGTGAATTTTCCCACCCGACTAAAACTCCTGGGAGAAACCTAAGTGGTTTTGGTGGTTCACGCTTTTTCATCTCTTGACTGCATTCTGCAACATTTTGAGATTCATCAGTATCTGAAAGTGGTGTTCTGTTTCTATTCTTATGTAAAACAGCAGTAAAGGAATTAAAAAAATCATTTTCCTCATCTTCCTCATCATCTTCATTTGAAATCTCAATTCTATTCTTTTTTTCTGAAGAAACATGAATGAGCGATCCAGATGGTTCATCATCAAGATTAACACTATGTTGTCTTTTCACTTTTTGACGAATTATCAAAGCTAACAACAGATTTGGACGGTGGGTTTCAAGACCTATTCCAAAGAAACAATTAACAGTTTAATAGTTTTATAAAAGTAGTTAATGAAAAAATAGAAAAAGATTATTATATATCTATGTCCTTTCACACTCTTTCCTGACTTTTGGGTGTTAATTATAACAGCATATATAAAATTCTCTCTACATTGTTGTAAACCATTAAGCTATGTATTGTAAGGTGTGATTAGGGCAGAATTTTGTGTATTTAAAAATCAACATTTAACGTACAAAACAAAAACTATTTTGGTACAAACAAAATTTGTGATGACGATGCGTCTCTTTGTTAGAAATCATAGAGAAGATGGAATTAACGAAAGATGAGATGAGAGCATTATTTTTTTCTGTACTTTTCTGATCACGGTATATTTTTCTCAACCAGCAAAGGGTTTTTTGGGGGGTGAAATCTGTCCAAAACCCTAGAACTCAGATTGTAGTACAGATTATCCTGATCACAGATGGAACATATCGTAATTTGTGACTGAATATGCCCAATAATGTTTGTTTCGCAGCTGGCTGGATTATATTATGTTAAAATATAGGATTTTTTCTTCAAACATCACTCATGAAGGCTCTACAAGTCAGGTCAAGGGAAAGGAAAATCAAGGTCCTAATATATAACATAAAACATTTATAATTACAATATTTTCACATTGTATGGTTGACGTTCAAACCATACTATGGATATTGATATGATTTAAAATCTATACAGTTACCTGGTCCATCAAAAGGTACAAATAAATGTGGTATTTTTTCTGAAGCACCTAATGGTATGAGATACATGTCTTTCACCAGCCTCATGTTATTTGCCACCACACCATAACGTTTTCTGCTACTAAAATATGAATATAGCAATGTGTACGAGATTTGATCTTCTTCTGTGACTGGACAAAATCGAACTAAGCATGTCTCCTAAAATGAAAGCATAAGAAGAAAGTTTATGAAAAAGTCAAAAATCCTATTTAAATATCAATTTTACAACAAAAAAAAAACTGAAGCAATTTAAGCTTATTTAAATGTCTAATAGTCATACAGATGTTCCAATATTGCAACTAAGATTTCTAATGGGGATATATAGCATTTTTTTTACTGTGTTTGCTTTATGTTCAATGCCATAGTATTTAATCATGCACAGAAAGTGAAGTAAAAAAACACCACTGATTAAGATACAAGTTACATGTATATTTGTTTAAAACATTACCTTTGTCCCTGATGCCTTAATTTTGTCTACATAATCCCACACGGTCTGGGGTGAAATCCTTCCCCCAACTTGAATACTTTCAGGAAGGTCCTATTTAAAAGTAAGTCATTGGGTGTTATTTGAATGCCCAACAAAACATGTAAGTAAAAACAAAAAATGCCTTGTTCTAAAAAAAAACAAAAAAAAACAACAAATATTTCACACTTGGACCTAGTTATATAGCCTGTTTTTTGTCACCCCTAGTTTGCCAATCACTAAAGATACTTTTTTTTTTTTTTTTTTTTTTAATAACAAATGATACATATAATTGAGCAAATGGCTAGACCACTACTCTTGTCTTCCATTCTATAGACACTGAAAGGAGGTGGAGGTGGGAGTTTCTAATCATGGTAAACAAAGATATACAGTATTACACTCTTTTGTATAAATCTATTTTTTTTTTAAGTAAATTATCTACATCACTTGGGGTACTGAGAAATTAAAAGTAAATTTAGGAATAACATGAATTGAGGTACCTCAGTTAAATGCTCTAGTGATCCAGATACTGGATATGCCTTGACAACAACCTTGGCCACGGAAGGCATATTAAGAAATCCTTTCCATATATAACTCAAACGTGCCAAAAATGTTGATTCATCTTCAAGTTTTTCAGCAATATTAAAATGTTCAGAGCTAAAAAGCAATAAAAAAAAAAGTACCACCACTTTACTTCTACAATTATTACAAAAAGCGAATTGGAAGAGTGAGCAAATCATTTCATATTAAAATAAAAGTCCCCCCCCCCCAAAAAAAAATAAACATGTACTTTCTATGCAAAATTATATATACCATCACACTTTAAAAAAGTTTTCAAACCCAACAAAGTTTTTCATATCATACTATGTTATACCTTGAAGTTGAAGATAATGGTTCCTTGGGTGATTCTGGTTTCTCTGCTTCCAAAGCATCTATACTAAGCACAGTAGAGCTTGAAAGGAGTCCCTCATTGTGGATATCTGCCTCATTTTCTGATTGTTTAGGAATTATTCCCATCAAAACATTCGCTTTCTTAGGTGAAAGGTCTTCAGCAGGAGGTGCCATTCGTCCTTAAGTTTTAAAATATATATTTATTATAACAGAGAAATGCTAATGCACCTGAAACTGCCTCAATTGCAAGGTCATGCATATATATAAAATCTCCCTAAATTTCTAAAAACACTATGTAAAGTTGACCAGAAATGCAATTTCGTTTTGGGGCCATTATATGAACACTCATTTATTTACACAGAAATATTGCACGTAAGTCAATAGTCTGAAAAATACTTAATTTATACATGTCATGTTCTTAACTATGGAATACTTCCTTGCATATTATTTTATCTCTTTTATTCAACCAATGCAATATAGATGTTACGTACCTACTTCTGAATAAAAAAAAAAAAGCCTGAATTCTGAGTTTTTAGATAAGAGGTATAGTTTAAACGCTCACTGAAAGATAACATGCCCCTACAAGGTCGGCAAGGTCAAGAAAGACCTTGAGAACAAATACCTCATCTTTAAACATCACATCTTTTGTATGTACAAAGTGTCGTATAGTAACATTCCTTCAATAATGCTAAAACAACCTGGCATGTAATTCTCTTAAATTTGTCTTGGCATCTTCTTGGTCAATAATGTGTGTACCAATCTGCAATGCCAATGATACATTTGACAAGTGTTTTAGCAAGAGAAGAAGCCTTTGAACAAAAATTTTATCTGCTTAAAATTTGATGTGGGCTATTGCCATCTTTTCCCAAAATAGTATTGATTTTCAATTTACACCTGTTAAACCAACACAGAGATGAAGCATTTGTTTCTAGCGAGCAAATTTTCCAGGGTCCTCCCACAACTTAATGGTAAGGTATGTCTTTTTACAGATCTGCAATTGGGTAGACATTCCTGGTGGAACAACCCAAACGGAGGCTGATTAAAGTAAACTTGAACAGTGGTCGAGAATGCGGCAGATGCAGTTTAATGTTTAAACTTTCATTTTATTGTGTAAATGCTTTTAACAATTCAAAATGTATTTTAACAGCTATATTTAATTTTTTGGTAACGTTTCCAGAAAAGCTGCTAATTAATTGTAATCAAGGCTGTAGTTAACCATTGCAATACCAAAGATCTGAAGTATAGAGAGAAAAAAAAAACAACTTCAGTCTTATTAACTATGTCATACACATATTTATTATGTGAGTGATACATTATGTGCATTGGGGTATAAAAAGGGGAAACACACACAAAAAATAGCTTGCAGAATTTATTTCAATGTCATATGCCCCTAAGATATTGCAGTTTAGTGCCAGTATTTTTTTTTATTATTTTTTTTTTTTAAGACGTTAGGTCCACAGTTGTAAGGATGCTAGACTCTATTCCAAGGAGCTAGCAATTTAGTGGTTTAGTTAGAGAGAATGCACCAAAGAGCATAGGACGGTGCGCGAGCAGACGGACGGCAAGCTGCAGGAGTGGTGAAAGGCGGGAGGTGGGATATGTATTATATATATAATACTGCGCACTCACCCACTTTTGTTTTCTGCTTACATTGTAATCTTGCTGTTTGGTCACTGGACATCTTGGCTTATATATATCTGTCATTCAGTTATGCATATTTATTTATTTTTTTAATTTTTTTTTTACTTTTCTCTATGACAAATGGAACAAGAAGAAAGAACTAGAAGGACCAAACGAAATGTGTTTAATAAGCGGTATTTTGCAATGTGAGAAAATACGACATTGTTACACACATAAAAATTGTTTATGTGTGTAGCAGGGATTGTCTCTGACCTCATTAAGATGACAACTTTAAATATTATAGAAAATCTTTAGTCAGCCACCAATCGTGCAAGTTCTCCCACTTAAAAAGATGAGAGAGGCCTGTAATTTTCACCATAGGTACACTTCAACTATGAGAGACAGAATGGGGGAAAAGATTACAGGAAATCACATTGTAGGATTTCTAATGAATTCATTGGTAAATTCCTCGGTAAAATAAGTATTTGGCTCTCACAGACCTGTAACATCTTCTTTAAGAGTCTCCTCTGTCCTCCACTCGTTACCTGTATTAATGGCACCTGTCCACAACCTCAAACAGTCACACTCCAAACCCCACTATGGCCAAGACCAAAGAGCTGTCGAAGGACACCAGAAACAAAATTGTAGACCTGCACCAGGCTGGGAAGACTGAATCTGCAATAGGCAAGCAGCTTGGTGTGAAGAAGTCAACTGTGGGAGCAATTATTCAAAAATGGAAGACATACAGGACCACTGATAATCTCCCTCGATCTGGGGCTCCATGCAAGATCTCACCCCGTGGTGTCAAAATGATCACAAGAACAGTGAGCAAAAATCCCAGAACCACACGGGGGGACCTAGTGAATGACCTGCAGAGAGCTGGGACCAAAGTAACAAAGGCTACCATCAGTAACACACTACGCCATCCAGAGACTCAAATCATGCAGTGCCAGACGTGTCCCCCTGCTTAAGCCAGTACATGTCCGGGCCCGTCTGAAGTGTGCTAGAGAGCATTTGGATGATCCAGAAGAGGATTGGGCAAATGTCATATGGTCAGATGAAACCAAGGTAGAACTTTTTGGTAGAAACTCAACTCGCCGTGTTTGGAGGAGAAAGAATGCTGAGTTGCATTCAAAGAACACCATACCTACGGTGAAGCATGGGGGTGGAAACATCATGCTTTGGGGCTGTTCTTCTGCAAAGGGACCAGGACGACTGATCCGTGTAAAGGAAAGAATGAATGGGGCCATGTATCGTGAGATTTTGAGTGAAAACCTCCTTCCATCAGCAAGGGCATTGAAGATGAAACGTGGCTGGGTCTTTCAGCATGACAATGATCCCAAACACACCGCCCGGGCAACGAAGGAGTGGCTTCGTAAGAAGCATTTCAAGGTCCTGGAGTGGCCTAGCCAGTCTCCAGATCTCAACCCCATAGAAAACCTTTGGAGGGAGTTGAAAGTCCGTTTTGCCCAGCGACAGCCCCAAAACATCACTGCTCTAGAGGAGATCTGCATGGAGGAATGGTCCAAAATACCAGCAACTGTGTGTGGAAACCTTGTGAAGACTTACAGAAAACGTTTGACCTCTTTCATTGCCAACAAAGGGTATATAACAAAGTATTGATATGAACTTTTGTTATTGACCAAAAACTTATTTTCCACCATAATTTGCAAATAAATTCTTTAAAAATCAGACAATGTGATTTATGGACTTTGTTGTCTCATTCTGTCTCTCATAGTTGAAGTGTACCTATGGTGAAAATTACAGGCCTCTCTCATCTTTGTAAGTGGGAGAACTTGCACAATTGGTGGCTGACTAAATACTTTTTTGCCCCACTTTATGTGTGTGTTACTAACGGCTAGGCCTGGGACTTCTCTGCAACACTGGAGGGGCGGAACATCTCACCAGGGGATAAAATTTACTGTATTTTTAGAAAATCAGAGAACCTCTCCAGGAACGTTTTATGGATTTGTAACATCACTGAAAATCCCGAAACTCAACAAGAACATTGAGGTTCCCGCAGATGACCTATATGAGTTTTGTATAATTAGGTCTTTCTGTGTTTCCCCTTGTCTATTTTTACAAACTGTATCATACACTCTGTTCATATACCTTTTGTACATAAGCACTGTGACATTCGTCAGATTAAACTATATATTAATACTGTTTCCGTCTCTGTGCGTTAATCGAACTCTAGTTTCCGAGAAAGCCGGGATAAACCAAGTTACTTAATAGTTTTACTGATAGTGGGTTTGTACACATTTTTGATCCGTTCAGTGTGGTACCAGGTGTTACCGAAGTGTCCATAAACTGTAGTCATCTTAAAACATAACTTGGTGGTGGCAGCGTATTACCAATCTGGTGTGGTTTTTTGTAGCGTGTTTAAGGGTTAAGTGAGTGACCAAAGTTAAGTGGCTGGTATCGTTAACTCTCGCACACCCTATGTGTCCGGTTATCCAAAAGCTAACCGTGACAATGTGTTTAAAGGGTCAGTTAAGATTTTGCAGAAATAATGTATAATCTGGTAGCATCATCAAAATATATTAGATATTACTCATTTGCCTATTTAGCGTTTGAATGTATTATTTTATGAATTCAGTCTATTTAGCAAAATATTGTATGTGCATCCCTGAAAGCAGCCATATAAGGGTATTTGGGGGCATTCATTAACCCTACCACCACCACACATGACAGCACTTCTACCTCACTTTGCCACGACATAACAGAGACGGAATAATGAACCTCAAAAAGGTAAATTTTAAGCACAATGTTAAAAGTTACCTGCTATTAAAATAGTGAATACACTAACCATTTGACACACAGGAAAATGTACGTGAACGTATGCAGTGACAAGCAAGAGAAGTGTTTGGTCGAACACATCTTCTTAAAGCCTAGTAGCAGCGGGGCTAGTTTGATTCCAATAAAACAATTGAGGAATATGTTTTAAAAATCGCTGTGCATTTTGAGAGGAACACCTTATCCTAATATTATAACTTATGTGGTACACAGTGGGATAAGGTAGAGAAGTACACATACCTGTGCAAATTTTACAATTTAAATCAAACAGGTGATTTTTATGTTGCAATGTGGTGTCTGATGTAGGTCCATCGGGTATGTCTTTTTCTTTTTGATCCTCTTCCTCCTTTTCTGCTGGTTTTATAACAGCATCCTAGCAAATACACAAAACACACAGCAGCTTATCCATAATTTTATATTTCTGGAATAAGATTAGTTAATATCTACAGATTAATTTATCAATTTTAATTTACTGATAGAATGTAAAATACTGTAAATAATCAGTGGTGTGCAAACAAATAATGACAGAACCAAGGGGCGTTGCTTGGGGATCTACTGGGGCTGAACCCTTTAGTCTTAACTTCAAAGCCCCAAATAGAGACTGCAGGGCTAAAGTATACTTTCTCTAAAGGAAAGGGATAGATAAAAAAGAAGAGAGGTTTAGATAGAGGAGAGAGAATGAGCGATTAGGAAAAGGGAAGAAAAAGGAGAGAAGGAGGGAAAATGAGGAAGTGGGGAAGATAGGGAGAAAAGGGAGAGGAAGTGAAAAAAATGGAAGCGAGATAGAAAAAAGGTGAGGTAAAGAGAAAGGAGTGGAGTGAAAGAGAAAGGGGAGAGAAAGATGATGTAAGACAAAAGATACGATGGGGACAATAAAGAGATAAGGGGAAGGAAGTGGAGGGATAAAGAGCAACAGGAGAGCTGCGATAAAGAGAAATGGAAGAGATAACAAGAAAGGGTAGGATCAGGAGGTGACCTGAGACCACTGTATAAGCAATGCGTGTAAATCCTTTGGATTGCAATCTGGGCAATTCATGCGGGTGCAATCTGGATGCTGGAACAAGTCCTATGTACATATTACAGAGTTAAAATTGGATGTGTACAGCAGATAGACATTATTGCATATTTTAAAGAGGTTGCTGAAAATTCAGAAATTAGAATTTTGTTAATTTCTGTACTGCTATCCAATTTGCTGTGGGCTTTAGCCCCGGATCTTTTGGAGACCTAGCAAAGCCACTGGAACAAAAGCAACTGTGCTTAGTTAAGATAGCTTGTATGGCTTTAAATCTTCAGATACTGTGTGTATTATATACACACACTATTACATACATTACACACACACACACACACACAACAGTACCATTGTTTTGGTCATTTCAGCCATCACTGGTTTGCATTATGGTGTTTTACTGGGAATTATCTTGTGGGATGAAAAGTTTCATTATGCAAATTTCTCCTGCAAGTTGGTGCTGCATTACTTAAAACCGATTTAAAAGAAATTTCAATAACTAAACATTATTCAGGGCTACCCTCTGGACCCTCTTGCATGAAAATATTAATGAATTGAAACTTCACAATGCACAGTTAAATAGGTAAATGTTTTAGTTTGCTGTAATTACAGTATTTCCCCACGTATAAGACGCACCTTTTTTAGAAAAATTTGGGGTCTAAAACTTGAGTGCGTCTTATACAGTGACTGACCTGCTGCTTACCTTGATCCGCCACGGCTGCACAGGAACCCAGTGGAGTCACGTGAATGCACATCGCATCACATGACTCCGCTCAGTTCCTGTTCCTGGTCTAGCAAGGCAGAGGAGAAACAGTGGCCCCCACGGAAGTTGGCGAGCGGCACCAGAAGATCTGCAGTTCAGGTAAGGTGGGGGAGTAAATTAATGTATGTATGTATGTATGTATGTATGTATGTATATGTGTGTGTGTGTGTGTTATAATGGATCCGTGTGTAGGGGGAACAGGGAGGCTGAAAGTGATGTGCATGTACTGGCTGCCTGAGCATGATAGGAGTGCGATTGATAACAGTTGCTAGCTGCTAACATCTATCACAATCATATCATGCCCAGGCAGCTAGTACAATAACTTTATTAAATTTTATTTTTTAATTTCGGCCCCCAAAATAGGGGTGTGTCTTATATAAGGGAGCATCTTATACTTGGGGAAATACGGTAACATGTGAACACTCACTGACTGATGAATCCCATACACGTTCTTCTGTTGTTTATATGACCTATTCATTGAAAAACATAAAAAACACTTATGCTGTCACCTCAGTGTCCATGGATTCGGATTCCTTAATAGGAGCATCAGTCTCAATTTCAATTTCCCCTTTGTGTGTAATCTTGGTAATTGGTCTTCGTTCTGCTTCCCGTTGCTCTTTCTCAATCATTTCAATGGTCTATAAATGGGGGAAGTGTAGAATAGTGTATAAATAAAATAAAAACCTGAACACTGTTTCCAAATATTCAATTTTGTTGTAAAAAGTAATGTTTATAGTGTATATGGATTATTTCTTCAGTATAACCGTTCAAAGTTTCTACAAAGCTTTAGAAACTTACCCTATCTCACGCAATGTATGTATCTTGCAACTGTCTCAACGTGTATCATTAAAATAAAACAAAATAAAAAATACTTTACATGTCTATTTTCTCTTTGCCTCCAGGCCGCAAGCTCTCTGGATGCCAGTTCCTCTGGGCTCATCTTGATTAGATGTTCAGGATGGATTTCGCCTTTCAATACTCTTTTGAACAATACCTGTTAGAATATCAAATCACACATGATTGTATTGGTGTTAGTGCTAACAAAAAAAAAAAAAAATAATAAAAAATAAATGCTGAAAATATTAAAAAAATGTCACACACATGAAAAATCAGGTATATCTTCATAAGATAACTTACATTGTTCTTTGGGTCTTTAAGGTTGAACATTAAGCTTCTGTATTTGTTCTTATACTTGGCATCAGTATCCCGGTAAAATGAAAACAATTCCTTTTCAATTTTTGCTGAAACTTTTGTAGCTCTTTCTTCAGGAACCTTTAAACTAGATTCTGAAAGCCTAAGTGAAAAAAGAAAAAAAAAACTTAGCGGTTTAACCTCCTTGCGACCAACGGCGTACCAGGCACATCATGAAAAGAAGTCCCTAAAGTCTCAAGTCGTTGAAATTGTGGTAATTGCTTGCTTCTCTGTTGCTGACTGCACCATGACCCAATTGGTCAGCCTGCAGCAGACCCTCTGCACTTCCATGCATGTGATTGCTTCTACAGCCAATTATATGCACGGAAACAATCAGATGATAATGGCAAGATGCAAGAACCTGTTGCTTAAATGTCTATGCTGCCTCAAGTTTTGAGTAAGGGAAATTTAGGGAGATATTAAATATTGTGCTAATAAACAAGAGGAGGGTAAGAAGAAATGTTAGCCGCTGTCTAGGGCGCTTGAGACATTTAGGAGGTTTGCAAGAGCAGGGCTCTTTACGCCTTCTAGACTCAAACTTTATAACCAAAAGTATGTTGTGTACACCTGACCATCACACAACTGTATGAGCTAGATGGGCATTCCATTCCAAATCCATGGGCATTAATATGGATTTGGCTCCTCTGTGGCTATAACAGCCCCCTACTCTTATGGGAAGCCTTTCTACATAATTTTAGAGTGCGCCTGTGGGAATTTGTACCCATTCAGCCAAAGGAGCATTCATGAGGCACTGTTGTTAGAAGAGAAGGTTGCAATTGGCATTCCAATTCATCCCAAAGGTGTTCAATGGGGTTAAGGTCAGAGCAGGCCACTTGAGTTCCCCCACAACAAACTTGTCAAAAAATGACTTTACGGTCCCTGCTTTGTGCAGAGGGGCACAGAAATGCTGGAACAGGAAAGGGCCTTCTCCAAACTAGTGCCACAAAGTTAGAAGCATAGAATCTTTTCGTATGCTGTAGCATTAACTTTACCCTTCACTGGAACTAAGAGGCCTAGCGCAACTAGACCAAGACCAGATGGACATAAAGTAGGCCGGGGCAGATCTAGCAGGGCAGAAATTTCACGACCTCACCTGTATCAAAAGGTGGCATTCAATGAATGCGTCATGTTTAAGATGTAATTTTCTTCTCTCTCATTTACAAGTTGTTTTTTTTACAGGAGAAGAATGTCTTTCTTTAGATTTATTTTGATTGTACCATAAAATTTACTATAATAAAAGTATAAAATTGTCATGCACAGAGTAGGTTGAGACACCGATATCAGACAGGACCGTAAAAAGGGTTCAAAGTCATACAAGCCGAGATCAGGGTGTCAGAGAGCAGGAATGTCGTAGAGCTAGCCAAGTTCAAGATACCAAAAATCAGGAATAACAAGTAAACAAGCTGGATCAGCAACAGGGAATCAACCAGAAGCCCGTACTGAGGAACTGGCACTACAGCATAAAGGCACGATCATCAGAAGGCAAAGTCCAAGGATTTTTGAGAGTCTTAAATACGGAGGAAGGTTTTGGCGCCAAATTTTCAAATGTTCCATTGCGTCACATCCGTCCCACGGCCATCTTGAGTGCAGCGTGCACGTACCCTCCCTATACATGGTGAGATCATTTCCGCCAGGTGCCACTAGAGGGCGCAAAGATGATGCTGCTTTGACGGAAGAGCCGGACCCTGCCTCTAGTCTGCAGTGGCTGCGGAAGGTCTCCCCCCTTCTTCGCAGCGGCTGAGGCGGCTGTGACTTGGAGGTGGGGGGTCTGCACCTTCTTTGTATAGGCTGAGCCTCAGAGGCAGGGGGGGTCTCCCCCTTCTTCGCAGTGGCGGAGGCTGCTGTGTCATAGATGCGGGGGGCTCTCCCACTTCTTATCAGGTAAGTGACAAAAATATGGTGAAAAATTGAGAAAAAAGGACTATCTATAAAAGCTAATGAAAAAACCTGCTAAATTGATTCTACTATTTGTCCTGAGTTTAGAAATACCCAAAAGTTTGGGTTTTTTTGCAGGTGTATGCCACTATCAAACAACATCTTGTGCTCAGCAACATCTCGAGTACAGCTGTATCACACATGCCTGGGGTTGTTTGGGGCTAAAAGGCCACATTTGGGATACGTGCTTTTTTTCAAATTGGAACTTTGACATGTGGTCATCCTGCCCCTATGTGTTATTTGTGACATTGTTGAAGACGGTGAATTTACCCCCTCAAACTACAGATGTTTGAAACTAGATACCCCAGTGTATTTCAACTCTTTCCATGCACTAAGCTTACCTTCTGGTTTTGTCAAAGTTTGTGGTGGAATTCCCCCCCCACACACACACACACTTTAGGTATGAATTTGCTGCTCCTAGTATATGTCCTCTCTCGAGTACAGTGATACCAACCATGCATGGGTTTATCCAGTTATTTGGGAGGCAAAAGGGAACCTTTGAGAGGTACGCATTTTTTTTTTTTTAATTTGGACATCTGTGCCCATGTCCTAATTTTGGGATATCTTTAAACCTGGACAATTGTATTTATCCCATGAAGCATTATTACTGGGGTTTTCACACACAACCACCTCTAGGGTTCACAGAGAACGGTGCAAAAAAGAGAACATATCCAGTGAGAGGAAAAGTAAAGGTTTTGTGTAGGGCTGCAACTAACGATTATTGTAATAATCGATTAGTTGGCCGATCATTTTTTTGATTAATCGATTAATCGGATAAAACTCTTCCCCCATATATGCCTTATACCTCCTATATGCCAGAGATTCCACTGTGCCCCCGATATGCCTTATACTCCATATATGCCAGTGATATGCAACTGAGCCCCCTGATATACCTTTTACCCCCAGATGTCTTATGCCCCCCTGATATGCCTAATATTGATATGCCTTATACCCCCTATATGCCACTGTGCCCCCTGATATGCCTCATAACTTCCAATATGCCATTAGCCCCATTTATGCCTTACACCTCCCTATATGCCACTGTGCACCCTGATATGCCACTCCGCCCCCATAAATGCCCTGCACCACCCTGAAATTCATTATACTCCCTGATTCACCACTCTCCTCCCCCAGATATGCCACTCTGAAATTCATTATACCCCCATACACCACTCTGCCTCCCCCTATACACCACTCTAACTCCCCCAGATATGCCATTCTGCCTCCCTGAAATTCATTACACCCCCATACACCACTCTGCTACCCTGAAATTCATTATACCACCCATACACCACTATAACTCACCCATACACCACTCTGCCTCCTCCCCCCCTTCCATACACCACTCTGCCACCTCCCCCCTTCCATACACCACTCTGCCTCCTCCCCCCCTCCCATACACCACTCTGCCTCTCTCCCGACTCCCTGGTGTTTTGTGAACCTCCGTTGCTGACAGGCACTTTCACTGCAGCTTCATAGAAGCCTCAGCGTAAGTGAAGGGCAGTAACGGAGGCTGTCTGTGCGCATCGAGCAGACCCCCACCAGCTGACAGAGAGGATGATCCTCTGCAGGAGACCTCGATTCTCTGTCAGCCAGTGGGGGTCTGCACGATGTGCACAGACAGCCTCCGTGAAGCTGCAGTGAAAGTGCCTGTCAGCAACAGAGGTTCACAAAATACCAGGGAGTCGGGAGAGAGGCAGAGAGGTGTATGGGAGGGGGAGGAGTCAGAGGGGTGTATGGAAGTGGAGGGGAGAGGCGGAAGTTGTCTGTACGTATCGCACGGACACCCACCGGCCGACAGTGAGGGGAATCGAGGTCCCCTGCAGCGTTGCGGGGGATCTGGATACTAGTGTTATAATCCGATCTCTGTTTGAGGTCGGATTATATAAAGAGAGGAGTTTTTCAGAGCATTTGCTCTGAAAAAAACTTTTTATAATCGATAAAAATCGATTCGACTAATAGATAATGAAAATCGTTGTCAACGATTTTAATTATCGATTATCGGTTTTATCGATTAGTTGTTTCAGCCCTAGTTTTGTGTTATTCACTCTATTTCAATCTGCATATTTTATTTAAAAGGATTAGTGGCACTAAATTGAGGCTTCAAGCGTCCCGTGTATGATGACTTTTTTAGTGCACTGATGAACTCTCAATACCATCATATTACATCAACATGCATTAGAAAAATCGGGACTTGCCTCCAGGCCTTAGACTGCCAGCGCTCCCCTGGGCACAACGAAAAATCCCCACCTGCCGCTGCCTGCTATACAATCAATTACTTTGGGCTTGTTGCAGCTGCCCGACTAACGTAAAACTTACGTGCGCATCAAATTGCACAGCAGACGGACCGCGATGCTGCATGGGAAGGCTGTGTCTTCAATAAAAGTTTTCCACACTACGTTTTTTTTCTGTTTGGCGGCAACCGCGAGGAAGGAGGACAGACGGCCAGAGAAGGAGCAGTTTTACTTTACAAGTTTTATATTTAAACACAGCCATATAAATATATTAATAATAATAATAATAATAATAATAGATAATAGACTCTGGAGCAGTGGAACCATGTTCTGAGAAGTAAGAAATCACTGGTGTGGGTTTGGCGGATGCCAGGAGAATGTTACCTGCCTGACTGTATTGTGCAAACTGTAAAGTTTGGTGGAGGAGGGACAATTGTATGGGGCTGTTTTTCAGGTGGTTGGGCTAAGCGCCCTTACTTCCAGTGAAGGAAAACCTTAATGCTTCAGCATACCAAGACATTCCCTGCATTACAGGTTAGGTCAACTGAAATACACACAGATAAAATAAGATGTTTTAAAAGTACAACGGTTTGTATTGCGTATTTCACAACTCAACTACATTTAAAAGCACACATATAGGTGCACGACTAAGTAAAGAAGCTGCGAACACACAAAAGATAAAACGTAAAAAGTGAAGATAACCCGCATACCTTTTAACCAAAATATCTTTTAGAGAGTGACGGACACTTTGTCTTATTTGGTCAACAGAAGGTTTTGGAGTAGCAGGAGAAGAACTCTGCAAGGATGATCCCTTCTTTTCTGTTTTTTTCTTTTTAGTATCTTGCTTTTCATTAAAACCTGTATTAATGTGTATAAATTGAGAATCATGGTCAGTTATTGTCAGTTTTAGATACAAGTGAAGTTGGAAAATGTATACAAGGTAAGTGGTGCTTACATGTGTGATAATGTATGTTGAATAAACAAGGCACATTGTTTGGCTGGAAAACTATAACTATAAGCTATTTGAGCCATTTTGTATTACTATATATACACCTTTGTGACATCTATAAAATCAAGTTCTCTTAAAAGTGTCAGTCTCTAGTAAGAAAAATTTGTCAAAGCAATCTTAAAGGCAATATTCAGCAATGATAGTAATAGATCATAATTAAAAAATGTTTTGTAGAGTCACTTAATTCCCATACTGTTTCCAGGCTTTGTAGTTTTTTCATCATGACACGGAATACTTGGTGAATCTTTGGAAGACTTTTCTCGTTTTTCTTCAGAGACTCGATGAAATGTTGTAGCAGACTTAAAATGTTTTCGATCCGATGCAACGTTTCTTTTTATCTCTGAGTCCTTGCGATCAAATAGATGTCTTGCATCACTCAAATCCTACAATAAAAATACAATAACTTGCACAGCTAATTTCACAATTTTTCATCTCAATAGTCAATAAAATATAAAAAAGAAAAGAAAAAAAAAAAAAAAACGAAGAAGGAATCAAGAACTGATGCAATACTACCAGTTGGTAGTGTTCCTTAACCCTTTAACGCCCAATGACGACCCAGGCACGTCAAACACACATGGCACATCATTTCATTAAACAAGCTGAGAAAGTGATCTAAGATCTTCACTAAAACAGTTTTGCTGTAATGCCTCGATGTCCAGGCATTCAGCAAAACCGAGATTGCCCCTCGCCGGGGCGTCAACATCCGCTATACACTGTATGGCGGCGGATGCCCATTTTAAAAGTTTTAGAAAAGCGATCAACGATTAGGAGGCGATAAAACAAAAAAAGTAAAGTTTCTAATTATGAGCAAGTGCTTAAATTAGCGCTGTATCTTCCAAAAATCTTTACATGGAAAGAGTTAAAATACTAGCATTTCAAATACCCAAGGGGTGTCTAATTTTAATAAAATGAATGGTTTGATGGGGTAAATTGGAGATTCAAAAATAGATCATAGGCATAGACATTCCCAAATGTGGCCTTTTAGCCCCCAAACACCAGACAAACCCATTGTATCACTGTACTCGGAAGATGTACACAAACAGGTTACAGAGTATAAAAATATTATATTTAATAGATGCTTATGGCATCATTATTTAAAATACATAATTGAACTTAGAAAAAACTATTTATATCAACTTGCAAAACAAATACACAAATGCCAGTGACCTGACACATTTCGCACTCAAGGGGCTTCTTTAGAGGTGGCTTTATGATATGGACACTGTAACCTTTAAGGCCCACAGCTGGATTTAATTCAAAACTGTGTATATCCCTCACCAGGTTCAATTCTGTTTTATATGTGGGGAGTACACAGAGGTTTACCCGCTACCCAGATTGCAGAGTCATCAAAGACTCTATATGTTAAATTATGTATTTTAAATATTGATGCAAAAAGAATTTATTATTTTTATACTCTGTAACCTGTTTGTTTTGGAGCTAGCGCATACACCAGAATTTATAGATAATATACCGTATTTGCTCGATTAAAGGACAACCCCCTAAAATTTGAATATTCATTTAGGGAAAAAAAAACACCTAAATATAAGACTACTCTATAAGAAAAAAGTTTTTACTAGTAAATATCAATTCACATGTAAACTATTTTTTCATATTTAACCCCTTAAGGACAATGGGCGGTCCCTAAACCCATTGAAAACAATGCATTTTGAGCCTGTACATGTACGGGCTTTGTCATTAAGGGGTTAAGAAAAACTATGAGAAAAATGCTTTTTTTTTTTAAATTTCCTTTTATTTGACAACGTGCCCCCAGTTATGCACATCTTCCCCCCAGGTATGCCTTATAACCCCCTTATATGCCACTCTGCCCCCCAGATATTCCTTTTAACCCCTTATATGCCACTCTGGCTCCCTGATATTCCTTTTAACCCCTATATGCCACTCTGCCACCCTGATATTCCTTTTAACCCCTATATGCCACTCTGCCTCCAGAAAGCCCTTATACCACCTCTATATGCAACTCTTACCCTCCCCCGACTTACCAGTGCATCCCTAGACTTCTTGGTGTCTAGTGGTGCAGCCTGTGAAGCTGCGACGTGCACAGACAACCTCCGCTGCTGCTGCCGGCACTTTTGCAAGGGCTTCTATGAATGAGCACTGGAAGGTCATGTGACGCCAGCACTCAGTCATAGAAGCCCCGGCAGCAGCAGAGGTTTTCTGTGCGCATCGCACAGACCTCCACCGGCTACCGGAGAGGAGGGTCCAGGTCCCCTGCAGCGCTGCGGGGGATCTGGATCTTAGTCTTGTAGTCAGACCTCTATGTGAGGTTTGATTAGAAGACAACCTCAAATATAAGACAATGGTTATTTTCCCCCAGAGCATTTGCTCTGAAAAAAACCTTGTCTTATAATCGAGCAAATATGGTATATTATAAGAATTTGCTTACATAGAGTAATAAGAGTTACTTCACAGTAACAAACATGCTACTACAGTGACAAAGATAATGTTGTGTACCCCAGTCCCTTTCAGATGTTGAAAAATATGTTTTCACTGATCCCAGTTTTCCTTCAATTTCAGCAGTGTCAATGAGAAACACGGATTAGTAAATTACTGGCTTTCTCCAGTCAGGATAACCCACTCTAAGAGTCCTCCTAAGTAGGGCTGCAACTAACTATTATTTTCATAATCGATTAGTTGGCCGATTATTTTTTAGATTAATCGGATTAAAAGAATAAATGTACATTTTTCATTTATTTAAAATAATTTAGAATAAAAAAAACTTTGATAAAAATGCATTTCTTGTTTATATTTCCCAACCTGCCCCCCCAGTTATGCACATTTGAGCCCAGACTTGCCACACTGCCTCCCAGATTTGCCTTATATACCCTATATGCCTTATATCCCCAGATATCCCACTCTGTCCTCCCCAGATACGCCTTTACACCCCCCAGATATGCCATAGTGACTGGTTCTCAGCACACTGACACAATACTTTTATATATAAATACAGGATTAATCTTCACTGCCCCCAGGATTTAAATTCCCCATAGTTTGCCTCCCTCCCCTTTACCTCTAACTGCACCTTAAGTTAACCTTATTAAATTAACTCTCAGTCCTCAGCATTAAATTAACCTTAACAACCCCATCAACCATAACTGCCCCTAAAGTAACTGTAACGACCCCATCAACCATAACTGCCCCAAAATTAACCCTAAAGACCCCATCAACCATAACTGTCCCTAAATTAACCCTAACAACCTCATCAACGATAACTGCCCCTAAATTAACCCTAAAGACCCCATCAACCATAACTGCCCCTAAATTAACCCTAACCACAACTGTCCCTAAATTAACCCTAAACATCCCATTAACCATAACTGCCCCTTAATTAACCCCCACCTCCCTAACTTTCAGCAGCCTAAATAGTAGTTTTATACTTACTGTTAGATGAGTTTCTGAGCAGTGTGGACGCTATAAGGAAAGGGGCGGGGACAATCATCAGTGTGACCGCATGAAGGGACTGGGAAGCAGAAATGGGCGGGGTCAATCGTTAGAGTGACTGCAGGGAGGGACTGGGAAATAGTAACTGCTGTGAGAGACATTGAATGAACCGAAGAATCGGATCCAAACTTCATCGCACAGACACCCCCCACCGGCAGTTAAAGAGGAGTATCCAGGTGCCCTGCAGCGCCGCGGGGGATCTGGATCTTAGTGTTATTATCCGACCTCTATTTGAGGTCGGGTTATAAAACAAGGGGTATTTTTCAGAGCATAAAAACGATTCAACTAATCGATAATGAAATTCGTTGGCAACGATTTTCATTATCGATTATTAATGATTTTATCGATTAGTTGTTGCAGCCCTACTCCTAAACATTTCCTCTTGTAAACGACCGACCTGTACAGAAGCCTGCTAGCCAGCCTAACCAAAGGTAGACTGGATTTTATTTAAGACAAAAAGGAAGTATGCTTAATGCAAAAAAAAAAAAAAACTACATAACAAAAATAGTGTAATTAAAAACATGAAAGATTCAGCTTAAATAAAAATTATACTAATCAAACAGAATTTTTATTTTTGCTGGTTGTTTAAAACCATTCATACTATACCAAATGATAAAGGGAACATTATCAAAACAATTTACTAATATACCTTTTTAGAAATTTTGACTTTGTGTTTTGTTGTGTCATCTGTCTGTTTGGGTTTTTCTTGAGCCCCGCTTGGGCAGCTAACAGATTTAGATTTTGTCACAGATGTTTCGAGTTCCAATAGTGCATCTATTCTCTGGTGGTTGCCAACAGCCATTGAAGAATCAACTTCTACCTTTTCTTCTTCAGCACAGCACTTCATACATATGTATTCTTTGTCATCACCTTCCATTTGTTGTGCTTGGGAGAGACTTAAGCCAACACATTCTCCATGAAACCAATCATCACACCTTCCACAACCAACCATGAACCTAAAAAGTATTAAAATATAATATGTTGATCAGAACTCACAGTAAATTCCAATATTTCTAAAGATGTCTCTAAAATTCCAGAACAGCCTATAGTCACAGCATTGCCCTGATCTAAATTCCTACTAATCAAAAGATTGGTCAACAGCAATATGCAAATTAGGCCCTTGAGGTGTCTAGTTTTCAAAAATAAAATAGTTTGATTGGGTAAATTGCATAGGCTGGCTTTAAAGATACCCGAAATACCACATGCGGCAGAACGACCAGATCTGGAAAAAAATTGGTTTTGAAATAGCAAAAAGCTACTGGTACTTATTGCCCAAAACAAAAGTTGTAGAAAAATGCAAAAAAAATACAAAAAACAAACATAAAAACATTGGGTATTTCTAAACTCAGGACAAATAGAATCTATTTAGCAAGTTTTTTTCATATAAAAGTGTTTTTTTTTTCAATTTTTCATATTTTATTATTTTTTTTTATAGGAAGTTAAATGATATGATCAAAAATGGTATCTGAAGAAAGCCCTTCTGTTGTCCTAAAAAAAAACCAATATATCACTTGTGTGGGTGCACTAAATGAGGAGAAAATTACAGCTAAACACGAGCACCTCAAAAGTGTTAAAACAGCCTGGTTCTTAACCCCTTCAATCCCAGGGGTTTTTGGTACCTCAAGTCCCAGAGCAATTGTGCGCTGTCAGTTCAATGATTATTCTCTTTTCCTGTGAATAGTGTACCCATGTAAACTATATTTTGTTTTTTCAAGGAGAGATAGAGCTTTCTTTTGATACCATAGTTTGATGATTAGCTGAAAATTTAGAATGAGAAATTTAGTTAAAACGTAGAAAAAAACACCTATATTTTTTTAGGTGAATTAAAGTTTTATTGAAAATTTTTGAAAACATGGATAAACATAATACATCAAGACAATAGGGGGAAAGACATAATAATGAGGGTGGGGTAACGGGGCAGACAAAAATTCGAAATCTTAAGAGCAGTGGCAACATTCTATCACAGCATTTTTTTACACAAGTCTGAGTTGCGCACGGTTGAGAAGCAATGCGGAGTGAGGGCAAGGTCAGTCAGACCGCGTTGGCAAGACCCACATGAAAACGAAAACAGGAACAGACCGACACGAACAAGAAGGGGGGAGGAAGGGGGGAGGGGAAGGGAGACGGGGGGAAGGAACGGCAAGGGGAGAAGGAAAAGTAAACACCGGGAGGGAAGAAGTGCAATAGCAAGAAGTGAGAGCAGCATAGGGGAGGGAAAGACACCCAAACGCCCAGTGGGCGATCACTCCCGAAGCAGGGAGGCCAAAACGGGAGAAGATTGGAAGGACAACCAGCTAGCCCACACCACAGTATACGACTCCATCCTGTCCGAAGCCAGATGTACCATCTCCTCCAAGCCCCGGATCTCCTCCAAACGAGTGATCCATTGGCGCAACGAGGGAACCTCAGAACGTTTCCAGTAAAGGGGGATGAGGCTGCGAGCCGCATTGAGAAGGTGGCGAAGGCCAGAACGCTTCATCAGCCCCAAGGAGCGCTCCGAGTGAAGATGGAGGCCCAATCCCGGAAAAGGCCGAAGCGGCTCACCCGTCACCTCCTCCAGACAGCGAAATATCCCAGTCCAGTAGGGCTGAAGTCGAGAGCAGCTCCACCAGATGTGCAGGTAAGTGCCCCTCTCCACCCCACACCTCCAACAAAGCGGATCACTCCCCGGGATAACCGTACTGATAGCAACCGGAGTCCTATACCAACGAGACATCAGTTTATAAGCGGTTTCTTGGTACCGCGACGCAATAGAACATTTGTGCGTCAAGACGCAAATCTTCTCCCACTCCTGAGCTGTAAGCACCGCACCAAGCTCAGCCTCCCACTTCCTCATAAACGCCGGAGGAACCAAAGAGTCCACTTCCAGAAGAAGGCGGTAAATTGCAGAGATCCCACCTCTAAGGAGGCGATCTCGGCCAGCAAGCTGTTCGAACGGGGTGAGGGGCCGAGTAACGTGATGTTTGCCCGGGAGAGACCGTACATATCTCGCCATCTGGGCATAGCGAAAGTGTTGTAGCAGGGTGCCCTGAATGGTAGGACTCACGCGGTCAAAAGGCACAGGGGCATCACCATCCCAGATGGTCGAAACTGTGGCATCAGGGGGCAGTCCCGACCTCCAGACCCGGGTTGCCAGCAAGTGGAGTAAGCGGCGACGGAAAGGAGGAGAGAGGGCCGCTAACACACCACCTCCGCCACACCCCCCAGGTGGCCTGCACAAAGGGGTTCAGACTGAGGGAGGACTGAAGCGCCTCAGGGGGGAGCCCCAAGCTGCCCCCGAGGGGTATACGCGTATCAGACTGTTCCATTGCCACCCAAAGCTTGGAGGCCGGACGGAATCTCCACTCAAGGAAACGCAATAAATGGGTAGCACGATAGTAGCCAATGAAGTCGGGCAGAGAAAGACCCCCTCTATCTTTCTGGCGCGTTAGCAGCATGTAACTGAGCCTAGGACGACTGCCCCTCCAAACATATTGCGTCACCAACGTGCGTCAGTCCAAGAAAAAAGTCTTTGGAACGACAATCGGCAGGGTCTGAAAAAGATACAGGACTCTCGGGAGGACATTCATTTTGATTACACTAACTCGCCCGTGCCAGGAGAAATGAGGGAAGTTCGGCGCGTAACTGTTGGAGAAGTCGGGAAAGTTCACCCTGTAGATTGACGCAAGATCCCTGGGAAGTGTCACCCCTAGACACTTAAGATGGTCCGGACACCACCTGTAGGGAAATGAAGCGCATACAGCGCGTGATTCAGCCGCCGACAGAGACACGTCCAGAACCTCCGATTTATCGGCATTAATCTTAAAATGGGAGAGGGATCCATAGGTCCGCAGTGCAGCGTGTATGTGGGGAAGGGAAACGACAGGCTGGGAGATCGTGAATAACAAATCATCCGCGTAGGCAGAGACCTTGTACTCGCGGCCAGAACAGATCAGACCGAGGATGCTAGGATTGTTCCTGATAGCCTCCAAAAAAGGTTCAAGAGAGACAGCGAAGAGAAGCGGAGACAGGGGGGCAGCCCTGCCGCGTCCCATTGTGGATGGGGAAAGAGGCCGTGAGGGCCCCATTCAGGCGTAGACACGCTGAAGGGGATGAGTACAGCGTCAGTATCCAGTGGAGCCAGGCCTGCCCGAATCCCATGGCGTGTAGGGTCTGGAACATAAAGTCCCAAGCGACCCTATCGAACGCCTTCTCCGGAGGAGAATTTTCTGTCCGGTCGAGCGAGCCAGGTGAATCGTGTTAAGAGCTCGATAGGTCCCATCTCGTCCCTCCCTCCCCGTCATGAATCCCGACTGGTCAGGATGGATCAGAGAGCCCAGCACCCCCTGCAGCCTAGTGGCCAGCACTTTTGCGAAGATTTTCAAGTCGGAGTTCAAGAGGGAAATGGGCCTATAACTTTGGCAGAGCAGCGGATCTTTACCCTCCTTCGGCAAGACAGTGATTGTGGCCATCAGAGAGTGGGGGTGCAGGAGCTCCCCCAGCCGCAACGCGTTAAGGAGTTTCGTGAAAGGAACCCCCAACTGCCCCCAAAACGTGCGTTAGTAGCGGAGGGGGAGGCCATCCGGACCCGGAGCCTTCCCGGCCGCCATCGACCTCACCGCCGCCCACACCTCCTCCTCCCCAATCTCCTCCTCCCCAATCTCCTCCTCCAATGCTGCGGACTGGTCCGCCGTTAATTTACGACGCACGTGTTCCTCCAGGTAAGCGCGCATGAGAGGCATCCGACTAGCACCCTCCGCATCGACGGGAAGGTTGTATAGTGAACGATAGTATCGACAAAAGGAGTCGGCGATGTCAGAGGGTAAGCAGGACGTAAGGCCCTCGGGTGTTTTAATCCTACTAATGAACACGACAACGTGCTGTTTGGCACGCATGGCCCGGGCAAGTAGCCGACCGCTCTTATTACCGTGCTCATAAAAAAGGGAACGGGTACGAAGGAACGTCCGCTGAATATCCTGGTTAAGCAGCGAGGTTAAACGACGTCACAGGACGTTCAATTCCAGGTAGGTGTGTTCATCACAAGAGCGCTTGTGAAGCGTCTCCAGGGCGGCTATCCTCTGAGTGAGGTCTGCGATCTCACGGGTTTGAAGTTTCTTGCGGGCTGAAGCCTTACCAATAAATAGGCCTCTAACGGTGCATTTGTGAGCTTCCCACACCGCGGGCAAAGCCACCTCCGAGTCAACATGATCCCGGAAATATAACGCTAATGGGTCGGACACCTCCTGGACAAAGGCAGCTTCAGAAAGTAGGGAATCATTCAGACGCCAAGAGGTGACATTGGGCCGATAAAGGCAAGCCCGGAGACGCAGAGTCACCGGGGAGTGATCCGAAAGTGTAGACACCGCAATAGAGCATTGCTCAGCAAGGCCCAAGTGAAAGTATTCCATAAGGATAAGGTCTATCCTAGAATAAGTGCGATGCGGGGCGGAATAGCAGGTGTAGTCCCGCTCCCCCGAGTGGAACGCCCGCCAACAGTCAACCAGGCGATACTTCCCCAAGAGTGAGTTAAACTGTTTGATATGGGACGGAGGGGCACCAGCTGCACGTGAAGTAGAGTCAAAGCGAGGGTCAGGCGTCACATTAAAGTCCCCCCCCCCACCACCAGGATGCCCTCCTTAAAGGCCATGAGCTTACGGAGTATGTGCGACAGGGTAGAGCAATGTCTCTGGTTGGGCAGGTACACGGAAGCGAACGTGAATACTTGGTCCAGGATCTTGCCCTTGACAAATGTGTATCTACCATCAGGGTCAATCTGGGAAGCAGACAGGAGGAAGGAGTCCGGCGGGAAAAAAGGACCGCCGTCCCACGTGACTTAGAGCCAGAATAGTTACTGCAGTATACCTGCGGGTAGGCCGGGTGACGGAGGGAAGGAGCATTAGCCCCGCGAAGATGGGTCTCTTGTAGGAGAACCACAGAAGGGGCGGGTTTACGAAAGCTCCGGAAAACCCGAGACCTCTTCTCAGGAGAGTTAAGGCCTCTCACGTTGAGACTCAGAACCTCAAGGTTTGACTGGCGAAAGGCGGGGGCAGGGGAGGGCATGGGGAGAAGTCAGAGAAGGAAAGGAGAGAAAAGTCAAGGGGGGAAGCAGGGGGAAAAAGAGAGGAGGAGGGGAGAAGAGAAAGAAAGAGAGAGAAAGAGAAGAAAAAAAAAGGGGGGTAAGGTATAAGAGGGGAGGTAGGAAGGGAGCACAATAGGAGAAAGGAGGGAGCACAACACGAGAGGGGGAACACTGAACACAAAAACGTAAATAAGCGCTAGTAGCAACAGCAGGAATCAGTGAGAGCAAAGACGTTTCAGCCAATCTCTCAAAGTACGGGATACCGATCTGCGAGGGGTAAATGGAAGCTCTACTGCAAGTGGCAGCAAGGCAGAAAACGTGAAGTAAAAACTCCGCAGTACTTCGCAGCCATAGCTCACATAGACAGTGAAAGGAACCAGAACCATCCGGAAAAAAAAAAAAAAGCCCAAAACATATCATCGAACATTTGGACCAAACTCCCCAGAGGCGAAGCACATGTGGGAGTAGTACAGGTGTCGAAACGTAAGGAGCGAGACTAGCAGGGACCCTACAATGGGGACCAGGTGCGGACGAAGTCAGGCCCCCTTGGCGGTAGAGGGAAAAAAATAAATAAATAAATAAATTAATTAAAAAAAATAAACCTGATCAGGGAGCGATGCCGTACAGCATGCTCGGGTGGCCCACAAAACCCTCCAACTTAGCAACCAACCCGCAAATGTGTACAAATCATATTAGTTATAGGAACAACAGAGCAAATGAAGAAAACATCCACTGGTTATCAAATATAATCAGGTATATTCAGTAGCCACCCAGCGGAAGGCCAAGTGTAGTGCATTTATGTAGTGCAAGGCGTACATATATAGATAAAAAAAAATAAAATAATAATTTTAAAAAAAAGTAAATAAATAAATTAGTAAAATAAATAAATAAATACATAAATAAAAAATACAAATAAAAACCCACCATGACTAGAGAGTGCGACTGTACAGCGAGCCAGAGTACAAATAGGACCCCCAGCACTGCAACCAATTCGCAGACATGCATAAATCAAAAAGGCTATAGTAACAGCAGAGCAAATGGATAAGATGCACAGTGACATGTATCAAATGTAACCAGGCATATTCAGCGGCCGCCAGCATCTCCAAGTGGGCGAGAGAGGTCCCAGTAACACCGCTACAGTGAGCCGGCAGGGCAGATGCGTAGAATAGAAGAGGACGGCGCACGGGAGCAGCGGGAGGTTAAAAAAAAAAAAAAAAAAAGAAACGAACCCCGTGACTAGGGGCAATACCGCACTACATGCTAGGGTGGCCCATAAAACCCTCCAACTGAGCAACCAACCCACGAATGTGTACAAATCATATTAGTTATAGGAACAACAGAGCAAAGGAAGAAAACATCCACTGGTTATCAAATATAATCAGGTATATTCAGTAGCCACCCAGCGGAAGGTCAAGTGTAGTGCATTTATGTAGTGCAAGGCGTATATATATATATATATATATATATATATATATATATATATATATATATATAAACAAACAAAAAAAAAACAAAAACAAAACACAAAAAAAAACCAAAAAAAAAAACCACCATGACTAGAGAGTGTGACCGGAAAGCGAGCCAGAGTACACATAGGACCCCCAGCACTGCAACCAATACGCAGACATGCATAAATCAAAAAGGTGACAAGTAACAGCAGAGCAAATGAATAAGACGCACAGTTACAAGTATCAAATATAATCCGGCATATTCAGCGGCCGCACAGCATCTCCATGTGGGCGAGAGAGATCCCAGTAACACTGCTACAGTGAGCCGGCAGGGCAGATGCATAGAAGAGGACGGCGCACGGGAGCAGCGGAAGGTAAAAATGTATAACAGATGTGTAGTACATGGTGCAGGAAAAAAAAAACAAAAAAACACTCACACCCCCAAGGGAATTGCATAGAGACGAGTATGAACAGGAACGTCACAGTTTACTCACTCCTCAGGCGCCGTGGGATAACGTCTCCCATCATCCGTGTCTCCTCCCCGTCTCGGCCTGGATCGCCTCCGAGCCGGAACATCACGAGAAGCAGGAACTGAGGAAAACCCCGCAAGGGCCCAGTCGTCAACGTGTGGAGTAGGTATTCCTAATGCGAGGGTCACCTCCGCTACATCACGGTGTGTCTTCACGTGGAAAGTGGAGCCTTCATGTAGAATAGAGAGCTGGAAGAGGAATCCCCAGCGGTATTGAATGCCCCGGTCCCGGAGCAAAGACGTAAGCGGCCGCAGCAGTCGTCGGTTGCGCAAAGTGATTGCGGAGAGATCCTGGAACAGCGCCAATTGTTGGCCTTCGAATGTAAGTGAGCGCAAATTACGCGCCGTATTCATGACTTCTTCTTTCACATTAAAGTCTTCAAAACAACAAATTACGTCTCTGGGTGGATCTGTGGGCCTACTGCGGGGCCGCAACGCGCGATGCGCTCTATCCAGGCGTATGGGAGAGTCCAGGTTGCGGCCCAACACCGTGTTAAAGAGCCGTTGCAGCAGGACCCGGAGGTCTTCAGGACCGTCAGATTCACGCAGGCCCCGCACCCGCACGTTGTTGCGCCTACCTCTGTTTTCGAGGTCCTCTACCGATCGCCGCAGTTCTGTCGCCAGGCCGGTCAGATGAGAGGTTGTCCGCTGCAGTTCCAACACCTGTTGCGCGGTACGAGTATGTGAATCCTCGAGGTGAGTAGTTCGCCGCTCCACGCCAGCCATATCCGCGCGGAGGGCCGCAACCTCTTCATGTAAGGTGCGCTTGACCTCCGCGATCAGGTTGCTGAAATCGGCCTTAGTAGGGAGGGACAGGAACAACTCCTGCAAGGCCTCAGCCGATGGGGACGCTCCGGCGGGTGGCGGGGAACGCGAAGTCTCCTCAGACAACGTGGTACTGGCCGGTGAGGACGCCATGTGGGGTGACGGGGGCTGCGTGTCTAAGACCGCAGGAGTCTGGAAATAGTTGCGGAGCGAGAGCTCCGACGAGCTCGGTCGCGGCTCAGGTGGTTCCTGGCGCTGGGAAGAACGTGTGGGTTTGCCCATGTTGTGCCGTATCGCCGGATGGGTGCAGATTGTAGTGAGCAGGCTGCGGAGCTAAGGGTTCAAGCAGCCATCTTCCAGCTAGGCAAGCCACGTCCCCCCCTATATTTTTTTAAATGTTCCCTCTGAATCCTCACAAAATTAGGTAAAGTGATGGAATTTATCAATTCAGGTGTCCTGATTTCAGAAATACATAATTTATATAGATTTTCCATACTTTCCCAGCACCAGGGAACATACTATAAGGTGTACATTTTGTTATACTAGTTAGATGTTATGCTAGGGCAATTGGATGTAAGGTTTTTTAATTTTTATTTTTTTTATCATCTTTTTTTATTTTATTTTATTTTTTTGTATTTTTTATATATATATATATTTTTTTTTTATTTTTTATTTTTTTTAATGATTAGAGGTTTTCTTAGGGACTAATGCCAGTGATGTCACAATCTATTTATATTATTATTTAATGATTTTTTATTATTATTTTTTAAATGAATAACCGTTTTTTTTTCTCCTCTGTTTCAGGACGGGAGGGGGTTGAGAGACATGGTTTCTCACTCCCCTCCCCGCGATCCCCCTGCACCGATCACACTGTGATCTCTATGCAGGTCCTCACAGACGTGCATAGAGATCGCAGTGTCTGTGCCTCATCGGAGGACAGGATAACCCCTGCAGGGGATATACTGTCATCCGATGAACTACCGGGTTACATCAGCAGTGACGCAACCTGGAAGGGAATGCCCGATCGTGCATTTTAAACTGCCCGATAACGCGATCGGGCAGTTTAAAATGTAACAGCTTTCCGGCTTTCATGCCGGAAGCTGTTACATCAGATCAGACAGCAGAAAGCCGGGGATGCCGGCTTCTGCTGTCAGGGGGGAGTCCAGGCTGTCAAACGACGGCCTGATCTCCCGAGCAGCGGCAGGGATGTGTCCCTGGCGCTGCAAGAAGGGCTGGACGTACCGGTACGTCCATAGGGAATTCTTGGAAAGCGTTTTTCGGACGTACCGGTACGTCCATAGGGGATTGAAGGTGTTAAGGGATTAAAAATATTTTTTGTTGCAAATGGAACAACAAGGTCTGTATATGTTAAGAACATTTCATTATACATGAGAACAGGTAACCCCCTCCCTTTCCCTCAAATGCAACAAAATAAATGAAGAAACCATCAACTCAAAAAAACAAAAGATCTCCTCTAATCCTCCTACGTGAATTGAACTGAGAGAGCTATCACAATCATACGAATCAGATTTTTGTCTTAGCACCAATTGCAAATGAAAGAGTTAACAACAGATCCATAGACACAAAAAATGTTGAAGGAAAACAGTTACTTACCTATTACCGTGAAGTTTTCTACAGGAGCTGCAGTGCCTAACAGGGTTCCATGCATGTTTATCAGTGGGGGAGGTAACTTCTGCTCCTTCTTTTTTTACATTAGGAATGTTATCAGGAATAAACAATGGAGGTTCATCAACAGAAACACTTTTGCTGCTTCTTCTTTGACGTGGTGGAATTGACTTTTTCAATTTATTTTTTTCATCCATTTGATCAAATGTTTCTTTATGTTCCCCGGTTTCTTTTCCTTGAACGTTCACCTTTGATGATACTGGGGGTGGAACTTTCACGGCTGATTTTTCACTGGTATAAGAGGAACTCCTTGCACGCGAATGTGCATGAGTCTCCTTTAAACTTCCTTGATAATCATTTGAAATATCTTCCAGTTTGTTCACTTGTGCACTAGAATGTGAATGAATTTCTTTAGCTACTATATGTCTTTTCCTTTTTAAAGCTTTATTCGCTGAAGGAACATTATCATCCCTTATATTATCTAGTGTTTTTTTCTTTACTGTGACAATTTTTTGTGTTTCCTGCAGACTTGTATCCACATTCAAGGGGATTGACTCCATGGAATTAATAAGAGATTTTTTCCTAGTTTGTTTGGTTTTGGAATTTGAGCTGCCCTGTACTGTACCAACTGGGTCTTTGTGAGTGTTAGCTGTTGTTGGCTTTAGATGGGATTTAGCTGAATTGAATATTGGGTTTTTTGAACCTCTCCTACTGCGATTTGGTCTGCTGCAAACCTCATCACCCTGCATTATTTCCAATTCTAGCTTCTCACTCGTTTTCTCACTTTCCATTGATTCTTGGAGTGTTTGAACAGTACATTCTTCAACATCAGGATTTACACCTGAACTACTTTCAAGCTCAGAACTCTCCAAGTTATTTCCTCTGTTAATCTTACATTGAACCGTATCACCATCTGCATTTTCTCCTGAGCACTCACTTTTAATTTCTGAGCGCACAACTTTATTAACACCAAGATTACACTCAACAACCCCAGACAGGAGAGCAAGCTCTTTGTGAACTTTATCATAAATTACATCAGCTTTTTTTTCACAATGATAAATCTCCTGATCAATTTTGCCTTCTATCGCATTTTTCTGTTCTACATCTGAAGAGGAATTTTGTGGTTGTAAATTAATATCATTCCTAGTCACATCTAGAATGTTACCACTAATCTGACTTGGTGAAATATGTGGATCCCCTTGCGAAGTTTCAGACCGGTCAACCTTTCCCTGCAAGACACAAAGTGTGTTGGATGAAATGTCACCAGAACCTTTGTCTGTTCCCGGATTTTGAGTATTCTCTTCATCTGTGATACTTTTTTCCTTTAGTTCTTTATTTGCTATTCTTGTTGATCTCCTGGAATGCAAAGGTGATGTGTTTGTTTTCTCCAAATTACTTGTTTTCTTGCTTCTTTTTTCTACATTTTCTGGGTGCAGGGCATCCTGATCAACCCTTGCCTGTTCAACTGGTATAACCTTCCTAGAGGGCCTAGACTTTGTGGGACTAGACACTTGCACAGGACTGGAATGCTTTTCTGGTCTAAGACTTCTTGAAGATTCTGTGGGGGGGAAAAAAAATTATAATTTTATAGTGTAATGGAAGACTGAATATATAAGATATTAAAGCGCTTAAATAATTTCACATACCAAGAAAATACTACAATAAAAAAAGGATGTGGGACTTACATTATACTACATTAAAAATGAAAAATACATACATTTAACTTATGTTGAAAAGTGAACTCATCCCAACTTTTACGTCCATTTAACTAGCTTTTAAAAATGCTGACAATCTCTGTATAGTTATCTTTACACCCCAGAGGAATCATGAAAACATGCACAGTACTGTTGTGCATGGCTGGAAAATGGATAAGCATAGCCATGCAGGAGTATAAAGATGTATGCCATTTTGCGTCCGCTAGGCTTAAAGTGCCAAGCCAGTTTACTTATCCCCAATCTGGTCCTGGAACCTTTGTACGTTACTACTGAAAAAGTATTTTGCCTACAGGGTCATGATCTATCAAGAAATGCTAAATTATTACCTGGGAATTTCTTTGTGTATCCCCCATCAGCACTGACATATGAGATGTAGCTCCTCCTCAAGGTAGGGCAGAAAAAAATAACGTTAGCCCCTTCCAATTGCCACGCCACCTCTGATAATAAAGCCAAAGAAGTATGCAAAAAATAGTGCCTCGTGGGGGGGGGGGGGGGCGACAAGGAAAAGAAACTCCCAGGTAAGAATTTACTGTTCCCCTTGTGATCCCTGGGATACAAAACAAAACAAAAAAAAAAAAAAAAAACTCACAAAAGGTGGGAGAATTATCAATGTATAGCAGACTGCAACCCTCATCTGCTAAATAGCAACTCTTTAGAAAAAGAGATATCAATGACAAAAGGTATTGAGAGGACCAAACTGCTCTGCATATCTGGTCTGGAACATCCACTAGCCCATAAAGTTGCTACAGACCACGTAGAATGGGGTTTAAGCCCCTTGGGAGGTAAAGAACCGTCAGCAGCATGTGTTTCCTGGATAGTCTGCACTATCCAACCTTCAGTCCCTTCAAGCTTTTTGCGAAGTAAACAAAGTTGCTAGATCTGCAAAACTGAGCAGTCCATTCCAGATAACTCAGCAGGGATCTCCTATCATTGAAATAACGCAGCTGCATTTCAATTGCATTCTTAGGTGTTGAACAAAAGTATTGTAAAATGATCTCTTTAGAGGTATGAAAAGAAGAAATTCTGGGGATAAATGCAGCACCACACGATCCGCCAAGATCTTTAAGAACAGAGGACGAGAACACAGGGCTTGAAGCTCATAAGCTCATAAGGTGTTTAAAAATCAACCTCAAATCCCAAGAAGGCACATGGGTCAGAGATCTAGGCCTATCTCTGGTTAATGCTGACATGAATCAACAGACCAGAAGGTGAGCAGCTAAATCTAAGTCCTGAAATAAACTCAGGGATGCAATATGTCCTTAAATAGCCTTAAATAGGCCCATGGAGAAGCCAAAATGAAGAAAATCCAGAGCTTAGGGAACTGATAAAACACCATTAAAAAAAAAATATATATATATATAAAAAAAATCTTCCAAGGTGGCATACCTCTTCGTGCTCTTCAAAATGTCTACAACTCTGAAGGAAAGTTTATGTCTAAGCAGAAGAGCCCTTTCAATCACCAGGTGATCAGCTGAAGTAGTGCTGGAGATGGACGGTAAACGGGGCCCTGCGAAAGTAGTTCTGGATGGCATGGAAAGGTGAACATTTGGACCAGATCTGCATACCAAACTCGACATGGTCCTTCTGGGCTATTGATATTGACATCACCCTGGCCCGTTTTCAACTTTCTGATCACTCTGGACAGGACCAAGTTTGAGAGAGAACATCCAGAGCCAGGAGAGTTCCTTCCAAAGAAAAGGTGAAAGACTACGGTATTCTTGTTTGCCACTGAAGCCATCCATCAAAAAAAGCAATCTCTTGAAAGACTGCTGGATAAAGAGTCCGTTCTCCTAGATGAATCTCCTCATATGTTAATATACATCATAACATTATGACCACTGACAGGTGAAGCGAATAACACTGATAATCTTGTTATCAGTGGTTAGGCTGTATTAGGCAAGTGTACATTTCATCCTCAAAGTTGATGTGTTAGAACCAGGAAAAATGGGCAAGTGTAAGGATCTGAGCGACTTTGACAAGGGCCAAATTTAGATGACTGGGTCAGCTCTTGTTGGGTGTTTCCTGGTCTGAAGTGGTTAGTACCTATCAAAAGTGGTCAAAGGAAGGAAAAGTGGTGAACCAGCGACAGGGTCACGGGCAGCCAAGGCTTACTGATGCAAGTGGGGGTGAAGGCTGGCCTGTGTGGTCAAATCCAATAGATTGAGCTGACAAATTTAATGCTGGTTCTGATAGAACACACAGTGCATCACAGTATGGGGCTGCGTAGCGGCATTCAAGTCAGGGTGCTCATGCTGACCCACTGCCGAAAGTGCCTGGAATAGGTATGCGAGCATAAGAACTGGAACAAGCAATGGAAGAAGCTGGCCTGGTCTGATGGATCCCGTTTTCTTTAACATCACGTGGATGCACAGGTGTGAGTGTGTCGCTTATCTGGAGAACACATGGCACCAGGATGAACTATGGGATGAAGGCGAGCCGGCAAGGCAGTGTGATGTTTTTGTCCTGCTGGTAAACCTTGGGTCCTGCCATTTATGAGGATGTTAATTTGACACATACCAAAGTAAGCATTTTTGCAGGCCATGTACACCCATTTATTGACATGGTATTACCTGATGGCTTTGGCCTCTTTCAGCAGGATAATGCATCCTGCCACAAAGCAAAAATAGTTCAACAACGGTTTGAGGAACATGGCTTGGGCTCCAAATTCTCTAGATCTCAATCCAATCGAGCATCTGTGGGATATGCTGGACAAACAAATCCATTGAGGCCCCACCCCCGAATTTACAGGACTTAAAGGATCTGCTGCTTAAAACATCTTGGTGCCAAATACCACAACACACCTTCAGAGGTCTAGTGGAGTCCCTCCCTCCTCCAAACTTACCGGTGCTTCTGAGTCCCCGGTGCGTAGTCTGGGCAGCGCGTAGAGCTCTACGCGATTCGCGTAGACACCTTCCGTTGCAGCCGGGAGGAGGTGAGGTTAGCAGCGGGGGTTGTCTGCGTCCATCGCGCAGACCTTTCCCGGCTGTCAGAGATCACGGGGAACTCTAAGCACCGGGCAGATTGTAGAGCTCTACGCGAATCGAGTAGAGCTCTACACGCTGCCCGGACTAAGCACTGCGGACTCAGAAGTACCAGTAAGGTGGGGGGGGGCGGACAGGAGGATCGGTGAGGGGGATCTGGATCTTAGTCTCATAGTCAGACCTAGTTAAGGTCTGATTATAAAACGACCCCAAAGTCAAAGTGCAATTTAATTTTATTTTTTTTAAATCAATTTTAATGAATCCCGATTCAAACATACTAACAAGCACTATACATTGATGCACTGATCTGGTACTACAGTATACACATACACTACTCCCCCTCGCACCTCGAGGATACCTCCCGCACCACTGCCTTTTACCTCAAGGTCAAGTAATGTATGTAATGGACCCAGATTCCCAATGACAGCACTGGCCAGTGCTACAAACTCCCAAGAGCGCCAGGAAGTGATTTCTAGTCGCCATGGCTACCTGGCTCCCAAGGTTTGTCGAGCCTTGATATAAGGGACGTAGGTATTTGTATTCTTGTTAGGTATTTACCCACTGAATAATTACCCCACGATAAAATCAGACACATGGGGGGAAAAGGGGAGGATAGCTAACTGGGTAATATCAGGATGGCCTTATAATGTATATAGATATACTGTAGGGCTGCAACTAACGATTATTTTCATAATCGATTAGTTGGCCGATTATTTTTTTCGATTAATTGGATAAAAAATTTACATTTTTCATTTATTTAAAATAATTTAATAAAGTAACATAGGATGTTAAAAACAAACGGCAGAATAAATTTTTTTTTATAAAAATGCATTTCTTGTTTTTATTTCCCAACCTGCCCCCCAGTTATGCACATTTGAGCCCAGGCTTGCCAAACTGCCTCCCAGACATGCCACACTGCCTCCCAGAGATGCCACTCCACCCTCCCCACATATGCCGTATATACCCTATTTGCCTTATACTCCCAGATATGTCACTCTGTCCTCCCAAGGTATGCCATGTAACCCCCCCCCCCCGATATGCCATAGTCCACTCATAGATTTGCAGACTCGTTCACAGACACAATACTTTTATAAATAAATACAGGGTTAATCTTCACTGGATTTAGATTACCCTCAGTTTGCTCCCCTTTACCTCTAACTGCACCTTAAGTTAACCTTATTAAATTAATTAAATTAACCCTCAGTCCTCAGCATTAAATTAACCCTGAAGAGAAGACCCCACTAACCATAACTGCCCCTAAATTAATCCTGAAGACCGCATCAACCACAACTGCCCCTAAATTAACCCTGAAGACCCCATCAACCACAACTGTCCCTAAATTAACCCTGAAGACCCCATCAACCACAACTGCCCCTAAAATAACCCTGAAGACCCCATCAACCACAACTGCCCCTAAATTAACCCTAAACACCCCATTAACTAGAACTGCCCCTAAATTAACACTAAACACCCCACTAACTATAACTGCCCCTAAATTAACCCTAAACACCCCATTAACTATAACTGCCCCTAACTTTCAGCAGCCCAAATATTAATTTTATACTCAGATGAGGTCTTGAGCCATGTGGATGCTATAGGAAATGGGTGGGGCCCCTTTCTCCATGTCCCTCCTTGCCGATTGACCCCGTCCCTTTCTTTCTCCCTGTCCCTCCTTGCAGCCAATCGGCAGTGAATGCAGGGAAGGACTGGAAGAAGGAAATGGGCGGGCCAATCGGCAGTGACTGGAAGGAGGAAATGGGCGGGCCAATCGGCAGTGACTGCAGGGAGGGACTGGTAAGTAGGAACTACTGCTGTGAGTCACACTGAAACGGATTATAAAACGAGGGGTATTTTTCAGAACGTTTGCTCGATTCAACTAATGGATAATGAAATTAGTTGGCAACAATTTTCATTATCGATTAGTTGTTGCAGCCTTAATAGAATGGAGCCTCAATTCCATTCTAATGCAAATAAGCGGTAAAGTATGCCTACAAAAAAATCATGAAAATATCTCATGTTTATTGTAGTGATGGTTAGCAACAAACAAGAAAAAAATATTGTGAAGTTAGTGTAAAAACAATATTGTTCTAGTATTGTTTCCCAACATTAAGCATTGGTTGCTTAAGCTTACCCTGCTGTATCAAGCGTGAAGAGTTTCTTAACATCACTGAAGGTTCATCCAGACCACTAGTATCCTTGTTTGTTAAAATAAGGTCATCTTCATCATTAGGATCAGCTTCTTTTACATCTGTCACATCCATTATATCATCAAGACCAACACCTCATTAGGAAATAAAAATTTAGATACAAAATATTTAAACCATAACAAAATCACTTAATGGAATATAAATTAAAAAAAAAAATCACAGTAACTTTGTTTCCAAATTACCCCATGGGCTTTAATAACATATTTTTTTGTTTGAATTAAGGCATCTCAAAAATAAGGGAAACGCAAACACACACAAATACATACAGTTGCAGGGGAAAAGCATGTCACAAGAAGTTCCACCATTTTGTCCGAAGCTCACACAGTGATGTCTTCGACAAAGCGGTGGAGCTTCCAGTGACATCCTCTACCCTGATCCTCCAATCAGGTGGAGGTTTGGTTGGAGGTCATCTTCGTGGAGATGCAGAAAAAAAAAACTGCGAGGCACATAAGCAGAGCTGCGAAGGCACAATGAAAGAGCGTGTGAAACATTTCATGGGGGGGGGGCAGAGATTTCGGATATTCATAAGAATTGACAAAATCTGCAGATTTCATTAAAATTGAATTTAAATGAACCCAAATGCACAAGTCTAATAATTGCCAAGCCATTCTCTTTTGTTGTTGCAGATACCATCAATATTATAATTTTGCCTTTGGATCTCTATATCCTGAGTGCATTTTTTTATATTTATCAACACTGAACCGAAGCTGCCACACTCTCAATATGGTAGCAGTTGGCTAGCCCATGACCTACAACAATAGTGTATACTGTTCTGCAATATGAATGTTGCAGTTTTCATAGCATTAATGAGTTACTTATTGATTTGATCTAATCCTGACACCGAAAATGTAAATGTATTTCTTAATCTTAAAGAAGTGCTCTACAAACTACACGTACACCCAAACTAATAAAAACAAGGAAGTCTTCATTGGCCCCATTTCTCAAGAGATCTGTGAAGCAAACTATGCTTGTTTTACAGCATCTGAGTACGGGATAATAACTTATAGTTTAAAATCCCTTTAAAAGTAGACTTGCAAAGGAACCTGTAATAGGTTTCTGTTTTTGTTATGGTTAGAGGAATTTGTCTTTTTTTTTTTTACTAATGGATATTTCAATATACAGATACATAATGCCTAACAAATGCAACACCCGTTAAGTATTATCTGATCTTATGCACAAGAGTAATACTATGCTGATGAAAAGACCATTAATAGGTTCACTTCTTCAAAGAGTATACCTGTGGAGGAGGATATTTGGAAATTAGGATCTGTGCTATCCAAAACTGGTAAACAGAATTGGGTGCTTGCTGATCCTAGCATAGGATCCTTGTCACTGAGCATGTTCTTCAGTGAATCCTCTATGACATCCTGACTTGCGACAAATTCTTCACAACATTCACTTTCTAGGTTGGATCCTAGAAAAAGGGCATCATCTAAGTGTTCAGTGGGGATTAAATGGTTGAATGTGTCAACTATATCCATGAAGACTTCTGTATATCTTTCAGTCCTAGAATAAAAAGAAAAATGTAGGATCACATTAAATAGGTTATATAAAACAGAATTAAAAATGTATAAAAAAAAATAGCTATTTTATATACTGCTTAAAATAAAATAGTTGTAAATATTACAAATATTTACAGCTAGCTAACTTTAGTACAATTAAGATCCATTAAGGTTTCATTGGCACCTCATGTGTTTAAACAGGTTTAGAAAGCAAAGATAACTTTCTTCTCTCAAACAGTGTTTCTGTAATGTCTCGATATTGACCAGATGTCAAACCCCCCCCTCCATTGAAAAAAATGTGCACCTCCCAAATGTGGCCTTTTAGCCTATGTATGGGTGGTATCACTGTACTGAGCAGATGTTGCTAAACACATATTGGAGTGGTGTTTGGCAGTGACACATGCCAGGAAATGTAAATCCATACCCAAAACACAATGTGTGTAGAAATAAAATGTGTTTTTTTTGTTAGTTTTTTTTTAAAAGACACAAATTTGGGCGACTAGTTACCAAAGATATAGTTTGATGGGGGTGTAAAGTTGTCCCAAATAGGACATGGCAGCAGAATTACCAGATCTGGAAAAAAAATTTGAAAAAGCAATATGCTACTTGTACTTATTGCACTATAACTTGCAAAAAAAAAGATTTCTAAACTCAGGACAAATCTCGATTGTAATAAATTAGCATGCGAAAACTAAAACTGAGAAGATTATAGACAACATCTTAAAAAGTTCAAGAGTTTGACAGGACTTGGACTAAGTAAACCAGACTCTGATAAGTTTGGTTTGACAGGAGTGCAGTCGTCATTGATTTGACATTTACAGTCACTTGTTCAAAGGCTATGGAAGCTACCACTTGGCTACCATTTTTAATCCTCCTAGTTATCTGGCCGTTTTTTATTTTTTGTATCCTTCATGACCAAGGATGTTTTAACATTTTTGCAGTGCTTGCGTTTAGCATTCGTTTTCTTCTCTCTCATTTAGTGTACCAACACAAAGTTATATATTTTTTTCAGAACAAAAAGGGCTTTCTTCAGATACCGTTTTTTGATCATATCTAATTTCCTATATAAAATAGAATAGGGTGAAGCACTCTCATTTTCACTTGAAAAATCTTTTACTCATCAAAACCTAATAAAAAATCAGTTCTACTCTTTGTCCTGAGTTTAGAAATACCCAATGTTTTTATCTGTTTTTTGCTTTTTTCTGCAAGTTATGGGGCAATAATTACAGCTTGTTTGCGTAGGGACCTCCTCCCCTGTTGTCTCTGTTAGTCAAATTGTTATGTTACATACTACTTGTTGTGTCCTGTTCACCCATTGTACAGCGCTACGGAATTTGATGGTGCTATATAAAACAAATAATAATAATGTAGCATTTTGCTATTTCAAAACCATTTTTCCCCCCAACGTCGGCCAACGCAATTTACCCCATCAAACCACATATTTTTGAAGACTAGACACTCAAGGGTATTTCAAATGCTAGTATTTTAACTCTTTCCATGCACCAATTCTTCCACCAGTCTTTGTCAAACTTTGTGGTAGTCATTTTGTGTGTATTTTTACCACACACATTATACTTTCAGTATAAATGTATAGCTCCTGGTATGTCACTGTCAAACACCCCAATACCTCGTCAGCAACATCTCCTGAGTACAGTGATACCCCACATGCATCGGTTTGGTTTTATTCGGTTTGTTTGGGGGCTAAAAGATCATATTTGGGATGTGTGCATTTTGCAAATTGGAAATTTGACATGTGGTCATACTTCCCCCTGTGTTAACTGAGACATTGTTGAACCTGGCCAATTCAATTTACCCCACTATAATCATACATTTTTAAAAAGTAGACACCCCATGGGCATTTAATATATATGCCAGTATTTTAACTCTTTCCATACGAGAATTGTTTGAAAACATAGCGCTAAGTTTATGACTTGCTCATAAGAATAATTGATATATATATATATATATTTAGGGATGCACCGATATATCGGTGGCCGAAATACATCGTCCGAAAAGGGCATTAAAGGCAAAATATTCCAGTTTCTGCCAAGTGAATCCTGAATTTTCGGTTTCGGTCCAGAATTTTCATTCCGGTGCACCCCTAATATATTTTATTTATTTTTTTCATATTTTTTGTAACTGGAAGGTTATTTTTATTGATTTTTTTTCTTTTTTAATTTATTTTACTAATCACATTTTGATTAGAAAGCTGGGTTTCATTGGCGGGGAATCAGAAATCCACTAGGGGGCGCTCGTGTATCTCAACAAAACAAAAAACAAATAATAGTGTAGATGTAGAGATATATTTCACAGTCAATATGTCCCAAATTTTGCACTCACACTTAGTCTGAGTTGATCAAGGTAATATCTCAACCGTCCGCCTGGTGGATTACGGATGCGGCATATATAAAACAAAACACATAAACAAGCCAATAGTGTAATATTGCTTAAAAGTGGGAACCGCAAGAATGAAGTTGCACTTACACTTTGGTAGAATGATTTGTGCCCGTAGTATCAAGATGTTTCTCCTTTGTAATTGGATTCCAATGGCAGAAAAAATTCTTACCAAATGAAGGTACTGCACACCGAAAATTAAATAAAGTAATATTTTATTATCTGATTTAAATATAAATAAATAAATATTACTTTATTTAATTTTCGGTGTGCAGTACGTTCATTTGGTAAGAATTTTTTCTGCCATTGGAATCCAATTACAAAGGAGAAACATCTTGATACTACGGGCACAAATCATTCTACCAAAGTGTAAGTGCAACTTCATTCTTGCGGTTCCCACTTTTAAGCAATATTACACTATTGGCTTGTTTATGTTTCTAAGAGTTGCAGCTGCGAATCCAACATAGTGGAAAGAAAGGGAAGTTATCCTTTATTAATTTATTTAACATTTTCTCCTATTTTCTAGACTTGGTTCGATTCCTTTCGTTTCATTGGAGGGGAGCCAGAGTTCTCAGGAGGGTCTGGATAATTTCTTTATTTTTTTGTAACCGCTCTTCGGAGCAGTCACAGCACGTCCTGGGGTGGGTATGATGTCATTTCCTATCCGGCACAATGCCCTCACGCAGCCCTGTTTGTTTCTGGCTGAGGAAGTAGCCCGGGGAGCAAATGTGTGCATTTTAGTGGATGTGAGGAGAAACTCATTAGGTTAAGTCCCCAGGATGATGGGCTCTGTATGAGGACTGCTGTTAACATTATTTAGCTGTTAATACACATGCCTGGTGCATAGGGGATAATGTATGCAAAACAAGGTATCACATCACAAACCAAATGATTTAGTGGCACCAGGCATATGCGTTGATTAAAATTATTATTTTTTATCAGGACAAAGATTGTCATGAGGGACAAGTAGATTGGGCTACCATTTTAGTCCCTTGGACAAGTAGATTTTTTTTTAAATTTCCACACATCTATGGTTTGTTTTAGTAGTGAGGAGATTGTTAGTAACTTTAGTGTGTTCGCGGTGGAATGCTGTAGATGGAAACTATACTGTAGAGGGTCAAGCAGGGAGTTGGTGGAGAAAAATTTAGTTGGATTATAAGGTTAATCACTCCAGCAGTTTGGATGCCCTGGGAGAAGAGAAACTGTTTGATAAATTGATGGAGATGTGGGATCAAGCAAGGGTTTTTGAGATGATAGCATGTTTAAATGAGGATGAGAACATACCAGAGGAAAGAGAGAGAAAAAGCTGAGGTACAGCATTGAGGTTGCACGTGGTAAGGCAGGAGATACCAGAGAAGCTCAAAAGACTAATTAAACTTGGTTAGTTGATTTAATAACTAAAAAAACAAATACTTTTTCACATGGAGTTAGATATATTTTTTTCCTTATGTACATGAAGTCATTTAACCCTTTAGCGACCTTTGAAGGTCGTCACGGTAAAACGGTCACTTAACGACCTTTGAAGGTCCTGAACCGTCATTAAATTAAAGAAGCCTAGAAAGTGATCAACGATCACTTTCTTCGCTTAAACAGCGTTGCTGTAATGCCTAAATGTCGAGGCATTCAGTAACGCCGAGATCGGCATCAGGGGCCATATCTGGCCCCTCCCCGGGGCGTCAACATCCGCCATACAATGTATGGCAGCAGACGCCCGTTTTAAAAGAGTTTAGGAGGCGATCACCTCCTAAACTTCAATGGTGTCACTGAAATACCTCAATCACGAGGCATTCAGCGTGTGTTGAATTATTGCTTTGTTTTGTGTATTTACCCTCTAAGCAGTGGTGGTTACATGTCTCTGTGAGGTAAGCGGGAGGGGGAGTAGTGTGTGTACATGTATAGCAGTAGATTGCGTATGTGTAAGGTAGGGTGATGGGTTGAGAAATGAGTTTGAAAAAATACATTTAATTTGTAAAATATCCATAATCAGACACATTTCTTATGATATAAAAATGTGTCAACCAATGGCCTAACATACATCCGTTCTGTGACTCAGCTCTACCTTATATGCAGAAACCCCTGTGGTGCAAGGCCCGGTACACTGCAATAATATGGAAGGAGAAGAAAAATTGAAAAATTGGGAAAAACCCATTGTTTTGTTTTTTTTCCCCAAAAAAAATTTAAGCAAAATGAAATGTGGAATATCTTCTTTTATAATAATAAATATGTTTATGACATGACATTCAAACTATATTACATGAAGACCTTAATGAAAGATGCAATGTGTCCACATCTGACTGGCACAAATAATGCCAGTTACTTAACTTTTCATTTGCAATTGGTGCTAAGGTGCTAATCATATAGGAGGATTAGAAGAGATCTTTTGTTTTTTCAATAGTTTCTTCAATTATTTAGTAACATTTAAGGGAAGGGGGGGGTATCTGTTGTCATGTGTAGTTGAAATGTTCATAACATCTTGTTCCATTTGCAACAAAAAATAAAGTTTTAAAAAGCAAATTTACTTACTTTACTTATTTACTGAATAAGCTATACTTTTATTTCAAGCATGATACTTTCATATATACTGCATATCATGTTCCCAGTATAACAAACTAATTGTAAATTTGTAAAAACCACTCCACTCTCCAATTTCTGGAAATTTTACATCTCTAGTTTATGCTAGATAATATTAAAGAGAATCTATGATGTCGAAAACTTGTTTTTATTAAATGCTTATTAGAGCCCATTTTGCAAAGACTAATTAACTTTCTTTATAAATCTGTGTTAGCATTGCAACACAGTATAAAGTTTTATTACTACACACTTGACTCAGGTAACAAAAATATTGTTAGCTATTGCATTTTGCACCTACAGCTGGGACAGATGTCACTGGTTTGCCAAAGAGAACACCAACTTCGTTTTGCTTTGTGTTGATCCCCACGGACTCAAAAGCAGACTTGCATTGTTGAGCTTCTAATGAAAATTCTCACCACATAAGTGCATTAAGCTGGATAGGTAACAAACAGCACGAGGCTGAGTATTATTATTGTTATCTTTTATTTATATAGTGCCAACAATTTACGCAGCGCTTAATACAATACATATATTCAAGGGTAATGGCAAGACGAGAATTGACAGACTAAGACAAACCGATACATTAGGTAGAGAACACCCTGCTTGCAAGCTTACAATCTTGAGTAATGGTGAAGGTGTCATTTAATAAATTAAAAACATTTTAAAAAACGTACACAAGAGGGATTCCAAAATGCAGAAAAAAAAGTGGCCATGCGCAATGAATACCAGAATTCTCTCCATCATTTGTAATTTACGTAACATTTGTATTGAGGCCCATGATTTACACAGTAAGCTTGTTGAATGCCCAGATTTAGTACAGTAATAACAGCTTTGTGTTGTGGTATATGGGATATGTATACAATAAAAACCGTTACAAATAACATTATGGTAGGCAGAACATCTCAGATTAACAATTTTTTAGAAACAAGTGTTAGAAAAAGAATCCGCTACTGACATCACCTGTTGTCCACCTAGTCTGACAACACTACAATGGGGTCAATTCCCTAAATGGAGAGTTTATTGGTTTCAGCTACTTGACATCCCCATATAGAAAGACCCCTTCTCAATAAAGCACTGCTGTGGGAAATGAATTGTCTGATCCTGTACAATGTATAGTTAAACCAATGAGCTTTCTCCAAAGTCTCCTCACACATGCATTATGCAGGGCCAGCTCAGCACTTATCGCTGAGGACCTTTTCTAATGAATACCTCAACTCCCCCTACTTTATCACACTTACACTACCAGTTTGGAAATTTGTAGCCGTGTTACATCATCACAGAAGGGTTCTAATGATCAATTAGCCTTTTAAAATTAACTTGGATCAGCGCAAACAACAGTTACGGTTGCTGTAAACCTAAGAAGATATTCCATTAAAAGTTATTAGTTTCCAGCTACAATAGTAATCTACAATCTAAACTGTATTGATGAACCATTTGATATTTTGTTTAAATGGACAAAATTAGCTTTTCTTTTGAACACACATCACGTAACTAATAAGCAAGTTAAAACTACAGAACATGTGGCATATCCTGAAATCCAAAACTACATCAGCAGGCAAGGATCCTAAAAGCTTGTTAAAAAGTTATTTCTATTCTACCAAAAAAGATTTAAAGGAGAAAGAGTTGCCATAAAGTAGAAACGTTCATTGTATTCCAAAACCAAATTGTTTACTTTGCAGCAAGAAATACTGTAGCAACAGCTGCTAAACAACTATTTAATCTCTCAATACCAGCTCAGAGCGAGGACATGTATTATGGGAATTAACATGTCTGCAATGTAGGGAATTGAGCTTCTACACCATTTCTCACACAGCAACTGGTCATATGATCTTTATAAAGCAAAAGCCATTACATAGACCACGATGGCAACCAGAAACACCTGAAGTCATTCTAAAAGCACACAGCAGATCAGGAAAATCACCGTATTTACACAACACAGGCCTCGGTCAAGCCAGTAACACGCATGTTTTCACGGTCAGCACCGAGTATAAACGACATGGACGGCGGAGGCTAGACGTCGTACTGCTGTCTTCACAACATGCGGCTATTCAACATTCGAGCAGTAAAACCACCAACACCGAAGCATTTATTACAGGACAGGACAGCATGCTGTTATACACGACTGTGCATGCACGCTGCAGCTATGTTACGCACACAAGCAGAAAACACGACTCTATAAACAGACACACGCCCATTAATTGCGCACACGACAGAAGGCCTCCTGTCATCACGATGTGAGACCCCCACGAGGGCCATGTTTACACACGACAAACGCGTTGGAGCCCCCTGAACCCCAATCCCGAATCCAATTTTCCCGAGGGTCACTCACCGAGGTGGGGGCGGTCACCGGTGACGAGCTTTTCATGTCTACGGCCTCTTTCCTCGCGCCCTGGTTACCGCGAGCCACGGCGCGCGCCCCTTTCCCACGTGCGCGTGCCCTCACGTGACTCGAACTGTTACTGATAGAAGGGGAAGGAGTACTGCTTAACGTGCATGAGGATCGCGGGTGCCCTCTAAGCCCGTGAGGAAGGGTAACGTTTTAGCTGCCAAATGCTTTGGGTTGAAAATCTTGGACACAGATAACAAATATGTTCGGTTTTTAATAGAGACATGCAGGGTCCTATCAGTTTTGTGCGCTATGACTTGTGGTTACAACAGAATAGCACTCAGGGGCAGATCTAGAGCTTGGCCTTGAAAGGGGGCGCTCACTCTAACGCACACTCACTTACATGCATACATACACTAATGTACTCAGACACTCATACTAACACACACACACACACTTACCCAGACACACACCAACATACCCACACACAAAAGGTCTAACGTAAACCAGACACAAACACTAATACACCCAGACAAACATAAACACACGCTTACATAACCAAAACACACAAGTACCCAGGCAGCCACTCACTAACATAACACGACACACACATATACCCAGACACACGCACACTAACATAACTAGACATACACACAAACTCAGAGAAACGCACTAACATATGTCACATATGCAAACATAAACAGACACATAACCATACACAAGCCCAGAAAGACACTAACATCACCACACACACAAACCCAGAGAGACACACACTAACATACCTAGACACACATCTTGTTCTTAGAGTTAGAAATAGAGTAAAAATGAAGGAAGAGCACAGGTGCCCTGACAATTACGATACTTGAGTGTAACAGGCCTCAATGATGAGGTGTGCCTGGTCATCTCAGGAGCACTTCCGGTGCTCTGGGGAGGGAGCAGGAGACAACACTTACTATTCTCTTGTGGTGGAATGCTATGAGTACATCATAGGTTTTAAAACTTTTTCAATCACCTTAGGTAAAATATGTTGCCACGATACACATACGATGGATTTCTTACAAAGAAAATACCTTAATTGTAGCCATAAGCCTAGACCCTAATCAGCAGCACTTGGACCACAGACAGGCACAGCAGTAGAAATTGGACTGGTGGTGACTGACAGGGAGGCAAACATGGCAAAAGCAGTTAAAGATGTGAATTTTGTTGGTTTACATTGCACGGCACATATACTGCATCTAGTAGTATTGGCAGCTATACCAACTGAGGAGAAGTGTGGGCTGTCAAAAATTATCAAAAAGAGCCGTAAGTTCATGTTTACAGCAACGGCTACTCTAGCATCATCTATGTCAGAATGTAGTCACCCACTGGAAAGCCAACTTAAACATGATGGAGCAGATCTTAGAGCAACAGTGGGCTCTTAGCTTCATGCCTCTGATCAGAGTACTAGGGTGTCCAGCCCATTGGGCAGAGAGAAATAGGCATTATTGGGGTTGGTAGTGAAGGTCTTGACGTTATTCATGGATGTGACAGAATTTCAGACAGAGGTGTTTTTGCTGCTTTGGTTCAGTCTTGTACCATAGGGCTGAATGTGACTTTCTGGCAGTGTCTTCCCAGGCCATGTGCCGAACCGCTCCTAATGCTGCCGCTCTATCTCCTTTCTGATGCTGATCAATTATTCAAATTTTACAAATTTGGAGGCACACTTAGTCCTGTACCATGGCCTTGATGTGTTTGTCTGCCAGTGCCTGCCCAGTGCACTACTGCTCTGTCTAGTCTAGATCTCTTCCCAAACCTTGAGATGTTGTTCCTGTAAGTGAACGATGACTCCAAAATGGGGCAGAGACCTTTGAAAATATCCCTCGTAATTATTTTTGCAGGTGACTTTTGTGTCATTTAGCCGCGCTGCAGGGGACCTGTATCCAACTCTCTGGCGGCCGGTGGGCGTCTGCGCAATGCAGACAACCCCTGCTGCTGCCGGCACTTCCACTGGGGCTTCTATGACGAAGCGCCGGCGTGACATGACCTTCCAGTGCTCCATCAAAGAAGCCCCGGCGGAACTACCGTCTAGCAGCAGCGGAGGCTGTCTTAGCGCCTGTGCGATACGTCCATCGGCTGCCCCCCGCTAGACACCATGGATTCTGGGGATGCATTGGTAAGTATGGGGGAGGGGGCCAGAGTGGCATATCAGTAAAAAAAATACTGTTTTAGCATTCCACTCGTGTATTTTTTCTCTAAAAATATTTCTATAATCCAGCCAATACGGTATGTGATATGTCAGTGTTACAGGGTCACAAGAGACTCTAAAATCATTAGAGTGTAAAGAAAGTGGTTTAAAGTTTTCATTTTACAGTTGAACCAGGAAGATGCATTTCATGATTATGAGGGTAAAATTACCCCTAAACACCAAAATTTCTAGGGCTGCAACAACTAATCGATAATAATCGATAATTAAAATTGTTGTCAATGATTTTCATTATCGATTAGTTTAATCGGTTTTATTGAATATAAGATGAGGGTTTTTTTCAGAGCAAATGCTCCTCAAATAGAGCCGGCATGTCATGACCTTCCGGTCCTCCATCATAAAAGCCCCAGCGGAAGTGGAGGGCAGAAGCGTAGGTTATCTGCGTGCATCGCGTAGACGCCCTCCAGCTGCCAGTGAACACTACTGCTCTTTACTTCCGCTGGGGCTTCTATGATGGTGCACCTGGGTTACATGACTTTTCGGTGCTCAGTCAAAAAAGCCCCAGCGAAAGTGCTGGCCAGCAGCGGAGGTTCACCGGCTGCCCCCACTAGACACCTGTGGGAAGGGGGCAGAGTGGCATATCAGGGGGCACAGTGGTTTATAGGGAGGTATATGTCAGGATCCCTGCCCGAGTCCCCAATAGAGCCACATACCTGAGTAACCGCTAACCGTGCACGCCCTCACTAAACTTTATCATCCCCATGTGGAGACAACAGTGAACGTGCTTGGATGACATCACGCACAGGGGCCAGGGCTTCCACGAGCAGCAAATTTAAAAACCAGCACTGAGTATTGCTCAGTGCTCAGAAATTTTGCTGTATTGGCCACATATTTAAGGACTGTAGGGCTTGTGCCTGCTCCACCAAGGGTAAGAACCCTATTGCTCATGTGCATACTTATATGGAGAAGGCTCCCTGTTTTTCGTCTCACCTCTCTCTTTCTGTGTCTCTGCAGTGGAATAAGTCATCTGATTTCTCTCAGCCATGGTAGACCCAGGAGCCAGTGGAAATTTCATGGACTCAGACCTCATCCAGTCACTCTCCATCCCTACTTAAAGATGTATTTGAGAAAAAAAAGTGTTGAGAAACTGCCCCCTTCACGAACCTATGACTGTCCCGTTGAACTACTCCCCAGCGCAGCTATTCCTTTTGGAAGGATCTATTCCTCTCTGAACCAGACCTTGCATCATTAAAGGAGTGCATAGAAGAAAGCCTTACAAAAGGGTTTATCAGGCCCTCCACTTCCCCAGTGGGAGCAGTGATCTTTTTGGTACACAAGAAGGATGGGTGGTTGACCTGAACAATATTACAGTAAAGAATCGTTGCCCACTCCTGCTTATCCCAGAGCTACTGGGACATGTACGTTCAGCTAAAATATTTACTAAAATAGATTTACGTGGGGCCTACAACCTGGTGAGAGTAGGGAAAGGCGACGAATGGAAAACAGCGTTCAGGTGTCGTTCAGGCCATTTCGAATACCTAGTAATGCCATTTGGCCTATGCAATGCTCCAGCCACATTCTACAATTTTATCAATTACTTTTTCCACGTTGTCCTGGATCACTTTGTTATTGTATATTGGGATGACATTCTGGTGTTTTCCTCGTCGAAGAAGCACACCGTGAGCATGTGTGCTGAGTTTTTACCAGATTGAGACGGTCTCAATGCCAAGCTACATAAATGCATTTTTGAGGTACAGACTGTCAAATTCTTGGGTTTTATCCTTTTCCCTACCAGTATAAAGATGGACCCTAGAAAGGTCACGGCCATTCTTCACTGGCCTCCACCTACCGATTGTAAAGGCGTACCAAGATTTGTGGGCTTTGCGAATTACAATTGGAAGTTTATCTGCAATTTTTCAAAAGATATCCAGCCTATTAACGCTCTCACCTCAAAGAAGGTCACATTTTCCTAGAATGAATCTGCTCAGAAAGCATTTGACAATTAAAAGATAAATTCATCTCTGCGTCTATTCTCAAGCTGCCGAATCCCCAGAATCCATACACCTTGAAAGTCAATGCCTCTGATACCGCCGTAGGTGCCATCCTCTCACAAAGGCAAGATTCCGATGGTCAACTGCATACAGAGGAGGGCTGGCAGCTTAAGGCCTGGGGGGGGCAAGTCTAGTAAAGTGGCACATTGCGCCATTGAATCAGCCCACCATCCATGCCCATCTTCTTCTGATTTTCTAACGCATTGATGTAATTGGATGGGACTGGGAGTAATCAGTACACTAAAAAAGTAATCATACACGGGATGCCTGAACCCACAATTTAATGCAACTAATCCTCTTCAATAAAATATGCAGATAGAAATAGTAATAATAGAGTAAATAACACTTTTCCTCTCACTGATTTCTGGGCCTTGAAAGTTCTTTCCTCTGAAGTAACTACAAATTCAGCAGGGTGTTTTATCAGGTCTGGGTAGCTAAAAATTAAATTTGTTCAATTTATTCCTACAGAAATTAAAGTGCCAGGAAACAGTTGACCAAATACACACACCAGGACAGGCCCTGCCACACAGACCCCAAAACACACACACCAGGACAGTCTCTGCCACACCAACAAACAAACACACACACCAGGAACAGGCTCTGCCACGCCAACACCCAGACACAAAGACCAGGACAGTCTCTGCCACACCAACACACACACCAGGACAGGCTCTGTCACACTGACAGCCAAACACACACACCAGGGTTGGCTCTGCAACACTGATACACCAAACAAACAACAGGACAGGCTCTGTCGCACCGACACCCACCAGGACAGGATCTGACACACCAAACACACACCAGTACAGGCTCTGCCACACCAACAGCCAAACACACACACACCAGGACAGGTTCTGCCACGCCGAGAGCCGAACACACACACATCAGGACAGGCTCTGACACACCGACACACCAAACACTCACCTGGACAGGCTCTGCCACACCAACACCCAAACACACACACAGGCTCTGCAACACCGACACACCAAACACTCACCTGGACAGGCTCTGCCACACCGACACCCCAAACACACACCAGGACAGGCTCTGCCACACCGACACACCAAACACTCACCTGGACAGGCTCTGCCACACAGACACCTGCATCAGTATGGGTTAATCTACACAAAGCATAAAAAAATGCTTTCCATACTGGTTTGTTTTTTGTGTGTTTCCCCCCTTGTGTATTGATGCCCCAGCCACTCCCCCCTTTGGTTTTAATGTATTCCCCCCACACCCTTGTGTATTGCCCCATCTGCATTTGTGCCCCCAGCCAGCCCCCTTTGTGCATTGCCCCTTGTGTATTGATTTATGTGATGTCCCCAGCCACCCCCCTCCCTTGTGTATTGATGCCCACTTTTGTACTGGTTAATGTACCCTTGTGTATTGTCCCCAGCCACCCATCCCCCTTTGTGAATTGATTTATGTGATGCCCCAACCACCCTGTTTTGTACTTATACCCCCAGCCACCCCCTTTCTGTATTTAATTGTTATCCCAAGGCAGCTCCCCCTTCCACCTATCACCCCAATTTTTTTTTAATACTTACTTTTTGCAGACGGCTCTCCTCCAACGTGTTCTTCTCCCTGTCACGAGCAGCTGTTCCATGTGAGTCTGCCCCCTTGAGTGTCTTCAAAGGGGCATGACGAAGAGCCTCACTGAGGCACTGAGTGGCATGGTGCAGGCACGCCGGCCGCTTAATGTAATGTAATGTGTCTTACGGTCACTTTAAAACTCACAGCCGTATCGGCTGCAATGGCATCTCAGTGTGGGCCACCGCGGGTGCTGCGGGCTTTTGTCATGCATTACAGATGGCACTGGCACGGCCGAATCGGCCACTTCAGTAGGCGGCCGTGTTACAGGGTCACCGTACCCAAGGCTGGGTACCCCTGTTTGAGGGCTGAGGAATCACCAGTCAGTCCCTCATACAGATAGCACTCAGCTATCCACGGATCATCCAGACCACCATTCGTAGCAAACCAAGAAGAACTCTCTTTATTACAAACACACAGAACTTTATACAATCTCAATGCAATGTGTGTTGAACCCAACCCCCAATCCCATCAGCCACATCCCATCACAAATCCCATCAGTATACAGGGGATGTATCAGGTGAGGGGATTACAGAATACAATGGGTTCCCCCACCTGTGTTATCCCCCCTGTAGTGCGGGTGCCGTCTGGGCAGACAGGGCTGTGTTGGCTGATTAAGAGCCCCAGCCAGATTATAGGATCGTCTCTTTGAAGGCTGGGGCTGAATCCACATCAGTCTCTGGGCCGGTTACACAATAAACACAATATAATATATTACCGGGTCACAGTATACAGAACCGGACACAAAAGTGCTCCGTGACCCGGCTAAACTTCATATGACACATGAGCCAGCTAGCCTGGCCCTGTCACAGATCTCCCCCTTGACCAACGGTCAGGCAGATCCACACGGGTCTGCTGCAGGCTGTCCGAGTGGACAAAGTTCAAAGGTGCAGGCCTTAGTTCATGGCCCCCTTTGTCAGAATCATCCATTGAAGGTGGGCCAGGGCCCTGGTTGCCCAAAAGGATAGTCAGTAGTCCTCTGTGAATTGGAGGACGGTCCCAGCTCAGCCGGGGGCACATGGCTATCCCCCTCACCGGGGTAACAGGGGCACGTGGAGACTCTTGCTCCCTAGTCTTGGGAACTGAGTCTGGGGCAGCTGCCAGGCCAGGGTGGTTGCATGGAAGGAAAACCCTGCTGATCGGGCCGGGGGCACTCGGGGAACCAGGGAAACACGTAGAGGTAGTAAGCGAGGCCTCTACCGGGACACTGGAGTGACCTAGGGGACACTCTGGGACAGGAACAGGTGCCCTTACAGGGTTATTGGGCGAGCTAAGCAGCTCTGCGGGGTACTCAGGGGAATACTCCGGGGCAGGGACAGGTGCCAATACTGGACCACCGGGAGGGTTAAACAGACCCTCGATCTTTCTCTCTGGGACAGGTGCCTCTGCCTGGGCACGGGGAGAGTCAGAGGAACACTCTGGGACAGTGACCTGGGCTTCTAGGAGGACACTTGGGGAACCAGGGATCACTTCGGAGAACACAGGGATAGGAACCAGGGCCTGCGCCAGGCTACTGAGAGGACCCAGGGAACTCGGCAGCCCCTCTGGCGTCCTCGCTAGGTTAGGGAATGGTGCCTCTACTGGGTCACTGGGGACTTCATAGGGAACCTCTGGGGCAGTGACCCGGGCTTCTTCCAGGACACTCGGGAAATCAGGGGGATAGTCTGGGGCACTGGCTTCTACGGGCATAGCTAGGGGTTTGGTGAGGGGGATTGTGCCACTTACTCGGGCGGTGGGGACAGTCATCTCTTCTGCCGGGGTAGAGCAGCCAGGGTTGTTGGTGGGGACATGGGTCGGAGCTTTTGGCTTCCTCCTCCGCTTCTTCTTGCTGGTGAGGAACTCGGTTCTTCTCGCCAGGACAGGGGCAATGGAGTAGGTGAGGAGGACCTCGGTCCCACTCCCGCAAGTTGTAGTACCATGCTCCCAGTCTCCTTGTAACTCCTGGAGCTCCACTCTCCGCAGCAATTCTTTATAGTCCCTCTCAAGCTGCCATTCCTCTTGGACCAGGCAATCCATAACAGCCTCCAGCTCGGGGGGAATAGCATAAACCAGGACTTCTGCACGGTTGTCCCAGATTGTATCCCTGCGGTACTGGCAGGGGCTTCCGAAGGACGAGTCAAATTGGAAGGCATCATATATCAGTCCTGGGTCGACGGGGCTATACAGCATTAGAGGGTCGCTGTGGTCTTCACCTGCTAACTGCTGGGAGAATCCCTGGTAGCGGCTCTGGAGGTCGAGCTCTGCATATATGAGACCCCTCAATTCGTCTTCCCACTCCGGCAACGGGTTCTCCCCCAGGAGTGGAACTCGTATATCCCACATTGTCCAGTACTGTGCCCAGTACGTTTCAAAGTGGGGATGGGAGAAATCATCCCTCCAGTCTGCAGGCGCAGACTCTAACTGCCTCTGCTGGTGTTCCAGCTCACACACCTCGGCTGTAACCTGGTCTATCCCATCCTCTGGTTCTCGGAAGGGTTGGATATCCTGGTATGATATTTTGGTGGTCTGTTCCCCTAGTCTGGGAGATACAGACCCACTCTGGCTCAGTTCCCGGTGACACATTTCAATCACCGTCATCACTTGCTCCGATGTAGCCCCTCCTGGGTACAGGGATAAGTGCCATAGAATGTTCTTTTGTAGAGCACTCAGTCCGAGGCTCTCCTCTGGGGCATCCTGGTGCCGGTCCATCTCTCTGCAGTCCGCAATCAGAGTAGCCTTTCCTTTGCTACAAACCTCCAGGAGCTCTCTTGGTGTCTCTCGTCTGCAATCCCAGTTGGTGGTTTGGATTTCACCCAAGTCGTGGGATTCATCCCACCGCTGCCACCAATGTTACAGGGTCACCGTACCCAAGGCTGGGTACCCCTGTTTCAGGGCTGAGGAATCACCAGTCAGTCCCTCATACGGATAGCACTCAGCTATCCACGGATCATCCAGACCACCATTCGTAGCAAACCAAGAAGAACTCTCTTTATTACAAACACACAGAACTTTATACAATCTCAATGCAATGTGTGTCGAACCCAACCCCCAATCCCATCAACCACATCCCATCACAAATCCCATCAGTATACAGGGGATGTATCAGGTGAGGGGATTACAGAATACAATGGGTTCCCCCACCTGTGTTATCCCCCCTGTAGTGCGGGTGCCGTCTGGGCAGACAGGGCTGTGTTGGCTGATTAAGAGCCCCAGCCAGATTATAGGATCGTCTCTTTGAAGGCTGGGGCTGAATCCACATCAGTCTCTGGGCCGGTTACACAATAAACACAATATAATATATTACCGGGTCACAGTATACAGAACCGGACACAAAAGTGCTCCGTGACCCGGCTAAACTTCATATGACACATGAGCCAGCTAGCCTGGCCCTGTCACAGGCCGTATGGTAGGCAATTGCCCCCCGGCCCTGACTGCATCCTGTAGCCTATTTTTCCCAGACCCTCACTCCTGCTGGAATTACTGTGTAGGTGAACCTGAATTATTGACAATCAAACTGGCCTTAGAGGAGTGGGGACACCTACTCGAAGGCTTGCTTTATCCTACTACCATCTTTACCAACCACAAAAACATGGAATAGTTACATTCAGCTAAACGCCTACAACCTCGACTGCAAGATGGTCCTTGTTCTTCACGCAATTTCAGTTACACATAACCTACCGCCCCGGATCTCGTAACACCAAGGCTGACTCTCTGTCACAAATGTATGACATACCTGCTTTAACCTCTTTGGAACAAGACACCATCTTATCCCCCAGTCATTTCATGGCTGTGACACATACTGTATGGGACTCAGTCCGCAAATACACTACACAGACTACTCCCCTCGACATCCCAGGATTACAATGTCAACAAGGCCTCTATTACCACAATGACCGCATTTATGTTCCCCCCGAGGTCTATCTTCAGATCCTTCAAACTTTCCATGATACACCAGCCGCTGGTCTTGGAGGAATCAAGCAAACACAAAAACTAATTCTAAAACTAATAATATTCCTTCTGGTGGCGGAACTTAAAAGAAGAAGTAAAAGTGTTTGTGTCTTCCTGTTCTACCTGCGCCCTGTCTAAGGAAACCCACAAAAAACCCACTGCAACCTCTTCCAGTCACTTCTAGACCATGGACGGATAATTTTATGGATTTCACCACTGATGTTCCGCCCTCGAATCATCTTACCATCCTGCTGGTGGTAGTAGAGCGGTTCTCAAAGATGGCACATTTCATTCCCATCAATCATCTCCCCTTGCCCACGGAGACATCCAACCTGTTTATTAAGGATGTCTTCCGTCTCCATGGCTTACCCGAAAATATAGTGTCTGACTACGGGTCCCAATTTTTGCCCCGCTTTTGGGCAAAAAAATATCCAAGGTTCCTTGTCCACGGCATTCCATCCTCAGAGCAATGGTCAGACAGAATATACCAGACACTGGAACAATACCTTCGCTTTTTCACCACTTACCTGCAAGATGACTGGAGCCATTATCTGCCCCTGGCAGAATTTGCATATAACAACCATATACATCATTCAATGAACATGTCCCCTGTTCTTGCCAACTATGGGTATCTCCGTCGATGTTACCAGGTGCATCAGTCCTGTTCCCTCGGTCTCCGAACATATCAGTTACCTTACCAAAACGTACCTGACCAGGGCTCAACAATGTTACAATTTTTTTGCTGACCACCACCGTAAAGCCACTCTAGCCTATCAACCAGGTGACAAAGTATGGCTGTCTACTAAACATCTCAGACTCACATGTCCTACAAAAAAACTGGGTCCTAGGTACATCGGACCTTTCTCCATCACTCGTATAATATCCTCCTTGGCTGTGGAATTGAAGCTACCGAGTTCTATGTCCATTCATCCAGTTTTTCATGTCTCTTTATTGAAACCTTGGACTGCCAACCCGTTTCCTGGTTGACATCCTAGTCCACCTCCTCCAGTGCTCATCAATAATAAAACCGATTATAAAGTAGAGGAGATCCTGGATTCTAAATGTCACCATAACTGGTTCCAATACCTGATCTGTTAGAACAAAAAACCCCTAAAAAATGTTTTGCTTTTCCTGAACACATAGATACCACCTATGTGTGATATGTCAGCTTTACACAGTCCTCAAAGAGACCTCCAAATCATGAGAATGCAAAGTGGTTTTAATTTTTTAACAGTTTTAACCAGGATGGCACACTTCATGATGTTTGGTGGAAAATACCCCTAAACCCACACAAGCTTTTTATTTCGTGAACAGACATTGCCTAAGGATCTCAGAAACATGACTTACCTTTCTACGTGCCACGGCACTACTTTGTACATTTCATAAAATGGATCAGGGTGAATGCAAACATGAAATTTTGGGGGGTAAAGTTCCTTCTCTGTTTTTTTGTGTCTTTCCTTCCCTGGATTTGGGAGCAATTTCTTTTTTTGTGCCTTTCCTTACCTAGGTTTATAGACATTTTATTTTTTAATGTTGTATAAAACCAACTTGCAAGCACATAATTAACAAAGCATCCAAGGATATATATCTAGGGGCTATGGTTAGGAGATAGTATAAGGGGTAGTGTTGGGGTACTGTGAATTGTAATAGTTTTAGGTGTGATCGGTTGTTAGGGTTAGAGTAAGTGTACAGTGTTGGTGATAGGGATGACGATCAGATTAGGTCACTGGCTACTGATCGGTAAGGCCAATCAATGATTAGTGACCTAACGGTTTACTAACTCCAGTGTCATAAATAAGAATGTTAAAAGCAAAATGTAAAATTGTGATTACTATCACATCACTTGTAAGTGACACCTTTTGACTACCGCCATTGATCTGTGAAACCAATCAATATTGGGACGTATTTAGTATTGCAATGCTGGTAATCGCTCCTATTTCTCAGGTATGCTTATTAGGAATAAAATATAAAAGGTAGCCAAACAACAGGAAAAAAACCTTTCATTAATTTAGAAAAAGCCTGAATATAAGACTACCCTATAATAGGGTAAAAAGTTTTATTAGTAAATATTAATTCACATGTAAACTATTTTTTCATATTTTTATATTTTCATATTTAATAAAAATTTGCCAACCTGCCCTTATACCCCCCCATTTGCCACTCTGCCCTCAGATATGCCTTATACCCCCCTATAAGCCCATGCGCACAGACAACCTCTGCTGCTACCTGGGACTTCCGCTGGGGCTTCTATGACCAAGCACCAGAAGGTCATGTCATGCTGCCGCTCCATCATTGAAGCACCAGCAGCATCGGAGGTTGTCTGCGCGCATCATGCAGACGTCCACCGACTGCCAGAGAGGAGGATCCAGGTCCCCTGCAGCTCTGCTCTGTTTGAGGTCTGTTTATAAGACGACCACAAATTTAAGATGAGGGGTATTTTTCAGAGCATTTGCTCTGAAAAAACTTTGTCTTATAAACAAGCAAATATGGTAATTTATACAAATTGAATTTGGAGACCACATATGACTAGGCCCAAAATGCAACACCATCCCTTAGTTTTATGCTTTTGTGTTAGGATAGCAAAGTTGGTTAGCAAAGGTTTTTTCATTTTTTAAAAACCTTTTTAGAGAGCAATGCAACAGGACTACACCCCAGGAATCACCTATTGCAAGTAGAGGTAGACCTTATGATGTAATGATGACATCACTGTCATTAAACATATATTTATATGTGTGTGCTTGCTTAAACATACTATTTGCAGCATGTTCATCAGACATCCCATCAGGTTTGGTACACACTGCCACAATTCTGGCTTCTGCTGACCAGCAACATATTTACCTGTTGTCATGCACAATGCCTATGTTCAGGGTATGGTAAAGGTTAACAAGGCATCTGCAATAAATGTAATCTGGAGGCCTGATGGGATGCCATCATAAAATGATTAGGGCAAGAAGAGCATCAAAGCAGGGCATGTCCTGACTTGGGTGCCATAAAATCTTACAGGGGACCAGGCACTAGGGTCACACAGAGGACGCAGCACCTAGCATCTGCAGAGTTATGATTTCAGAAATATGAAAATATTTCATATTATAATCATGACATGAGGATGTTCTGTGTGCTGACAGTTTAAGCTTCAGAAACATAGAATTTGACAGCAGATAAGAACAATTCAGCCCATCTAGTCTGCCCAATTTTCTTGATGTAAGGGGTTTTAACCCCTATCAGTCATTGGTCAGGTCCTATAGTGAGAAAAGCTTTATGTCTATTCCACGCTTGTTTAAATTCCCTCCCTGTATTAGCCTCCCCCACTGCCCCTCCTTTCAAAAAAGCTTGCCTCTCGTACTTTGTTAAAGTACTTTGTTAAAGCACTGACAGAACAGTCCCACCAATGCTGCATTCTGCCTTGGGATTTTTACATCCTAAGTGCCTTATTTTACATTTATTAATATTAAACTGCAGCTGCCACACTCTTGACCATTCTTCTAATTTTCTTAAGTAATTCGCCATTTGAGTTGTTCCATCCAGAATGTCTACCCTGTTGCAGACCTTTGTATCATCTTCAAAAAGAAATACAATACCATTAACATCTTCTGTAACAAGTCCATTGAATATATACCATTAAACCTTCTGCCTCCTATTACTCAACCTTTGGCCTATCCATTAAACTATTCTGGCATTCTGGCAATTTACTTATAAGTCTTCTATGAGGAACAGTGTCAAATGCCTTACTAAAATCTAAATAGGCTATAGCAACAGCTCCTCTCTGGTCTATTACCTTAGTTACCAAGTCAAAAAATAAACTAAGTTAGTTCGACAAGATCTTGCTGTAGTAAACCTGGGCTGTCTCTGATCATTCAAACCATTTACTTCGAGATATTTAACCTATTTAGCATGGTTTCCATTAATTTGCCAGCTACTGATGTAAGGCTTACTGGTTGGCCGAGTCTTCCCTACTACTTTTTTGTGCAATGGTATCACGGTTACCAACTTCCAGTCTTCTGGAACTACTCCTGTCATTAGCATACCTGGGAACTTCTGGGCTTCGTCTACACGGAGCCTTCCCTTGCAGGACACGGCCAGGACTGCACAGTGGCGGTCCCACTGACGTTGGTGGGCTGCCCCACTGACGTTAATGGGAGTTCCTGCTGACGTTGGCCGCGTTTCCACTGATGTTAATGGGAGTTCCCAATGACGGGAAACACCCCCATTTAAAGGAAAAATGGACATGCTCCCGCGATCCGGAGGATTCAGGTCTTGACCCGGAGAGTTCCCAGGTATGGTCATTTGGGGTGAATGATAGGAAACATGGTGGGACATGGGTGACCTAACTGACAGATAGATAGGGGGTGTTTGGTACCTGTACATTTCTAATAACATAGGGGATGTTATCACACCAGAGTTATTAACAAGGTACTATAACAACAGAATATGAACTGCCAGGTTTTACAACCCAGCTCATTAGGAGTAAAGTGTCTGGGCTACACACTCCCCCCTCACATGACTGTCAAAGCATGGTCTCCCAGAGACAAAGAGAGAGATACCATAAGAATGGGAATTTGAGAGCAATTTCTTTATATTTTGGACCAGGGTCACATCGAGAGATTCCCACTGATTATTACTTTTGTTTTATGTAATTTTTCTGTGCTTTATCCCTGTTTTTTCAAGACTGTTTTATTTGTAATTTTTATATACCCTACTATTATTTTTGTAAAACACCGTGGCCATTTTTGCTGAGCTTAACTATAAAAATAATCATTTCTGGCCTTGTGCTCTAATTTTAAACTCAAAGCTTTTGACATAAATTTTACCTTTTTTACAAAATTCTGTTTTTTTTTATAGATTTTGAGTAGTTCAGGGGTCACTGACACCTCCTAAGGTATTTTTAAAAACCTTAACCCCTTCGTGACAAAGGCTGATTTTACTTTTTGTACCCTTCGTGACAATGGCCGTTTTAACATTTCTGCGCTGCTCGTGTTTACTTGTAATTTTCTTCTTTACCGTTTACTGAACCCACACACATTAGATATTGTTTTTTTCAGGACAAGAAGGGCTTTCTTTAGATGACATTGTTTTGATTGTATCATATTATTTACTATTAAAAAAAGTATAAAATATGGTGAAAAATTTAGAAAAAAATGACTGTTTCTAACTTTTAGTTGAAAAATCTTTTACTCATCTATAAAAGGTAATGAAAAAACCTGCTAAATAGATTCTACTATTTGTTTAGAAATACTGAGTTCACAAAACACCCCAATATGTGTTCAGCAACATCTCCTGAGCGCGGTGATACCCCACATGAATGATATTGCCTGGCTGTTTGGGGGCAAAAGGGCCACATTTGGGGCATGCGCATTTTCAATGTTGAACTTTGGCATTTGGGGATCCACTGCCCATGCCCTATTTGGTACATCTTTGAGCCGGGCCATTTCAGTATGCCCAATAAAGCCATATATTTTTGAAAACTAGACACCCCAGGGTATTTCAAATGCTAGTATTTTAACTCTTTCCATGCACCATATCTACCACCAGTCTTTGTCAAACTTTGTGGTAGTCATTTTTTTGCATTTGTTTTGTCACACACATTTTACTTCAGGTATGAATTAAAAAGTTATCGTATATGTCACTATCACAAAACACCCCAATATGTGTTTAGCAACATCTCCTGAGCGCAGTGATACCCCACATAAATGATTTTGCCTGGCTGTTTGGGGGCAAAAGGGCCACATTTGGAGCGTGCACATTTTTCAATGTGGAACTTTGGCATTTGGGGATCCACTGCCCATGCCCTATTTGGTACATCTTTGAGCCGGGCCATTTCAGTGTGCCCAATAAAGCCATATATTTTTGAAAACTAGACACCACAGGGTATTTTAAATGCTGGTATTTTAACTCTTTGCATGCACACATTTTACCACCAGCATTTTTTCAAAGTTTGCAGTAGTATTTTTGTGTGTGTATTTTTCCCACACACTTTATGTATGAATTTACAGCTCCTGGTATATGCCGCTGTCACACGACACCCCAATATGTGTTCAGCAACATCTCCTGAGTACAGTGATACCCCACATGCATGGGTTTGTCATTTTTGGGGGGAACTAAAAGGCCACATTTGGTACGTGTGTATTTTTCTAATTGGAAATTAGATGTGTGGCCATCCTTCCCCCCGTGTTATTTGGGACATTGTTGAATCCGGCCAATTCAATTTACCCCATCAAATCATAAATTTTTTAAAAGTAGACACCCCATGGGCATTTAATATGCCAGTATTTTAACTCTTTCCATGCGAGAATTGTTTTAAGCTAATGTGCTAATTTTAGGACTTGCTCACAAAAATATATTTTTTATATATATATTTTAAATTTTTTTTGCCTTTTTTAAAACATTTTTAAGATTTTTTTTCAACTTGAAGGTTCCCCTGATAGTGACATCAGAGGGAAATTATTTTTACATTTTACTGGTTTTTTACTATTTTTTTTCTAATGATTATTAATTTTATTTTATTTTTAATTTATTTTTTTCTAATCACACTGTGATTAGAAAGCTGAGCTCCACTGACTTGCATGGTTGAATGCAGTACCTGTATTCAGCCTGCAAGTGGAGCCAGAGTTCTCTAGAGGGTCAGGAGACCGTCTAGCGAACTTTTTCGTCTTTATTATTTTTTTTCCCGGGTCGCCGCCATCTTGCTGATGGCGAAGATCACCGGCAGCTGCGGCTGTGACCGCTCTCCGAAGCGGTCACAGTCCATCAAGAGGTAGGTGTTTGGTGTCGCTGGATGCCTCCTGATCGAGGCATTCCAGCGACACCATTTAAGTTTAGGAGGTGATCGTTGATCGCCTCCTAAACGCTTTTAAAATGGGCGTCCGCCGCCATACATTGTATGGCGGATGTTGACGCCCCGGGGAGGGGCCAGACATGGCCCCTGATTCCGATCATGGCGTTACTGAATGCCTCGAGGTCGAGGCATTACAGCAACGCCGTTTGGGTAAAAAAATCGATCACGGATCGATTTTTTTTTACCCGTTTTAACAAATGACGGTCCTGGCACGTCATTTGTCGTTAACGACATGTTTTTCCGTGACGTGCCCGGACCGGCAATTGTCATCAAGGGGTTAAATAACAAATGGTGGTGACAGCAAATAAAGTTTTGGGGTTGTAGGGTAAACATTTTTTGGGCTTAAGATGTAGTTGTTTGGGCCCTGCAGAAAGAGTGATGAGTGTGCCCACGGGCTGGTTTTTCAGCTCGGAGGCAGGAAGTGCTCTTGTGACACTTGTATAAAAAGATCTTTCAGCAGGTATGTCATACTAGCCCGTGCAATATTATGTCAATAGTCAAAGTGATGGCTTAGTAGCAATGCAATATTAGGTCACCCATTATGTTTTAAGGAGCTAGTCTGGGAACATTGCCAATAATGCCTATATTTAAGTATAAAGTCAGTGTAATAGCAGGAATAGTCATGACGTACCTTATGAGAAGTCAAAAGGACTTGTGACAACTGAATGAATATACTGGAAGATATATTGTAAAACACCAATCATTATATTGGATGGGCTGGTGTTGGTTTAACTCGCCTTGACAACAATAGAGGACTGCCTGCTCAGATTACGCCTCACATTTTGTATTTCTGTCAAATTAATTACTAGACTTATGCATTTTGATTCATCCGAACGGGTTTTTTTAACAAAAATGTCCTGTTTCGTGTGTATATAGGAATCTCTGATAACGAGTGAGATCCCCAACAAAACTGCCAAAACAATTTGCAAAAGTGCCAGAATTTCACTAGGATTCATCCTTGATGAGGTAAAGTGGGAAGGGAGAGGTGGTCTTATCAATGTTTATGTGATTGATGGGTCCACTAACCTGTGGGAGTTTTTCCTTTTTTTCACTCTGGCCAATGAGCTTTTACAAGAAGAAGGGGCAAACATTAGACGTATAAGTGTGCTAATGTCATTTTAACTTGTCAGTAGCAGCAATTACAGATTAATGAGAGTTGGGGTGAGATTGATGTTCATTGCTCATATACAATACCGCAAGTTCATTAATAAGGTATAGTGTTTATTTTAGTGTAGAATATTTACTGGTGTGGGATGGATTGGAGAAGCTATAGTATGCTACTGTAGTGTACTGCATCAGACATTTTTTCCAATTTATTTTGGGGTCAACACAAGAAAATATTTGTGACAAAATTTGCCTGTGCTTGCACACAGTGTGTTTTAGTTGTTTGTTAACCCCTTAAAGACCACTCTTGTTTTTTGAACACTAGACACCCAAAGGTAAATTAAATGCTGGTATTTTAACCCTTTCCATGCACTAATTCTACCACTAGCCTCAAAGTTTGTGGTAATAATTTCTTGTGTGTTTTTTATCACACAAATTGTAATTGAAGTATAAATTTCCAGCTCCTGTTATATATCACTGTCAAACAACACCCCAATATGTGTTCAGCAACATCTTCCAAGTACAGTTATACCATCCATGCATGGGTTTGTCGGGTTGTTAGCAGGGGTTAACCACCACATTTGGAAGGTGTACATTTTTTAACTTGAAATTTTGACATCTGGTCCTTCTGACCCCATGACTTCATCTTTGAAGCTGGCCAATTCAATTTACCCCATCAAACCATATATTTTTGAAAACTAGACACACCAAGGTATTTTAAATGCTGGTATTTTAACATTTCCCCTTCATAAATTCTACCATTAGCCTTTGCCAAAGTTTGTTTCTTTTGAATTTTTTTCACACAAAACTTCAGGTATGAATTTATAGCTCCTGATATATGTCACTGCCAAACAACATCCCCATTATGTGTTCAGCAACATCTCCCAAGTACAGTGATAATGCCCATGCATGGGTTTGTCTGGTTGTTTGGAAGGTAAAATGCCACAATTGGGAAGTGTGGATTTTTCAACTTGTAGTCCTACTGCACCCATGTCCTATTTTGGACATCTTTGGAGATGGCTAATTCAATTTACCCCATCAAACCATTTTTTTCTGAAAACTAGACAACCCAATGTATTTCAAATGCTGGTATTTTAACCCTTTTCTACCACCAGCCTTTGTCAAAATGTGTGGTAGTCATTTTTGTTTTCTCACACATTGTACTTTTGTTATATGTAACAGCCAAACAACATATCTCCTGAGTACAGTGATACCACCCATGCATGTGTCTGTCTGGTTGTTTGAAGGCTAAAAGGCCACTTTTGGGAACTGCGCTATTTTTTTTTCATTTTGACATCTGGTTAGTCTGCACCTACGCCATATTTGAGGAACTTCAATTTACCCCATCAAACCCTACATTTTTGGAAAGTAGACTGCCTTTTCTAAGCTTGTTAAATGCCATGACGTGCCAGGCATGTCACTGGTCATTATGGGTTAAATACTGTTTATAGAAATAAATGTTTCTACATACAATCGTTTAATACTGGCAGATGGTGCACAGAAAGCTGGTGTATTAGAAAGCTCTAATATTCAGGTCTGCTGTGGCAGGCGAACAAAGCTCTTCTTCCGCTAAGTTTTTCTTCATTATGGGCCAGCCAGAGGTAACTCAGATCGTCCTTACTGACCTAGGAACACCATTTGCTATCTAGTGGTGCCCATGTCAGCATAGCTCGTAATGGTTTAGGGACATTCACCAAAAAACGTACAAATGTAAAAAAAATGTACAAAAATCTGTTTTTTTTATATATATATATTTAGAGATACTCTTAAAAGCATAACATCTTTTTGTGTGTAATTATCACTTATGTACATTGACGTCTGCCTACTCTGGCAGTATTATATAGCTCTTATTATTATATATTATATATTTTAGGATTGCTTAGCATTTCATCACCTCAGTGATCTCTCAGTGGACTTTTATCTTTATCATGCCACAGGTTTGTAAGAGCCAGCTAATATCAAGAGCTGAGCTAGGCTGTGCAAACCAAAGCATGTTAAAGGTACCTTTCCTTTTCAGTTACAAAGGGATGTTTTGGGGATTTTACCATACGCATGACATGAATAAAATTGTTTTTTTAATAAAAAATAGAGTGAATGGTCCCCAGCATGCAGTCTAATCCAATTTATAGAGATAGTTTAATGCCCCTAACTGCCTTCCAAAGATGAATACATGTTAAAGTGCTTTATGAAACAGCTGGAAGAAAAAATATTGGGTTTGAATTCTTTAGCACATTCCATCCAGTCCACAAAAAAACATAACAAAATAATTTAGATTTAAAAAGTGCCATAGATGGTGCTTCAGGGTTCAGCCAATGATGAAGTAAAAAAAACATTTTTCCGGTTCCCATGTTTAGCTGATTTATTTTCTCTCATTTAGTGTACCCACATAATATATATATATATTTTTTATTATTATTATTTATTTATTTTGATTCAGGGCAAGAAGGGTTGGCCAATTACATTTACCCCATGAAACCAGATATTTTTGAAAACTAGACACCCCAGGGAATTTTAAATGGTGGTATTTGAACACTTCCCATGCACTAATTTTACCACTACACTACAAATTTTGTGGTGGTAATTAATTTGTAATAATATCGAGATGTGGTAGAATATGTCCCCTAAATGAGATATACAAATTGTTATGGGAAATTCCCATATATTCTAAAGTAGATAGTGCTTGTAGAAAAAATGTTTACTCGTATTTAGGTGTTTCTTCCCAATTTTAAGCTGTAACTTATTAGGTGTACTGTGGGTGGAAAAATACCACACGGTTGGTTTTATATTTGTTGAAGGAGAGCTGTCTCTGTTATTTAGAATATTTATTAGAATTTGCAAAACATGTAAATGTACTGTTACAATTTTGATACATACTGTTGCAATGTTAATACATAGGAGGATAGTTTGTCATCTAAATTACCGTGTATCTACCTTCTGGACTGCTGTGGAGATGCTTGTTCTCCAAGGGAAGAAACGGAAAGTTGTATTCCCTTTTCGCTTGTTTGGGGTGGAACAGTATAGCTCTTGAAAGTACCACCGAATATGTCCAGTGAGTGAAAGTGACTTCCTTGTCTACTCTTGGTTTGGAGATTTGTTGACCCTCTGGTAATTTTCTTTTTTATGTATTCTTATTTTGTTTGTGCCCTTTCTAGCAAGTGGGTTTCCAGCAACCGTTTAGAATGAGTGTGTTCTAAAATTCCTTGCTCAGAGAGGTTATGAATAACTGCCTGAAACGTCTCTCGCTCTCGCCTCTGTTTACATTCTTTGTTGACTTTCGCTACATATGAGATTATGTGTCCATGTATTAAGGCTTTTGTCGTCTCCTAAAAAAAGGAGAGGATCTTGTGCATGCTGTATGTTGTCATCCACATAATTACCCCATACTGTCTCTGTGATCTGAAATATGTAAAGTGTGTATTTTTGTGTCACCTACTCCCGACAGGAGATGTAATGAGATTAGAAAAGAGATTAGAAAAGAGTCAAGTCCTGTCAGTGCGTGATGAAACCCTGCCAGGTTTGCGGGTTTAGTGCTTGCCAGGAGTCAATCTCCATCTAATATACCATTTGAAAGATAATTTTGTTATCATGGCAGCTCTCAGTGGATGGGAAATATTAGGCAGCAAGTGAACATTTCATCCTCAAAGTTGATGTGTTAGAAGCAGGAAAAATGGGCAAGCATAAGGATCTGAGCAACTTTCACAAAGGCCATATTGTGATGGCTAGACGACTGGGTCAGAGTGTCTCTAAAACTGCAGCTCTTGTGGGCTGTTACCGGTCTGCAGTGGTCAGTAGATCAAAAGGGGTCCAGGGAAGGAAAAAAGATAGCAACTGAGTCAGGGGCGGCCAAGCCTTATTGATACACGTGGGGGGGAGGCTATGATGTATGTGATGTATGTATTAAAATAAATAAAAGAGCATGCTCATCCAAACCACTGGTAGTGTGATTGACCTGTATGGTGTCACTAATAAATTATCTTTATTCGGTTTGGGTATCAGAATTGTGCGAGCCTCAGTCATAGAATGTAACTGAATGTATCCAATAAACAGACCCGTCAAAGTAGGGAAAGTGACTGGTAAAATTCCCTCAGGTACCCATAAGCCCCGGGGCTTTCCCGGTCTTAAGGGATCAGACCACCTCCTTTTCTGTGATAGGATAGTAGAGCGATCCTCATCTGGTGATCATCAGATTATAAAAATCATGATAGTATTCCATGAAAGCCCTAAAATTGGGATAGTTTGTTACCCCATCTGTAAAATGACCTACAGGAGTAGTCCAGTAGGGCCTAGGACCTGGTATGAGGAAAGCATGCAGAAGATGTTTGGCCCGAGTGTATGCCACATTGCATCAAGTGATGTAGGTGGTTTTAACGCATATGCTGAGCAAAACATCTTCCAAAGGGTGTCATTAATTTTTGATGTGTAAAAAAAAAAAAGAAATTATGATTATAGAAGTGCAAATTTGAAATATGTGTTATTAAATTAAACTGTATATTGGATTTTGAATTAAAAGTGTATGTAACTCTTTCTCCTGTAGAGAACTCTAAACCCTTTGAACTCACCATAACCGTGAGTTGAAAGGGTTTAGAGTTCTCTACAGTGCTCCCACCATTTCTTATCAAAGTCTTAGGCTTTACTGGTAAAGTATATTAAGGGTTATCTTTGAATTAAGGTATATTGTGTGTGTGAACAGAATATAGTAATGTCTGGGGATGTTGCAGCTTCCAAGTACTTATTGGAATATTTAGTAGAAATAACAATGGGCTGCATGCCAACAATCTTCCATTGTGCCCGTTGACAACTGCATACCCACAGATCCACCCAGGGAACAGGTGTCAAATACACACAGCTGATCAACAAAGTGCCTTCAGCGTGAACAAATAAATATTTAGGCTTCACACTCCACAAAGTCTTAAAGTGTGAAGCATGAGTACTTATTTGAGAATTTAGTAGAGCCAGCAATGCAATCATTAGCATGTCATAGAAATTATCATTACTTCTGGTCAGAGTTGAACTCTAGGCCCTCTCAGGGCCGGCCCAAGGCAAAATGCCGCCTGGGGCGAATTTTAAAATGCCGCCCCCCCATTTATCTACCCTTCCTCTCCCTCCCTCCCTCCCTATTATCTACCCTTACCCCCTCCCCTTGTACTTACCTTTCAGCAGTCCTGCGGCGAGTCCAGTCCGTCGCTGGACCTCAAGGTGAGAGAACTACAGAAGGGGAGAGGGTAGATCGTGAGTAGGGGGAGGGAGAGGGAGAGGGGTTAGAAAGTGATAAGGGAGGGAGAGGGGTTAGAAAGTGATAAGGGAGGGAGAGGGGTTAGAAAGTGATAAGGGAAGGAGAGGGGGTAGAAAGTGATAAGGGAATGAGGGGGGGTAGATAGTGAGAAAGGGGGAGAGGGGGTAGATATTGAGGAAGAGGGTAGTAATGAAATGGGTTAGAAAGTGACAAGGGAGGGAAAGGGGGTAGATATAAGTAAACAGTGTGAATTAATGTGTGAATGTATTGTTTGAATGAGGGAGAGCATGAGTTAATGTGTGGATGAATTGTCTGAATGAGGGAGAGCATGAGTTAATGTGTGGATGAGTTGTCTGAATGAGAGAGAGCATGAGTTAATGTGTGGATGAGTTGTCTGAATGAAAGTGTGAATTAGTGAGTGACTGTAAAAGTGTTTGTGTGTATCATAGATGTATAATTGTGGAAGGGCAAAGATGGCACTAGCAGGAGGTTTGAGCCTTGGGGACCAAGATGTCACAGGCAGGGTGTATATGGGACAAAGATGGCACAGGCCGGACTGTTTGGGGACAAAGTTGACTTGTGCTGGGCTATTTGGGGACAAAGATGTCAAATCTAATGTGTGTTATCTGGGTGCTGGTCAGGTTCTATGTGGGCAGTGTGGACGCCAGGGCTGGCTTTGGGGTGTGCAACCTGTGATCTATGCCTGTAATTTAGGGGGTTTTAAATACACCTTTTAATGCCGTGTTTTTATGTGAATTCCAGTTGATCTATACCTGCAAAGCTGTTTTTTTGTGTTATTCTGTAGATCCATATCTGCTATGTTATGTTTCCATACATTATTTATGTAGACCTGCAAATACAGGGTTAATATGTCTTATTCAGTTAATACCTGAAATGCTGTTTCCATGTATTTATTTGATCTATACCTGCGATGCTACATTTCATATATTATTATGGTTTACCTGCAAATACAGGATTTGTATGTCTGATTCTGTTTATTTGATATATACCTTCAGTGCTGAGCTCACCAGTGAATTTCAATTGATCTGGGTTTGTGTGTTGATCTATACTTGCTATCGGCAGCAGGGTCTAATATTTATATATATATATTTATATATATATATCGGCAGCAGGGACTAATATTTATATATATATGGGCAGCAGGGGCTAATAAATGGGTTTTAGATATTTGGACAGGGGCGCAATTTCAGTGCTTGCCATAGGCACTATTTTCAGTAGATACGCCTCTGTGAAAGAAGCATCTGCAAGACAATTGGACTACTGTTAACACTGTTGTATACCACACTCCAACATCAGTGGATCTGAGTATGAAGCATTCAGTATGTTTTGTGTACAGGTTATGGATAGGATTAATGAATGGTTGACCTAAATAGTACAATTTTAGAATTCCGAATAAGAGAGGCCAGGCAACTCAATCGAATGCTTTCTCAGCATTTAAACTAAGAGGTATGTACCTGGTCTGATGCAACCTAGCATCCCTGTCACTGTATTCCTTTAATATAATCCAATTGATGCCCTGTGAGAAGGGAAGGAACACATGCTTGTATCTGATCTGTAATTACTTTGGTCAAAATTGTAATGTCTTGATTTAGGAGAGTGATTGGCAGGTAAGATTGAATGTCAATTTGATCTTTGTTTAGCTTAAGTAGAAAAATAGCTCTTACTGTTGTAAGGGACTGAATTGGTACATTGTCAAACAATATCTCATTATATAGATAGTTTAGAGCAGGGATTATATAGGTATAGAGGACTATATAGATATTTTTTAGTATTAAGGGTCCATCTGGTCCAGTGGTTTTGTTATAATTAAGTCTGAAATGGCAAGCTTTACCTCTTCTTTTACAGGAGCATTGTCTCTTTCTGATTATTAGTCATTTTGGGTATATGAGCAATTGAAATAAACCCTGGAAATAATCTACAAAGGCTTGACTAAAAATCCTCCACAGAGGTCATTATTTTTGTTATTTCTGATCCCAGACATTGTGTGCCTAGGTTTTTACGTGTTTGCTAACCTTGCCAAAAATCCCCTAAAACAGGCAAAGTTAGCAAACCCATAAAAATCGCGCAGGAGAGACTCCAGTTGGGAAGGTCAAGCTCAACCATACAGCAGCATCATATGATATCAGAATAATAATTTCTAATTGGGAAACCACACGAAGAAGGTGACCAAAGTATTCTAGAACTTGAGTCATGTGCCATTGGAGTATGTGTATAGCCCCTGACTGGGATCAACAAGCATGACTAGTGCATCAGCAAATTGGTACCATTTGTCAGTCGGGTAGGAAGGTGCATTTAATTACCAAAAATCACATGTCATTTCATTCTAAATACATAAATATTAATATGTAGTTGGTCCCCCCCTTTGCAGCTATAACAGCTTCCACTCTTTTGGGAAGGTTTTCCACAAGATTTTTCTGGGAATTTCTGCCCATTCACTCAGTAGAGCTTTTGCGAGGTCTGGCACTGATGTTGGATGAGAAGGCCTGCCTTGCAATATCTGTTTCAGTTCACCACAAAGATGTTTGATTTGGCTAAGGTGAGGGTTTGGTGGGGCCAGTCAAGTTCTTCCACAACAAACTCATCCAACTATGTCTTTATGGCCGTGCTCTGTGCACTGGGGCACAGTCATGCTGAAAAGGCCATTCCCCACATCGTTTTAACAAAGCTGGAAGAAAAGCATTATCCAAAATGCCTTGGTATGTCGAAGGGGACATACCAAGACATTTTGGACAAAAAAGTCACTGTTGGTGCAATGGTCAGGTGTTCCAATACTTTTGTCCATATACAGTGTATGCTACTCAGAAGGTTCCTGAATAATGTAATGCCAGTTCTCTCCTCTCTGCATCAGAAATTTAATGAGTTTAGAGATTTATATTGCGTGTTAATTTACCCCTTTTTCCTGTGAGTCTTTTGAAGGAACACCACATTGAGCGATGGTTACATAAATAGGATGTAACTTTGTCACATATCAAAGGGGAGTTTAAACCTGACACTTTCCATGAAAGAATTTTGAGAAAGACATTTTGTGAAATGATTTGAGATGGGTGATGGGAGCAAAGGCAAGCGCTGGTCATTTATAAAGTACCAGTTACATAAAGGAGAAATTGATGTAATCAAGGCTCTTCCTTTAACCCCTTAAGGATCGGGCTTATTTTTTCTTTTTGTACCCTTTGGGACTAAGGCTGTTTTAACACTTTTGCGGTGCTTGTGTTCAGCTGCAATTTTCACCTCAACCATTTAGAGTACCCACACAAGTTATATATATTGTTTTTTTTCAGATGGGCTTTCTTCAGATACCATTATTTTGATCGTATCATCTTATTTACTATATAAAAAAAAAATACTAAAACATGGTGACATTTTGGGGGGAAAAAAAGCACCTTTTATTTGAAAAAACTTTTACTCACCTACAAAATGAAGTAAAAAACCTAGCTAAATAGATTCTACTATTTGTCCTGAGTTGAGAAATGCCCACAGTTTTTATGCTTTTTTGCAAGTTGTAGGGCAATAAGTACAAGTAGCGTTTTATGATTTCCAAACCTTTTTTTCCCAAATCTGGTCATTCTGCCTCCATCTCTACTTCTTTGAAGCCGATTAACTCAATCTATCCCCATTAACTCAATGATACCCCACATGCATAGGTTTGTCCGAGTGTTTCACTGGTAATAGGCTACTTGTGTAATTCAGGTTTTCTTTGGAACATCTTTGAAGCCGGCTACTTCAATTTACCCCATCAAACTATATATTTTTGAAAAATAGACACCCCAAGGTATTTTAACCCTTTTATGCATGATATTCGACCACCTGCCTTTGCCAAAGTTTGTGGTATTTTTTTTTTCCCCACACAAATTGTACTTCAGGAATGAATTCATAACTCCTCGTATGCATCACTATCAAACACCCCAATATGTGTTCAGCAACATCTCCCGATAGCAGTGATACCCCACATGCATTGGTTTGTCGGGTTGCTTGGGATTTCAAATGCCACATTTGGGAAGTGTACTTTTTTTGTGCCTATTCCCTATCTTTGAGCCCAGTCACTCCAATTTACCCCAAACCAATGAGTACCAATTCATTACAAATGTAACCATTTATTTTTTTATCAAATTAGACACCCCTTGGGTATTTGAAATGCTCTTATTTTAACTCTATCTTCTCAAAAATCTCAATATAGAAAGCGCTAATTTTAGCACTTGCTCAAAATAAAAAAAAAAAATTTTTTATTCTTTTTTGGACTTTTTTTTTACATTTTGCTGGTACAGGATGGATCCTCTGTTGACATCACTGCATAAATATGTTTAAATGTTAGCACATTCTTTTATAAATTTTTAAATATTTTTATTTTTTGAATATTTTAATAATCATATTGTGATAAGAAAGCTGGGCTCCATTGACTTGCATGGTTGAATGCAGTACCTGTATTCAACCTGCAAGTGGAGCAGGATTCTAGAGAGACTCTCCTGAGGATTCTTTCAAAATATATTTTTTTTATATAAAGGGTGCCACCCTCTTGCGAGTGGAAAAGTCACTCACAGTGGAGGTTGTGACCACTCACCTGGGGTGGGTGTTTGTCGCTGAATGCCTTGTGATAGAGGTATTTCAGCGAAGTTTAGAAGGTGATCGTTGTATGGCAGATGTTGACACCCTGGGGAGGGGCCTGATGCCGATCTCCGCATTACTGAATGCCTCGACATCGAGGCATTACAGCAACGCCGTTTTAGAGAGGAAAGTGATCATTGATCACTTTCTACGCTTATTTAATGACAGTTCAGGACTGTCAAAGGTCGTTCAGTCCATTTTTGCGTGACAGCCCTGAACTGTCAAAGGTCCCTAAGGGGGTTAAGGGCAACATTGGCAATAAAAGGACTCAACAGAGCAGATGAAGCAATAGAGCAATGATCTCTCTCCAATACTGATGGAAGGCTACCATATGGGACTTCTCATCAGACACTTCTTAGTCCTGAACAGACCTACCATCCCAACATTTTAAAGATATTATAAAACCAGACCTTCAGGGAGGTTAGTAATGTATAGGCATCATTCATGCAGAACTTGTACCACAATTCACCCTACACGTTTAACCCTTGTCTTGACTGCTATGGAGACAAAAAAAAAACCACCACAAGGCAAAGTGAAATGGTCATTTCAGAAGAATTTTGTATAAATGAATTACAATTTTATGTAATGATGAAGTCTTAACAAAAGACATATTAATGGCCACTTTAGCTTACAAATTTAATTTACAGTAAATGTCATACTGTATCATTTACTGTGAGAGATTTTATTTTCTCATATATACACTCACTGGTCCCTTTTTTAGGTACACCTTGCTAGTGCCGGTGGGACCTCTTTTGTCTTCTCTTCGTGGCACACTTTATACAAGGTGCTGGAAACATTCCTCAGATTTTGGTCTGTACGGCCATGATGACATCACGCAGTTGCTGTAGATTTGTCGGCTGCACATCCATGATGCAAATCTCCCATTCTACCACATCCCAAAGGTGCTCTGTTGCATTGAGATCTGGTGACTGGAGGCCATTGGAGCACAGTGAACTCATGGTCATGTTCAAGAAACCAGTTTGAGATAATTGAGTCTTGACACCAGTCCAATTTAAAACAAAAGTAACAGAGGGAATGTACTAGTATCTATACACCGTATTGGCTCGGATATAGGCCGCCCCCGTATATAGGCCGCACCCTAAAAGTTTGGTGCTTTTTTAAAGAAAACGTTTTTTTCTTTAAAAAAGCACCAAAAAACATGCTGCCACTCTGTCTCCCCCCCCGAGATATGCTGCCACTGTCCTCCTCCCCCCACCCGAGATATGCTGCCACTGTCCCCCCCCCCGAGATATGCTGCCACTCTGCCCCCCCCGACTTACCAGAGCAGACTCCCGGGTGTCTTGCGGGGTACATCTACGCAATACGGATGTGCCGGCACCGGAAGTTGTATACGCGTATTGCGTAGATTTCCCCTCGCCGGCCCCGCAAGACACCCGGGAGTCTGCTCTGGTAAGTCTTGGGGGCAGAGGTAAAACGCATCGTGCAGACGGTCACCGTGGGAATTCCCGGCAAGGGAGATTGTTAAAGCACATCGTGCAGATGTGCCGGCAGCGGAGGCTGTTTACCCGCATCGCCGCAGCCGGCGACCGTCCTCACGATGCGCTTAGACAACCTCCCGTGCCGGCACCCCCCCCAGTGGAAAGTGCTGGCAGGGGAGGCTGTCTGAGCGTATCGGAGAGTAGGATGCAGGTCCCCTGGCGTCGGGCGGTAGACCCTGAATATAGGCCGCACCCCCACTTTAAAGACTTAAAGTGGGGGAAAAAAGTGCGGCCTATATTCGAGCCAATACGGTATGTGCCATCTAAAGCCTCTACTGTACAGGACAGCTGAAACACATACAAGTCAGGGCTTCAACTAATCGTAGCAAATGGTTACTGCTTAACCCCTTCGTGACAAAGGCTGATTTTACTTTTTGTACCCTTTGGGACAATGGCCGTTTTAACATTTATGCTCGTGTTTAGCTGTAATGTTCTTCTTTCCCGTTTACTGAACCCACACAAGTTATATATTGTTTTTTTCAGGACAAGAAGAGCTTTCTTTAGTTTAGCATTGTTTTGATTGTATCATTATTTACTATTAAAAAAGTATGAAATATGGTGAAAAATTTAGAAAAAAATTACTTTTTCTAACTTTTAGTTGAAAAATCATTTACTCATCTATAAAAGGTAATAAAAAAACCTGCTAAATAGATTCTACTATTTGTCCTGAGTTTAGAAATACCCAATGTTTTTGTTTTTTTTTTACACGTTATGGGGCAATAAGTACAGGTAGCGTTTTGCTATTTCAAAGCCAAATCTGGTAATTCTTCCCCATGTGCCATTTCGGGTATCTTTGAAGCCGGCCACTGCAATTTACCCCATCAAATCATATATTTTTGAAAACTAGACACCCCAGGGTATTTCAAATGCTAGTATTTTAACTTTCCATGCACCATATCTACCACCAGTCTTTGTCAAACTTTGTGGTAGTCATTTTTTTGCATTTGTTGTCACACACATTTTACTTCAGGTATGAATTAAAAAGTTCTCGTATATGTCACTATCACAAAACACCCCAATATGTGTTCAGCAACATCTCCTGAGCGCAGTGATACCTCACATGAATGATTTTGCCTGGCTGTTTGGGGGCAAAAGGGCCACATTTGGAGCGTGCACATTTTTCAATGTGGAACTTTGGCATTTGGGGAGCCACTGCCCATGCCCTATTTGGTATATCTTTGAGCCGGGCCATTTCAGTGTGCCCAATAAAGCCATATATTTTTGAAAACTAGACACCCCAGGGTATTTCAAATGCTAGTATTTTAACTCTTTGCATGCACACATTTTACCACCAGCATTTTTTCAACGTTGCAGTAGTATTTTTGTGTGTTTCCCCCCCCACACACACACATACTTTATGTATGAATTTACAGCTCCTGGTATATGCCGCTGTCACACGACACCCCAATATGTGTTCAGCAACATCTCCTGAGTACAGTGATACCCCACATGCATGGGTTTGTCATTTTTGGGGGAACTAAGGCCACATTTGGGACGTTTGCATTTTTCTAATTGGAAATTAGATGTGTGGCCATCCTTCCCCCCGTGTTAATTGGGACATTGTTGAATCCGGCCAATTCAGTTTACCTCATCAGATCATACATTTTTTTATTTTTTTTTTTTTAAAGTAGACACCCCATAGGCATTTAATATGCCAGTATTTTAACTCTTTCCATGTGAGCTAATGTGCTAATTTTATGACTTGCTCACAAAAATATATATATATTTTTTTATTTTTCTCAACTTGAAGACATCAGTAGGAAATTATTTTTACATTTTACTGTTTAGCTATTTTTTTCTAACTGTTAATTTTATTTTATTTATTTTTACGAATCACACTGATTAGAAAGCTGGGCTTCGTTGACTTGCATGGTTGAATGCAGTACCTGTATTCAACCTGCAAGTGGAGCCAGAGTTCTCTAGAGGGTCTGGAGACCATCTTGCCAACTTTTTCATCTTTATTATTTTTTTTCCCCGGGCCGCCGCCATCTTGCGGATGGTGAAGATTACTTGCAGCTGCGACCGCTCTCCAGAGCGGTCACAGTCCGTCCTGGGGTAAGTGTTTGGTGTCGCTGAATGCCTCCTGATCAAGGCATTCCAGCGACACCATTTAAGTTTAGGAGGTGGTCGTTGATGGCCTCCTAAACGCTTTTAAAACGGGCGTCTGCCGCCATACAATGTATGGCGGATGTCGACGCCCCGGGGAGGGACATGGCCCCTAGTGCCAATCGTAGCGTTGCTGAATGCCTCGAGGTCGAGGCATTACAGCAACACCGTTTGGGTGCAGAAAGCGAACGCTGCACCCGTTTAAGGTCATACACCCCTGGCACGTCAATTGTCGTTAACCGTTCGTTTTCCGGTGACGTACCCGGACCGTCAATTGTCATCAAGGGGTTAAACTGCATCAAGAGAATCACTGGCAGACATGCATGCACCATAACATTAGAACAAAAAGTCATCTTGAGCCAAAGGACAGTTACATTTATTTAGACAGAGCGGGGGGTGGGGTCTTTCCTTAGTCTAACTTTTACGCTCAGTTTAGGCACTTCTGCTTGCATCCTTATATCCACGACACTAGCCACACAAAGGCATTAAATAAGAGTCAGCCTGGGCAACATGTCAATGAGGTATGTGTTAAAACGTTAACCATGCTATTGGCCCTTAACAGTTAATGCAAGCCATCACACCCATCTGTTTATCACAAAAACTGGCTTAAAAAAAAAAAAGCCACTTAAAAAATGCATTCAGCAGCTCAATACAACAACAAGATATTTCTCTCTTTATTTAGATGTTTAAGCTTTCATACTAGATTTTACAAGCTGGTGAACACTGGAAACTTATTCCCACAGAACTAACACCACACAGTCCCAAGACAGTATAAATACATGGTTGAGCTAACATTAATACAGATCACTGTTTTATCATTACATAGTAAAACAAATCATCAAGTATTTAAGTTACACTGCCCAAAAGGCATACAAAATAGACATTGAGCTCTGCACTGGCTGTAGCAGAATCTCCAGGGGAAAAAAAAATTACAAAGCATTGAAAATGCTGAAAGTGTACAGAAGAAATGACAAGTTCAGAAATCTAAGAATTTAGCTACATTAAAGCACATACACTTTAAAAATATTTACGAAAAAAGGGGTTTCTATAATTCCTGCACAAGACAAAGGCAACATTTTACTAGAATAAGAAAAATAGGAAGATATGGTCCTCCATATCCAGGAGCACCGATAGGTGCATACATATATGACAGTAAGGCTTTGGGGACTTGTACAATGTGGTAGGTGTGCTTCTGTAACAAACATTCCCCCAAAAGTGGATATGATCTCATGAATTAAATGGTGCAATGGCAGCAAAGAAATGGGAAGTAGTGATAATTTATGCAACGCTGAAATGTTATGCAAATTTCACTTAAACCATGGGAGAAGCTGTAACAATACCACTAGCTTTCATCCAATACGAATCCACACCTACCTAATTTATGGAAACCGAGATGTATAAAAATAAGGATCTACATGATTAAAATTGTGCTGGGATGGGCATTTTCTCTACAAATTTACTTCTAATTGTACTTTTCAGAACACCAATGACCGTTTTAAAACTGCATGAGCAAAGTACATAAGCAAGGAGAACATTTATATACCACAAGTAAGCAAACCGAAGCTCAGTTCCATGGATATTAATTTAATCAACAGCAGCTTTACTGAAAGCTGTCAGACATGTTTGGACATTTCTGAAAGCTTCACTTGACCTATAAAACATTAACTGTGAATTAGCATTCAAGCCAGCCAAAGTCTACTTTTCCTCCCTGTAGTCAGCAGCATATAATAGTGACCATCTTATTGAATGCAGCAGTTGTTTCGGTGACCGTTTGAATCTTTAAAGCGTAAACGCATCTTGGGACGATACTTCTCTAAGTAGAGCAACTGCTTGCTGTTGAAGGCTCCTCTGCGTTTTCTATAAAAAAAAAAAAGTTTAAAGTTTATGCAATAGTGTCGCAGCTTGCCTAAATCAGATATAAAATATTTTGTTTTCTTGTGAACATCTGCACTGAAGTCCAATTTACCATTACACTCATGGGCCCCCGCCAGATTTTTCTATTAGGACTTTTTGCTAGCGCAGGTGGGTTAGAGGCCGACACTACTTAATGCAGCACCCATCCACACAGGCTACACAAAAAAAAAAAAAAACTCAACTTAGTTGACACATGTATGGATATTTAAGTTTGGCACAAAAAGGACATACCATAGCAGTACTACTCAAGATCAGATACCTGCATATAGGAACATACTATATAAAATGGGTTTACTGGTACAGGATGTGCAACAGTAAGAATAATCTTGCCTATTCACTTCAAATAAGGACTTATACTTACTGCCTTATAAACTGCACAGCATCTTCATATTTCATTCCACATTCAATGAGTGCAAGTGCAACAAGCACTGGAGCCCTAAAAAAAAAAACAAGTTAAATGAAAAGTTAAATGCTAGAATCGGACAGAAGTGGTCAAATTCTGGAGGTTCAGCTTGTACCAGTAAACTGTACACATCATCCATGCAGCTATTTCCAATAGCGTGCTCTTTAATGCCTCAAATACACATACCCTTAAGTGGTTGCAGTACAAGTCATTTGAGACTGATTGAAATGTTTGCAAGAACTGTATTGGTTCCAAGAGAAGTCTGATGTTTTTCACAATGTTGAGCCATACAGAGAAGTTAGTTAGGTTAAGGATACAATTACTTTCGTTTTTCAGGATTTCATCTCAGACTAGGTTCTTCTTACATATATCAAGATATATTTTAGATTTTATGAGATGACACCCATGGCTTACTACATTGTGTTTCAATACCAGATTCTCTATATTTTCACATACAAAACATTTTGTATTAAATAGTATTTAACAGCTCACTTACAAAAGCTCTTTGTAGCTTGGTGCTAAATTTACAACTTTTCTAGTTTGCATACTAGCTGAACAGCTTTCTAAACTTCTCACTAGGTAGATATGTTTGGCAAATAGGGGTTTGTTGACATTTAACCAAGTCAGCTTTTCATTGTCTACCAGCACTTTAAGAACCAGTACTTTCAATAGATCAGTGTAAGAAATGACAAACTTATTACATTTTAGATAAAAGGTTCAAGGTGCAAAGGTCTTGCACAGGACAGACATTTTTCTAGTCTTTACAGATGTAACCCCACCTCAAAGTACAAGCATGGTAATAGCTTACCTTCCAAGCCCAGCTACACAATGCACTGCAATACAGCAGCCAGGTTCTTCACGAAATTTCCATTTCAAGAGATTCAACCAATCATCGACAATCTGATTAGATGGTGGAGCACCATCGTCAAAGGGCCAGTCCTTAATGAGAAGAATATTTTAATGTATAGACTATTTTAACTATGGTTATCATAACGCCTAAGATTTTCTCATTGAATGCTACAAAGTTAGTTCATTTTCTACATATTATATAAATATAGATCACACAAAAATCAATTCTATAACATGGAAATGTAGTGATGTTACATACCAGAACCTGAATGCCCTCTTTTTCTACCAATGCAGTGTCGTAAGTGGCCTCACAAACTCTCACTACTGTCGTTACACCATATTTTTTAAGCTCCTAGGAAACAGAATAAAAAAGGTTTATAAGAGCACAGTTCATTACAAATGCAGCCTTTTTGGGGGGGGGGGGGGCATTGTAGATACATGGTTCTGGAGCACTGCATCTAGATTCCTGCCACAAATCCTACAGTCAAAGTTTAAATTTTAGCTACTAAAGATACATTTATATATATTTTTCCTTTTAAGTCTGCATTTAGATTTTTTTTTGGGGGGGGGGGGCGCTCACCTTTATAAGGTTTAGCAAAAGTTTTATCTGCTGAAATACAACATTGTTGCAATGGTTCAGATATTGCGTTTAACCATTATCCCCATGGAAGCAGATATGATTTTCAGTAGCTGATCACAACTCTAGTTCTTGGTTCAGCATTTTCAAAAAAGTCTGAACCGGTAACTACAGCTGAGATCAGTTGATGAAAATCATGCAGATGATCATAACAGGGAGCCAACATTGAGGGCACTATGGTATACAAATGGAGTAAGGTATAAGAGCTGCAAACATGATGTGGCATTGCATAACACAAATGGATGTTACACTCCTGGTACATCCAAGATTGCAGTAGGTTTAGACTGTGGTATGGAACAGGGCTCGCCAAACCAGGCACCTGGGGTTTTGCAAGACAAAGGAGTAAAAACTGTACAGGGCTGTCTAACTGATGCACCCTATGGTTTCCTGCGAAGGTTCTGTGCCAATTCCGTGACCCTGCTGGGCATTCCATGGGAGTATTTACTAGGCCCCACTTAGGGTACTGTATTCGCCATGGTAGAAGGTAAGCAGCATGTGTGTATGAGTAGGACATTAGCTTGCATCTGTTACTGTATGCTTGGCCACGGCAGTAGACGAGTTGCAGGAAGCTTGCATGTTCTGCAGACCGGTCTCCAAGAGGGAGCAACGTACGCATTTATACTAGTCTATAAGTTTAAACAAGCCAATATAGTGTGAATATGGTTTAATATGAAACCTCGAAATAACTTAATCTTTGGCAGGTACACTAAAAGAAAAACGCTTGAAGTTATGGTGTAATATACCCATTGTCATGGGTTAACTGCAGCACTGTAGAAAGCGGTGCTGCACTGTATGTTGTGTGTCTTATTGCCCCAATAATCACCCTTTGTGTGGATCCCCGATATATAAGCACAAATATAACCACACAGCCAATCACATGCACAATTTAGAGCATGATTTTTCACCAGTTAATTCACAGACCCAATTTTTGGTGCATGAGTAGACACATCTGTTAACCTGCCAGAATTGCAAGTAGAAAAGCCTTCAAAATGTTTAGATATTCCTTATTTCAGTCTGAAAACACTTCACATTTCTTTGCAAGACAGGCATTCAAGAGGCAGTATAAAATGAGTTTATGGAAAGTTTCATGTCTGGTCTTATCACTGTAGCAACCAACTGCCTGATGAAATGGAACAAACCAGATAATAAGAACCTTTGTCTAAAACCCCAATAAAAAAAATGTAACTTAAAATGTTTATATGACATACCTCAATAAATTTGTTTAATGTTGCATTGGTCGGATTGTGTGTGATAAGGAATCTCATGTTCTTATAGGTTATCTCAACTGGAGCAGGGCGGTTCATACGAGCCATTTTGAAGATAGAAGTGTGCAGCAATTTGTTTGATAAAAAAAAAAATTATATAACGGAAGTCAGCTTCACTCTACTCCACGTAAAATTCAGTGCTAGCGTGGATGGAAGCAATGGAAGTGAAATGAACCTCCTTCACGAGAAGCAGCAAATCTCCAATCCAGTAATACTGAGGCAAAACAAATGCAGTGGACCGAGATTTACCCCATCCAGATTTCAGCCCCTTAAACAAAGTGCTCTTCCTAAATCAATCCAACACTTATTGTTGGATTTCTCTTATGGGGGTTTCTTGGTGGAGTAGTAATGAATTTCTTTTACAGTTCACTTGTCTGCATAGAGGTCATGCTGTGCCTGGCAGTAGTCTCCACTGCCCTTCAGAAACTCCATAAATGTGTGACCAAGAACACCACAGAACTGCTGTAAAGGAAAGAGGAAAAAGTTGTTACAAATACCAGAAATAAAGCCATAATAAATCAACCTGCTAACACTTTCCCTGAGCTGAGCATCCACCCCTCCACCATTATCTTGAAGTGGATACCAGAGCTCAACATCTGTTAATGGGCACCCTATAATGGACACAAATTGGAAACCACACTATATGCCAATGATTTTAAACTACTTGAAGTTATTAAATATATTGTTGTGGTATGCATTTAAAAGACAGCCCCATTTGTTCTGAAATGTATAGTGTGTGGGTTCCCCAGTTGAGAAGCAACAGTAACAGTTGTAAGCTGGCTCAGTACACAATTTTTCATTGCTGCCTACTGTAAGCCAGTTAGACAACTATAAGATATATACAGGCGGCAACCAACTGAAAATAAAACCATCATACAAAACACAATTAGTTTCGAGACTTCTTGTAGCTGACCAAGTTAATAAATCAGTGGGGGAAAAAGTAGTGATTAGATAACAGCATATTTGGTTTACCAGGGTGAACAAATACATTTCTTACAATAGTCAGGATTCCTTCGTAATCTTGATGTTTTCATGAAAGTGGCAAAATAGTTGCCAGGTAACAGTTTTGTCAGAACCAGCATCTATTACTTTGTTCTAAGCAAGGTCTGAGTATCCACCGATCAGAAATGGCAAGCTACAATCACAGGCGCAAAACAAATGACTGCTAGTACCGAGCACGTATATGGGATTTAACAAAAATGTAAGACATCTGGATACATTATTGCTTGAATATCTCAATTTTAATATTGTAGTACAAGACTGAACCGAAACTGAGAATAACCCAAGATTACACAATCTTAAAGGGTTAAAGATTTTATACAGAACCTAGACTGTATAAGTAAAAAAAACATGTGATAGTTTGGCTTGAAGAGAATGCAATCTATTGATTTGGACACTTGTTCAAAGGCTATGGAAGATACCATTTGGCAGCTATTTTACTCCTTGAGTGGGCTGTTTTTTGTACCCTTTGCTTGTGTTTAACCAATTTTCTCCTCATTTACTGGTTAATTTTGTTTAAGAAGTGCCATTTCAAGACCATTTTTTTCTTCAAACTTTGTTATCTTACCTTCATCTCCTATTGAGGACATCTTTGAAGCCAACCAAATAAATTTTCGTTATCAAACCATATATTTGAGAACTAGACAACCCATGTTATTTCAAATAGTAATTTAATGCACTACCACCAGCAGCTTTAGGTAGTAATTTGTTTTGACTTTCCTCCCCCACACATTGCACTTCAGGTATATGGTCTATGTCACTGCCAAACACCAGGGATGCACCGATATATCGGTGGCCAAAATATAACGGCCGAAAAGGGTATTATCGTCAAAATAATCATCTGCAGGGGACAAGCTGCTTACCCGCGCGAGCAGCATCTCTTATACTGGCCAGAAGCATGAACCCAGCGGAGTCATGTGAACGCATGTCACATGACTGCTCTGTTCCTTCTTCCCCTGGGGCAGGGCAAAAATAAGTTTTTCACACAGATCGAAGCAGCAGAGTCCCTGCAGAAGTCTGCGAGTGAGATCTGCAGTTCAAGTAAGGGGATGGGGAGGGTGTATGAGCACATACGTGTGATTAAGGGAATGAATGAGTATTTGAATGATTAGTATCTGAATGAGTGAATTAAAGTGTGTGATAGCATAGATGTAAGTAGCATGGCATAGGGAGCCTGTATTCTCTCTTAACATGATCAGGTTCTAGCATGTACTGGTTGCCTGAGCATGATTTTTTGTCCAATTTTATTATGATTGTTAACAGCTATCACACTCCTATCAAGTCAGCCTGTACATGCTAGAATCTGGGTGTGATGGCTGTTAATCATATTGATTTTTTCATCCAATTTTATGTTACTTTTAATAAAAAAAATTTTTTTTATATAAACGTGTGTGGGGGGGGGGGCATTTTGCTCTCTGCCAAGTGAATCCCGAGTTTACATTTTGATGCAAACACCTCAATTTGTGTTCAGCAACATATGCAGAGTACAGCGATACCACCCATTCCCATTCATAGGTCAGGTTGTTGGGGGCTAAAGGCCACATCTGGCCAGTCTGCATTTATTCTTATTGGGGACATCTTTGAACCCATTCAATTCACCTCATACTATGCATTTCTGAAAGCTAGAAACCCCATGGGTATAACAAACACCAGTTTTTTTTTACCTGTATTCCACCTGCAGGGGGGAGCTTAGAGTAAAGGTCTGGAGAGACCCTTTTGAGAAATTGTTTTTTTTTATTGGGAGGCGCCATCTTAAGGCAAAGTTATCACTATAACTGGGGTCCGTTTATGGCATCGCTGAATGCGTTGATATCGAGACCAATGTTCTTAGCCATGAGACAGGTTGGCAACTTTTCCTGCTCAAACATCAGTTTTTTGTGGAAATTTCCATGTATGGAGAAAGCCTGTTCCTCATTGAAGTGTCTCACAGGGTGATTAGGTCTGAAAAACATTAGTGCCTGTAACTCGCACCTTGTGTTTGGTGTGAAGGTTTAGCCAAAGATTTGATTTTTTTTAATGAGGCTCTCTTTATGGAACCTGTTCTGTGGCATAATCTCTTAAATTCATATGAATAAAGTTCTAGTTCATTTGGTTCTCTCCCATTCCTCCCAAAAAACCCTATAAAGGCTACCAGAAATATCAGTAGCTCAAAGAGCAACGGTTAGTAGAAGGGGAAGAAACTGCTTAATGGGGGGGGGGGGGGGGGGGGAGTCAAAACAGCAGTCTCCATGGTTGAAAAACCAGGTATGTTTCAAACATAGCTTATGTTTGTATATTAAACAAAACAGTGTCATAGCCCTATAACATACTGTTGCCCAAGGTGTACAGATCTGGCAAGGTAAACATCTATTGGAACAGTTGTTCACTTAGACATTCTAACATTCCATTAAATTGCAAAATTCCAAAATGTGTAAGGATCACCACCACATTCACGTAATACATTTACAAATGGCAGTTTTAAAGGTAGCCTAGGCAATTATACCCTACCTACATGTTTCCTTTTAAGGGATGGAATGCTTGACAGGCCTACATAACAAATCGATCAAGTTTTTCAGGATAATCAGCTTACATCAGGAATTGTGCAGTAAGGAAAACAATGGAAGGCATGTTGGTAGTTTACGCACACACTTTTCCCCCATGATTACTAGACCCAGACCATCTTTGAACTGTATGGTTTCAGCTTATAAAGTACTTTCCAATCCTTCACATGGTTGACACTGTAAGGGTATGCAAAGTTAGTCACGCGAGGATGTCAAATACAAATAGTGTCTTATAAATCAGCCAGGTCTGACTATGAGACTAAGATCCAGATCCCCACAGCGATGCAGGGGACCTGGATCCTCCTGCCCCCCCCCACCTACCGGTGCTTAGTCCGGGTAGCGTGTAGAGTTCTACGCGATTTGCGTACACAACTTCCGTTGCAGCTGGGAGGAGGTGCTGTTAGTAGCGGGGGTTGTCTGCGTCCATCGCGCAGACCTTCTCCGGCTGTCAGAGATCAGAGTTCCCCGTGATCTGACAGCCAGGGAAGGTCTACGCGAATCGCATAGAGCTCTACATGCTGCCCGAACTACGCACCGGGGACTCAGAAGCTCCGGTAAGTTTGGAGGGAGTGTTAAATGGGGGGCATAAGGCATTTCTGGAGGCAGAGTGCTCTGTGAAATGCCTTTTAACCCCCTTAATGCCACTCTGCCTCCTGAAATGCCTTATACCTCCCTATATGCCACTCTGCCCCATAATATGCCTTTTAACCCCCTAAATGCCAGAGTGGCATATAGGACTATAAGGCAATTCTGGAGGCAGTGGCACATAGGGGGTCAAAAGGCATATCATGGGGCACAGTGGCATTTAGATGGTTAAAAGGCATATCATGGGGCACAGTGGCAAGCCAGGGGGCAGATGTGCATAATTGGGGGGGCAGGTAGAAAAAAAAAAAAATAAAAAAAATAAAAAATAATATTTCTCAATCATAGCTTTTATTAAAAAAAAAAAATAAAAAAAATTGTTCAGTTTACATGAATTAACATTTACTGGTAAAACTTTTCCTATAGGGTTGTCTTATATTCAGGCTCTTTCATAAATATTCAGGTTTGGGGGGGGGGGTCGTCTTATAATCGAGCAAATACGGTAGTTGTGTTTTTTTTCTCCATGCCATATCAGCTCATCATGGGCTTTAAGTACTTATAACAACTCCAAGCATAGCCGACAGGCCGCAACCATTCGAGTTTCGCAGTATACCCATCAAAAACCACTAGGGTATAGAAACTAGCATGTGAATTTCAGGATGCCATTACCGACCCCTGCAGACTATTTAGATGAATAAACGAAAAAGCACATACTGATCCTGTGAACATGACCTAACTTGCCTGAACATCACCCACCCATTCAGGCACAACGAGCAGTTATTATACCCAGATAAAAAAAGGCTAGGTCAGAGAAGTGCAATACATGTCCGCCGGCAAAGCAAAGAAGAAAAAAAAAACACACAAAAAAAAAACAAAGAAATCTCGGGAAACCATCTTAAGAGAACGTCTCTACATTCAGAAACCCCAGCATTCTATAAACAAGGTTACTTACTGTGGATAAACTACACAATACGAAGGTCAGTGGCACTGGACAACATACGGAGTGCCGTTTAACATAAAGGGTATGCCAAGGTGACCACTAAAAAGACTCATACAAAACATACGATGAGGATAACGCAGCTGCGTTGTAACTAGAAGCCATTAGGATAACAAAGACTGCAGAGACCAGGCGAGATATTTACAAAGAGGGCAGCGTAGGCACAGCTTACATAACACGCTTATCGCAGCCCTGCGTACGAACCACGGGCGAACATACAATCTATGATAAGTCCACCAAGTCAGCACAACGAGCAGCTGTGTGAACGCGCCAAGGGTAGAGTGTGGGAAAGAAAAGTGCCTATCGTGGTGACATGCTTTACAGCATACGCGCTTCGCAGGTTTCTCACGTCTATAGCATCCAGAGGACGAAAATCTAAAATTCATGGGTAGCGCCGCTGCGCCAATCGCGATATACGAGAAAAGCACGAAGGCTTTTCTCAAGCACATGTCAAAGATCAGAAGCAATACTTACAGGGATATGCTTACTCATTGAAGATAGTGGCTTAATCATACAGCCGGTTCCTAAGAAGAAGCGGTAGAGGAGCAAAGGGGCGGACGGTGATGGGGCATACAGCAAACTGCTGTGTGCCGTGTGCGAGGTGCGGTGTGATGGACTCCAGTGAAGCGCTTGACGCGACCCCAACCACCACCTCCTCCTAGCACTGGTTTCTCCTTCGTGACCAGTACACAGCATGGGACGCGGCTCACGCACGGCAGAAAGCGACGCCGGCCGCTTGCGTCACAAGCCGAGCCTTATATATCGAGCATGACGTTGTCATGGCCGCAGCCAATCAATATAGGCGCACTTCCAGGAAAGGTGTGGGTTACGGCTGGTAAACGTGCCTCATTGACGTCAAGCCGCCAAAAGCCGGCGAGAACCGGTTGAACAACCAGAGAACCCACGTCGTGTGTGATGAAGGGGTGGGGCGTTGTGTAGGTGGCGAGGGATCAACATATGCTTTATGAGGCATGGCGGTGTATTGAATATCGTGCGTCCCGCTTATTTTTTTCGTTTTCTGTGTTTCTTTTTTTTGTTATGTATTATTGTCGTTATGTTTACACTTAATGACCCAAAGACCAGCCGGGTGTTCTATAGCCGGCGCATTGCGTCAAAAGTAGATATGGCGCAGAGATGTGTAATCACGCGTGCTAGTACTGTGTTCCCGATGTTAATAGTTGTTTTTTTTTAATATATATATTAGATGATTCTGATTAACGTACAATAGAGAGGTAGTGTATATAGTAATCTTAAATCTTTGCTGCTGTAAACATAATAGATTATTATCTGGGCAGGGTTTTTACATAGACCTTTATTGACAGAACTGACAGAATGAATACAGTTAGAGCTGCAAAGTGACCTGAATATAGAGGTCAAAATGAAAACGACACACATTAGGAGTCATCTAAAACAATAAAAGATGGCCTCTGGGATATAACATACCAAACATACAAAAGCATCTCTTCAGAGTGTGTTACAGGACAAAGTGGTTGCCCAATCTTTGTGAGGGCTGGTTTTATTTAATCCCAATACCGGGTCAAAATTACAGGTCCTGAGCTGGCAATTTAAAGTACGATTGTTGAGAATATTTACATTAAATATTTAAAATCTAAAACAGATAAGTCGGACATTTCTTATTGTTGGAGGGAAGAGGGATAGGAAGTTACGTCCGTTATCCGCTAAAATGTCAGGCCACATGGAAATTGTTCAAAAGGATTAAATGAGCTAGTTGATGACAAAAAATGGTAAACATTGAGGTTAACATGTGATCTGACATTGCTATCAGTATAGTTATAGTTTGTTTTTGGAATTGTATATTTGTATGTCTGAGAATATTATATTATCGGAAAAAGGAAAACTACCGTATTAAATAAAGAATTAATTTAAAAAATCAAATCCTAAAATTTCTGATGTGCAGAAATCTGTACAGGTTTCCCTCTGGTGGGGTAACATACAGTGTTGATTTCAGTTTACCTGTCTTGCTAGATTTATTATGCAGTAGGAATTGTCGCTACCTATCCTGATGGGTAAAGCCCACCATGGTGTATGTGTGAGAACTTCCATGAATAGCTCTAATCCATAAATAGGACATGAAAAGAAAATACTACTTGTCCAAGTATTCTAATGGCCCTCTGAATGGAAAGTGGAGGGAATTGGTACAGGGGTGTAACTATAAACCACAGGGCCCCTGCGTGAAAATTGTCAGGTCAGACAAGCCCTTTGTGAATTATTTTGGACCAGCATGGGGAGGCAGGAATGCAGTGTGGTCAAATGGTTGCCTGGGCCCCCTAGGGTGGCAGGCCTGTTCATAGTTGCAGCACCTTTGACTAATTATGCCACTGTATTGATGTCTATGGCGTTTTAGGGAGGTACATGATGGCTAAAAGGATGTATGAAATGTTCATTTAAAAAATTTACGTCATGCACTAACATCCAGTCAGTGACAACTGATGTGCCAGGACCGTCATGGCTTTAAATGGGTGCAGAAAGCGATCTATGTTCGCTTTCTGCACCCAAACGGCGTCGCTGTAATGCCTCGAAGTCAAGGCATTCTGCAACACCGTGATCGGCATCAGGGGCCATGTTTGGCCCCTCCCTGGGGCGTCAATGTCCACCATACACTGTATGGTGGTGGACGCCCGTTTTAAAAGAGGTTAGGAGGCCTCTATAGAAAGGCATTCAGCGACACCGAACAGACTGTGACCGTTCCGAGGAGTGGTCACAACCGCCACTGCGAGTGGCAAGATGGTGGCACGTCCTTTCAAAAAATAAAGGAGTTAAAAAAGTTTCACAGAGGGTCTCTCCAGGCCCTCCTGAGAACTCTGGCTCCCCTTGCAGATTGAATACAGGTACTGCATTCAACCATGCAAGTCAATGGAGCCCAGCTTTCTAATCACAATGTGATTAGTGAAATAAATGTAAAATAATAATAAAAATAGTTTTAAAAAATGGTAACATGTAAAAATATTTTTCCACTGATGTCACCATCAGGGGAACCTTCCAGTTCCAAAAAATATTTTTTTAAAAATATATATATAAAAAAAGATATTTTCATGAGCAAGTCCCTAAATTAGCGCTTTATCTTCAAACAATTCTCACATGGAAAGAGTTAAAATACTGGCATGTTAAATGCCCATGAGGTGTCCACCTTGAAAAAATTTATGATTTGATGGGGTAAATTGAATTGGCCGGGTTCAACTTAATTTTTGAAAAATGCACACATCCCAAATGTGGCCTTTTAGCCCCTAAACAACCCGACAAACCCAACACTGTGGTGTTGTGTGAAAGTGACATATACATATACCCTCTATACAACTCTGGCTCCACTTGTAGGTAGAATACAGGTACTGCATTCAACCATGCAAGTCAATGGAGACCAGCTTTCTAATGACTATGTGATTAGTAAAATATTTAAAACCTAAAAAAAAAAAATGGTAACATTTAAAAAATATTATGCATCAGAGGAATCATCCAGTTCCAGCAAAATGTTAAAAAAGTCCAAAAAGAATAAAATAAAAAAACAAAGTTTAATTTTAAGTGCTAAAATTAGTGCTGTATCTTCCCAAAAATCTTGACATGGAAAGAGTTGAAGTAAAAGCATTTCAAATACCCAAGGGGTGTCTAATTAAAAAAAAAAAAAGAATGGTTTTATGGGGTAAATTGGAGTGGCCGGGCTCAAAGATAGGGCATAGGCACAGACCAACCAAAATAGGGGGAAAAAAGCTAATTTCCCAAGTGTGACCCTTTAACCCCAAACACTAGACAAACTATGTGTGGTATCACTGTACTTGGGAGATGCTGCTGAGTACACATTGGGGTGTTTGATAGTGATGTATACCTGGAGCTATAAATTTATACCCGAAGTACAATTTGTGTGTGGGGGGGGGGAAATACTACCACAAACTGTGGCAAAGGCTGGTGGTAGAATCTCATGCATGGAAAGGGTTAGATTTGAAATACCTTGGGGTGTCTAGTTTTCTAAAATGTATGGTTTGATGGGGTAAATTGGAGTGGCCGGGCTCAATGATAGGGCATAGGCACAGACTGACCAAAATAGAGGGGGTGGGGAAGCGCACTTCCCAAATGTGGCCTTTTAACCCCAAACACCAGACAAACCCATGCATGGGCAATATCACTGTACTCGGGAGAAGTTGCTGAACACACATTGGGGTGTTGTTTGATTGTATCGTATACCTGGAGCTATAAACTTATAACCGAAGTATAATTTGTGTGTGTGGGGGGGGGGGGATTACTACTACAAACTTTGGCAAAGCTGCTAGCTTTCAAAAGAAAAGGATAAAAATAAGGGATAAAGTAACCTTTATCTACCAAAGGTCTTCAGATAGATACAAGACACATTTGGAACCTGGTATACTTGCAGCTCTATGCAATCTTGCAATTCTTACTACTCATGTGTGAATTACACTTTATTTTTGTGCAGCTTACCTTTGTTACCCTAAGTAACCAATGATGCTACCCAGGTTCCGTGGAATAGCACGAGAGATTTTCAATGGCAAGTCACTTTCTTATACTATATCATATGTTGCTGTAAGATCACTATTGAGTTCAAGTGAATTGGGTTTTAGTCACACAGTCTACAGGTGTGTCTGTGTTCATTGTAGGTACATCTTTTTTTGTGTCACAATAACAGCAGACATGTGTTCATAGTATGAGCATGTCATCCTGATTGTGCTATATAGTGCATAGTTGTCTATCATTCATGCTTAGTTAACCTCTGCTCCAGAAATATTATTTTTTTAGTAAAAAAAATCTGGATGTGCACTAATTGATTTCCAATAGCTGTATGCCACACAATCGTTGTACATTGTTGTTTTTTTCTTGAACAAAATAATTCAGTGAATGATTATATGAATTTATTCACAGAAGAATTGTGGTTTCAACATCCCACTTCACTATTGTGAATGTCGGCAAGAAATCTGACGACACCAGTTCAATGAGTTGAGTAAGCAAGAGCTTCTTTATTCAAGTGCGCACAGGGGAGAGTCCAGTTCGCAGACTTCTCTCCCCCTCCTTAATTTTCTAACAATATATAGGCAAAGAAGCGCAAACAGTTATTAGCATATTGTCTAGCCATCTGTTGGTATATTTACTTTGATTTGCTGACACACACGGTTTAACCCCTTAATGACAATTGCCGGTCCTGGCACGGCACGGAAAAGCATGTGCTTTACGACAATTGACGTGCCAGGACCGGCACGTCTTTAAACGGGTGCAGAAAGCGATCTACTATCGCTTTCTGCACCCAAAAAGCGTTGCTGAATGCCTCGACCTCGAGGCATTCAGCAACGCCGCGATCGGCACGAAGGGGCCATCTCTGGCCCCTCCACGGGGCGTCAACATCCGCCATACTTTGTATGGCGGCGGACGCCCGTTTTAAAAGCGTTTAGGAGGCGATCGACGATCGCCTCCTAAACTTAAATGGTGTCGCTGGAATGCCTCGATCAGGAGGCATCCAGCGACACCAAACACTAACCTTTTGATGGGCTGTGACCGCTCCGGAGAGCGGTCACAGCCGCAGCTGCCGGCAATCTTCGCCATCAAGGAAGATGGCCGCCGTCCTGTAACAGGAACCACAAATTTTAAAAGTTCGCTAGATAGTCCAGACCATCTAGAGAACTTTGGCTCCACTTGCAGGTTGAATACAGGTACTGCATTCACCATGCAAGTCAATGGAGCCCAGCTTTCTAATCACAGTGTGATTAGTAAAAATAAATTAAAAAATAAAATAAAATTAATAATAATTAGAAAAAAATAGTAAAAAAACAGTAAAATGTAAAAATCATTTCCCACTGATGTCACTATCAGGGGAACCTCCAAGTTGAAAAAAATGTTAAATTTTTTTTTGAAAAAAAATAAAAAAAATATATATATATATATATAAAAAATATATTTTTGTGAGCAAGTCCTAAAATTAGCATATTAGCTTAAAACAATTCTCGCATGGAAAGAGTTAAAATACTGGCATATTAAATGCCCGTGGGGTGTCTACTTTTAAAAAATGTATGATTTGATGGGGTAAATTGAATGGGCCAGGTTCAACAACGTCCCAATTAACACGGGGGGAAGGATGGCCACACATCTAATTTCCAATTAGAAAAATGCACACGTACCAAATGTGGCCTTTTAGTTCCCCCAAAAAATGACACACCCATGCATGTGGGGTATCACTGCACTCAGGAGATGTTGCTGAACACATTATGGGGTGTCGTGTGACAGCGGCATATACCAGGAGCTGTAAATTCATACATAAAGTAGGTGTGTGTGGGAAAAATACACACACAAAAATATTACTGCAAACTTTGAAAAAATGCTGGTGGTAAAATATGTGCATGCAAAGAGTTAAAATACCAGCATTTAAAATACCCTGTGGTGTCTAGTTTTGAAAAATATATGGTTTTGTTGGGCACACTGAAATGGCCTGGCTCAAAGATGTACCAAATAGGGCATGGGCAGTGGATCCCAAATGCCAAAGTTCAACATTGAAAAAAGCGCATGCCCCAAATGTGGCCCTTTTGCCCCAAAACAGCCAGGCAAAATCATTCATGTGAGGTATCGCTGTACTCAGGAGATGTTGCTGAACACATATTGGGGTGTTTTGTGATAGTGACATATACGAGAACATTTTAATTCATACCTGAATTAAAATGTGTGTGGAAAACCAAATGCAAAAAAATGACTACCACAAAGTTTGACAAAGACTGGTGGTAGATATGGTGCATGGAAAGAGTTAAAATACTAGCATTTGAAATACCCTGGGGTGTCTAGTTTTCAAAAATATATGGGTTTATTGGGCACACTGAAATGGCCCGGCTCAAAGATGTACCAAATAGGGCATGGGCAGTGGATCCCCAAATGCCAAAGTTCAACATTGAAAAATGCGCATGCCCCAAATGTGGCCCTTTTGCCCCCAAACAGCCAGGCAAAATCATTCATGTGGGGTATCGCTGCGCTCAGGAGATGTTGCTGAACACATATTGGGGTGTTTTGTGATAGTGACATAAACTAGAACATTTTAATTCATACCTGAAGTAAAATGTGTATGACAAAACAAATGCAAAAAAATGACTACCATAAAGTTTGACAAAGACTGGTGGTAGATATGGTGCATGGAAAGAGTTAAAATACTAGCATTTGGAATACCCTGGGCTGTCTAGTTTTCAAAAATATATGACTTGATGGGGTAAATTGCATTGGCCGGGTTCAAAGATACCCGAAATGGCACATGGGGGGAAGAATTACCAGATTTGGAAAAAATGGCTTTGAAATAGCAAAACGCTACCTGTACTTATTGCCCCATAATGGGTAGAAAAAAGCAAAAAAACATAAAAACATTGGGTATTTCTAAACTCAGGACAAATAGTAGAATCTATTTAGCAGGTTTTTTCATTACCTTTTATAGATGAGTAAAAGATTTTTCAACTAAAAGTTAGAAACAGTCATTTTTTTCTAAATTTTTCACCATATTTTATAATTTTTTTAATAGTAAATAATATGATACAATCAAAACAATGTCATCTAAAGAAAGCCCTTCTTGTCCTGAAAAAAACAATATCTAATGTGTGTGGGTTCAGTAAACGGGAAAGAAGAAAATTACAGCTAAACACAAGCAGCGCAGAAATGTTAAAAAGGCCATTGTCACAAAGGGTACAAAAAGTAAAATCAGCCTTTGTCTCGAAGGGGTTAAAGAGGTGAAGAAAAATACCCCCCCACCCCAGACATGTGAAATCTTTACTTACAGAAGGTCAAGAAAGGGACAACTTGTCCTTTGTCGTGGCGGACTCTGATTCTTTTGCAACAAGGCACTTAGAGCAAAGAAAACATACGAAAACATACCATATGTACACATTCTTCCGAGACACAAACAAGACATAAGTAAACTAAGAAATGAGGTAGACAGGTGATTGTAGTGTTATCTTATCTGCTATCAGCAGAATAAGCAATGAGGTAAAGATCATTGTACTGACATCCAGAATCAGCAAAATTCTTCAACTTCCACAGTCCCCCCTTTTTATTCTTACGGACTCACTGTAAGAATCAATTTCTTCAGAGTCCAGTGGAGTTATAAGTTGGCAAATTCCATAAGCCTTGCTCCTTCTCATATTGATCTTCAAACATGTCACTGTACAAAGTCTCTAGGGGAAACTCATCAAGTGGGAAGTCATCATCATATTTCTCCTCCTGTATATGTGGCATTGCTCTTGTTGGTCCGAGACACTTTTGTATTAGTGTTTTGCAACAAACAACAATTACATAGATACATACAAAAGCCACAAGCAACAAAAACATACCAGACATCAGCTTTGCTCCAAGTGAACCAAATAGTCCGCCCAGACCAAAAGGATCCCAAGTAGTCTCCCTAGATCTAAGTCTTTCCTGAAGTTCGCTCACCTTTTCCATATCATGTTCTATGGATACACTATTGTCTACAATGTAAATCTTCCCATGTAAAAGGTATTCCTATGCAGGGCTCTGCTGAGTATGCAGAATATATCCACAAACACAACAAAGCTCCGAGACATTAGAAGCATTATACACCTTTCTCAACATTTCTACAGGTATTATCTTTTTCCCAAGGAGAAGCATGCAGATCACATTTAATTCGTGAATGTATCTTATTCTCTGCTATATTTTTATTAGGTTCTGATCTGAACACCTGAAAAGGACTGAAAGGAAAAAAGAAAAAATAGCAAATACATTTAGTATAAAACAAGTAACGATAATATACTCAAACATTTTTGCATCTCCTGATGACCTCATTCTTCATATCTTCACGAGGGGCTCTTGCCAATCTCGTCTTATGTTGGTTAACCAGCTGGGATTATTGTGCCCGATGGAATGGTTAACTAACAATTTAAGATGAATCCACGGTGTAATTTCAGCTACCTTTACAGCTGTTTTAGTGATCAGTAGTACTTGGTATGGACCTTTCCACCTGGGCTGAAGAGTCTTTTTCCGTTGGAAATGCTTTACCAGCACGTAATCACCTGGTTGGATGTGATGAATTGGTTTTTCGTCCTCGGTGTTCGTGCGCACAGCAGCAACCTGGGATTTAAATTGCTCAAGAGATTTTATTAGTTTTTTACAATACATTTCTATTGTGTCATCAGTTAGAGCATGATCATGTCTTAGTAACTCTAGAGTATTAGCAGCTATCATGGGTCGACCCATTATGAGTTCATGAGGAGAACATTTAATAGCTGAGTGTCGGGCATTTCTTATTGACATTAAGGCTATAGGTAATGCATCTGGCCATTTTAAACCTGTCTCGGCACATATCTTGCTAATCTTATTCTTTAAGGTGCCGTTAGTGCGTTCTACTTTTCCTGCG